>JALMQS010000030.1:32135443-32320461 GCA_024734495.1 Forficula auricularia | reverse complement strand
CAAAAATATTTCATGCTTGTAGTAAAATTTTCTCTTAGCCCGGCCCTGTTTATACCTTTAACTTATATGTATACTATATTGCTATACATTTATAACGTGTGTCATTTTTTTATGAGTAATCTCTCTATAAATATTTTCAAACTTTAAAAAAAAGAAAATGAAAAAAAAAAAATGCCAACTTCCTTTGTGAAGAGGGGTTCTTTGTTTGTCGGCCTGACCATTTTAACCTTTTTCATTATTTCATGACCCTTTTAGAGCTTTGAATAAAATTTATGGCCTTTAAATAAAATTCAAAAATGAAATTAATTTTAAATTGATGAAACTATATCATCATCATCCTATAGACTGTGATAAATATGTGTTCAAAATTTCATCTCAATCGGATAAACGGTTTCGAAGTTCATTGGAACCAACCAACCAACGAACACAGATTGATTTTTATATATATATATATATATATATATATCTCTCTATGATATTTTCAAACTTTAAAAAAAAAGAAAATGAAAAAAAAATGCTAACTTCCTTTGTGAAGAGGGGTTCTTTGTTTGTCGACCTGACCATTTTAACCTTTTTCATTATTTCATGACCCTTTTAGAGCTTTGAATAAAATTTATGGCCTTTAAATAAAATTCAAAAATGAAATTAATTTTAAATTGATGAAACTATATCATCATCATCCTATAGACTGTGATAAATATGTGTTCAAAATTTCATCTCAATCGGATAAACGGTGTCGAAGTTCATTGAACCAACCAACCAACGAACACAGATTGATTTTTATATATATAGATATATATATATACTAAAGATGTACTTTTATCTAATGAGTTATTATTTTTTCTAGTTGAGCCATTCAGATCACATAATTTAATTTAAAACTAAATAAATAATCTTTAAAATATACATTTTATATATGGTACTACTTCAAAAACCATAAATCTATAAAAAAGTATAAAAAATTTGATTGGGTTCGCAATCCATTTGTGATAATGGATACGTCTGTATATGAATTAACTTTGAATGAAGAGGAAAAACTAATTTCGCTTTTTAATAATCGAGATTTAATTTCATTCGGAAGAGTCAATTAATTCATTTTGGATTAACATTAAATGTGATTATTCCATAAGAGCCAAAAAAGATTTAAACATATTACAATTTTCCAAATCTTATTTGTGGGAATTCGAATTTTCAGCATTAACCAATATAAAAACGAAAAAAAGATCGAGACTTTTAAATGTAAGATGACGAAATATGAGTGGCATTATCATTTTTACGACAAAATATAAACTAAATTATCAAAAATCAACAAGTTCAAATTTCGCATTAAATGTATTCTTATAATTAATTTGTAATTAATAACTCAATAAACATCATGTTGTCTTTGTAGTACATATTATTTTATTTTACATATAAAATTATTATCATAAACTATTTTACACAGTAACACAGTATATTATTGGTAAGTAAAATTCTTTTTCAGCATTCTAGGGTTAGCGGAAGTACTCTAGAATTTTGATGAGTGAGTGAGTGACGAAAAAGCCTATCTTTGGCTTCTTGTAACTTGGATGGTATAAACAGTAGAAATATTTTTTTGTAATTTACTTAAACTTATTCAGTCCAGTATTCTGGAAAAAAATTTCAGCCATGTAAAGGTTTCCATTACGAAGTTACAGAGGCGTCAAAATGGCCTGGATTGTTTCCTGTAAAGGGTAGTCTGGCAGTGTACACATCGCCGCTCGAATCGAACTTGGCTGGGGCACTGCCGTGCCCCCAGATATTTGATTTTTTTTTTTTTAACGGCTCTAACGATTTTGATGAAACAAACTCTATTAACAAGTTTTGAGGATGAGAAAGCGATCTTGATGCGGAGCGGGGGTGGATGTGGTGGATGTGGGGGTGCAGAAGGTGGGGGATCCGGGGGTAGGGCGAGGATTTGGGGGTGGGGTCGAGCAGGGTGGAGGTGGGGGGTACAGTGGTCGAATACATTATATATATTTGTATTTTTTTAATTTGAAAACGGCTCTCAAATAAAAATCGACCTTTTTATCAGAATTTTAAATTAAAAATAATATTAAAATAAAGATTTTAACTGAAGGAAGAAGTTACCCAGCATCGCTCGGTAGCTCCAGGTACTATATATATATACAATAATTGCTCATTTAATAATGTAAGATAATCAATTCTTCCTTGGATCTAATAGATGGCAATTTCTTGGTATTTTCTTAATAAATAAATAATTCTAAAAAAATAAATTAAAGAAATAAAAAAAACTCCCACTTTAAATTATGATTAGCTTGCCTTACTGTACACACACACAGATACAAAACACACTATGTCAAAAAGAAAGGAAGGATGAGAAAGTGAAGTAAAACAAAACGAAGAAGAATAGGCGGGATGTCCGTGGCAGAGAAACAGCCAAGAACCCGGAGGCTAAGACATATTTCAAAGACACAATTATGTCACGAAGAAATCAGAACAGTGTAAATTTCTCCTTGCTACAAACGAATCAAGATGTTTGTTCAGGGCCAATTTAATTTCCAATTAGAAACAGCTAAATTAACTCGACACAGTCAAGAGTCAAATGAATCTGGGAAATTTACTTCCCCCTACCCCGTTCTTTCTTATTATAGAAAATTATTTAATTTTTACAATTGAAGGTTTTGCTGCTAAAAGGACGTAGCTCCAATTTTTTCAGTTTTTGGGAAACCAAAAAAAATCGTTTAAAAAATTCAAAACGACGACAAAATTCAAAATAACGGGCAGCTCCATCTGTTGAGCAACGCTGGAAATAACGATTGGAGCTACATCCTTCTTCTACCAAACAAAACATTTTTTTTATTCACAAGATAGTGTTAATATCTCCCAACATCAATAGGATGGAGCTAGCTCCTTTTTGCAGCAAACCCTTCAATTTCATTATTATGTTATAATTGATTTTTTTTAATACTTAATATTGTATTAGAGAAAAAAAATTTGAATAATTTCCAATTCTATATAGGAAAATAAAATTTCTTCACTTTTAATAGTATTTTATAGAAAGATGAGAAAACATAATTTCTTAATGTAAAGATTTAAGTATCTTTTTTTAAGTTTCTTTTTTTGAAAAAAGATGGAATTTTTCAAAAATCAACCCAGGTCATTTAACCACAATAATATTAAGAAACGAATTTATTTTATTTAGTGATGAATCTAAGAAACAACTTCTTCAGCTGGTGCATTCGAGATTTTTAGCTAATTCTTTCAACCTAAATATATTGTTCTCATCTGGAATTTTGCATTGAGCTGTTTCATGAAGTGTTTTTTTTATTCTTTGTCTTTTAGCGTCGTGTTTCCAGATCCGAAAAACGATGCAGTGAAAATATTTTTGCCTTTCTTCGCATGTGAGAGTATGGTAAAAAGCGAACTGCATCTGAGCTATATTAGGGAAAGTCCTTAAGGATGTTAAGAGTTTCGCTAACTGCCCGGAAAGCAAGTTGGCGCTTGGGTTCGATTCATGAGGAGGCGAAGCCCTCGGATATGCAATGTAAAAATATTTCTACTAAAATCTTTGATTCGTTCTTAAATAAAATAAATTCGCTTCTTGATAATTTCTTAAAATATTTTGAGAAAAAAAAGAAATGTTTTTGCACCCTTCATCAAAAGAGATATTTTTCTTCTCTTATGATATATTTTGATAGGAAAATAAAATTTCATTTTTCCGAAGATTATACTTTATTTTAATAGTATTTTATACTTTCTCGTGACATGAGATAATTAATTTCGTTGAAATAGCTATAAAAAAAATCCACTCACTTTCAAAAAAATATTTATACTAAGTATCCTTCCTTTAGAAATAAGTATTTTTCACTTTTGATAGGAAAATGAAATTTCATTTCCCTTAGACTTTTTGTAGTCTATTTTAATTCAGTATTTTATAGGTAAATTGAAAATATCATCTCGTTAAAATATTTCGGATAAACTCACATTTTGAATGTTACCTAAAAAAAACTAATTTAAACCATAATCTCTTCCAATGAAAAAGTTTTTATTTTCGATAGGAAAATAAAATTGAATTTCCTAAAAAATTATAGTATTTTTAAAAAACAAATATTTTATATAGAAATAGAAAAATATATTTTAATTTCGTTAAAATTTCCCGAAAAATTCTCTTTTTGCATTTATAATAAATTGTGAATTTCATGTTTCTATCTTATTTAGTTTATAACCTACAATGTCCTGATAGACCAGTGTTTCTTAAACTATGGGTCCCGGCCCCAGATGGGGTCGCGAAACTGAATTTTAGGGTCGCGAAACATAAGCCAAAAATAATATTTAAAAAAATGATAATGCCCATTGGCCAAAAATTAATGTTTAGTGAATTCGAGGTAAATCTGTCATTGAATATCCAATAATTTGTGAAATTGCCATTTTGTATTAGATATATTTATTTATGTGAAGCGACGTTGTCAGCATTGGCGATTATAAAATCCAAATACCGATAAAAATTTGACATATAATGAAGTTGGTGAACTCCTGTTTGAAGTAGATCCATTTCATTATTACCATATTTAGAATTAATAATTGTAATATCTAGTTTTAACCTTCCAGCGGGCGCGCTGTCGTAAAATTTACTACAAATGTGCCTTATCGCTTTCCCCACTTCTACCACTTAGTCGCAAGAATCGACCTTCGAGCTATTCGAGGGCCAGGATTTTTCAAAACTACAGACGTTCCGGGTGTGCTTAGAATTTTTTGTTATTCATTGATATTTGGGAAATTTGGTTGACTGTAAATTTTAAGACACGCGTCTTAAAGTATAAGTATATTAAATAAACTAATTTTTTCATTTTTTTCTCATTTTATATCGTTTCTTTTTATTGCTAAATGTATTATTATGGCTCGTAGCCCGCTTAGACAAAAAGAAATATTTAGTGTTGTTTCGTTTTTTATTTAAGAAAGTCAAAGATATTTTTTTAAAAGCACTGTCATTTATCATTTTTCATAACCTACAGCAATTCTCTAACATTTATATAAATAAAACACTATTTACATGGAGAAAACTTGATGACGTAAAATTTACAAGCGGCCGCTCAAGGGGAATTACACAGCGCTCCCGCTGGAAGGTTAATATATGATACAATTAATATATGGTTATAAAAATTTGCTTCTCTATAAATTTATTAATGATTTGATACTAAAAATGATGGTTTATATTTATACCATATATTTATATAATATAGGGTCCCAAAAAATTTCTCAGTCAAAATAGGGTCGTGAATGATAAAAGTTAAGAAGCGTTGTGATAGACGAACAGGCATGGTAGCTACATTAATAATGTACCTGACTTCTTAAACGGAACCTTAAAAAGGCTGAGAACAAATAGATCAATGTTTTCCTTATAATATAGAGAGAGAGCAAAAGTGTTTGCACAAAGAGGTGTTATATAGGATATTGAAAAGAAAAAAAAACTCTTCAATATTTTATGACTTTGAGAAGATTGGATGTCCAAGGAGCTATGAAGAATGAGGCGACGGAGCTAAGTAAAATAAATATAAATAAAGATCGATTCCAATTCAGTAGTTTTGAAGTCTATGTTTTCAGAAACCAGTATGCAATAACTTCACTGTTATATCAAAATTTCGTATTGTCAAAATTAACAAAAAAAATTTATTGAAGAAAAACATTTGTATTTGTTGTGAATGTTATCAGGTACCAAAGTTTTATCAAGTATTTAGGGTTAATACAAAATGAAAACCGAAGATTTTCTTAACTACTGAAAAGTGTTGATTTTAACATACGACATTTTGATATAACAGCGACGAAATATATTAGAAAATCAACTCATTTCTTGATAAAACGCATAAATGTGAGACTGATTTGAAATTTCCGACAAAGAGAATGTTGAACTCGCATTCAATGGATTCAGCGAAATTCCAACTACGAGGCTCTCTAGCTTAAATAGATTATCTTGGTAATGTCTAAGATGGAGAATCCGACGTCAATCTAACAGACAATTCAATTAATCTTCTCGGCACATTAAAAGTAGTTTCAATTCCAACTAACACTATTTCTAAAGTTTCCGCCTTGAGTCCAGAGATTAATTGAATTTTTGTAAGCTTGACATAGATCTTTTTTCAAAACCAAATTTAAGAAAAGAGGGTTTGAAATCTATTACCTGAGATGCTTATATACTCTCAAACATAAAGTATATTCAATGGATTTTGATGAAGGAGTTAAAGGTTTAAAAAAGAGAGAAAATTAAATCTATCTTTTTAATTCAAAACCGACGTTTCGAAGGTTTCTTCACTCCCTCTTCAGAGGTTTGAAAGGTCTTCCCTCTGTTTCCTCTCTCAGTGGGAGTAACAATATTATACAATATTTCATTATCAGTAAAAAGTGTCAACTGATCTTTCAAAACCTTGAAGAAGGAGGGAAGAAACCTCCGAAACGTCGGTTTTGAATAAAGATATAGATATAGAATCCTTGACTGTGTCAACTTCCTGTCTACTTATTTATTTGTCTGTTTTTTAAATTATTTATTTTTGCTTAATTTATCTACTATTTCTTCAAACCCAGTGACATATTCTATTTGTTTATTTATTTTTCCCAGCGTATCTATTTATTTTATTACGACATGCGGTATACCTTTATTATTATTATTATTATTATTATTATTATTTTCTTCTTGGCCGCAGCATACTAAGGTTTCACCGTTCTGCTGTTGCCACACATTGAGCCACTCAACCGGATCCTGAGTGGGAGGATCGAGGGGCTATAAGGGGAGATGTGGAGGCCCTTTAATAATAATTAATTTAATAATTATTAATTAATAATTTTCTTTCTTTTTTGAACCTTGGACTGCCTCATCAAAATCCATTCAATTCACTTACCAGTTCGTCTCCAAAAACTTCAATCGTCTTAAAATAGGTATATATTCCTACAGATAAATAAATTGATATGATCATCCAGATGACTTTATCATACATTTGCCTACCTTGTATTTATTTATTTATTTATAGCCTTTTTAGATTACAATAATTTTAAACATTTTTACATTTTTTACAACGAAATATCAATCAACTTTTTCTGGCCTTGTAGATTTTTAAATTTTTTAGGGACTTTTTGTGCGACTATAAATTTCTCGACGTTACTCATTAATTATATGGAGCCTATGCAAAATTTGGCATAAAGGACTTTTTGCTGTTATGCTTATTTTTTGAAGCCCTCCCTCTTTTCCAACCTCTAGAAAAATAATTCGTATCTCCTTATAAATATATAAGAACACATTAATAATAAATCCCAGCTTTCTTAGTTTGAAAATTTTATAAAATTAATTTTATAAGAACCCCTAGGACTGATTTCAACCATATTTCTCCATCTGGAAATGATATCATATGTTGTGGATGCTGTTCTCCCCACCCAAAAATCCTTTCACATGCTTTTATTTAATTTGCCTCCTCGGTCTGTCCATTTATTTATCTGTCTATCTTACTCGAATCGTGTATCGAATTTAAACTTTCGAGAAAAAATCAATGGAGTCATGACCTCTGCTTGATACAAAACCATACAGCTTTATTTAAATGAATATATTTATCAAGCAGAGGACACCCTCATTGATTTCTTTCTACTCTCGGCAAGATAAATTTTCGAATGAATTTAGATTTACTAAACTAATTTTCTTGAAATTTTTTATGAAAGCGTATTTGCATGACAATAAACAAAAATCAATTACGACTCTGAATTATGGGTAATAGCACAAAAATTAAATCTCTAGGCCTTTTATCTGATCTTAACCAAATTTTACAAATTTATTCTTAGCATTCTGAAAAACTATTGCGTCATAATTTAATGATTTAATTTAAAAGTGATAAGTAAAAATAGTATGACGTAATATTCTAAGCCGATTAAGATTATCTCGGAAGATAAGCTAAGAATAGCTTTGACTAATTGCTTTGGAGGGGTATATAAAAGATAGGGAGAGTAAGGAGGGGTAAATGAGGGGGATTAGATAGGGACAGTGGTGGTGTGTAGGGGGATATAGTGAAAGGTATATAAGGCGGAGAGAGATGGTGATAGAAACAGTGTGTCTCAGGCAGTGATTGATGTTACATCGACTGGCAATATTACAATAAAGCCTCTCCACCTTCATCCAGCCTAAGTAAGTGTGATCCTGTGGGGTCAGAGTATGACATGTCCAGGGACGAGAAGTTGACTGTTAAGGTAAGATATCTTTATAATACACTATTCTTATAATTAAATAAGTAATAAATACTCTAAATTTTTCAAGTTCATTATTTTACTAATAATTTTTTTTATTCTGTTTTCAGGTAGGTGCTCGTTCTACTAATCTAACATCTCTATTAAGTATTTGATTTTCTTATTTTCAGGAAAACCAAATCCTTTATCTTTGGGTAACGGGTAGGTGTGTACTTCTTTGTTCTTATAGATAAAGATGTACAGACCTACTTCAGGGGCTGGCGTCCCTGCCCAAGTGAGCTCATGATTCTTTTATCAAGAGAATCATGTCCTTTCCCTAATACCAGCCAACTTTAATCCGTGTGTTCACAAATCCTTATTCCTTCGAAATCGAAATGTGTCGCGAGTATATTTATATATGTGCGCGAGTGTAGTGTGTTCCTGTGGAATGTACATCCCACGTTCATGATCGAGACATTGCCTGTTAAGGTAAGATATCTTTATAATTTTCTATTCAAATAAAGTAGTTAAATAAATAATAAATACTCTAAATGTTTCAAAAAAAATGTTGAAATAAATTAAATAATATATAAATATATTTTTATTGCGAATATTTAAATAAAAAATAAATTTTAAATTCACTCTTTTATTTTACTAATAATATTTTTTCGGTTTTTCGTTCATAACTTTTACAAAAATGGTCCAAATTCAAATTTTTTTATTTTTTTTAAATTATTGTTTTTTTACATACTTTTTAGAAAAAAATAGAAAAAATTATTTAAAGTGTTTTCACATTTTTGAGTTTTTGGATTTTTTTTGATAATCTTTTATTTTAAACTTCTATCCATTTTACAAATTTTAAGACCGGGTTGATTGTGGTCCTATGATAATTATAATTACTATTTTTTTTGATTTTTAAAAATTAGGAAAAAATTTTATTCGCTATTAACCATTATTGAAACCACTTTTTGGTATTGAGTTTTCTTTTTTTTAGTTATTTTGAATTGATTTTTATCGTTAACACGTGTTTTAAATAAATAATTAATATTTTAGTTTGTTGAAAGAAAATCAAAATAAAAAACTAAAATCGAAAAAATTAGTAATTATCAGAGGAGCCTGGTCTTAAAATTTGTAGAATGAATAGAAGCTAAAAATAAAAAGATATCAAAAAAATCGAAGACTACTTGCAGCGAGGGGTGACCCGTGATTCGAAGTAGGTGTACACCTCTTTGGAAGTATTTTGGAAGTACTTGGAAATATTTGAATGTAGTTGGGAATATTTGGAAGTAGTTGGAAATATTTGAAAACACTTGGAAATATTTGGAAGTACTTGAAAATATTTGGAAGTACTTAGAAATATTTGGAATTACTTGGAAACATTTGGAAGTACAAGGGCAAGTAGGTAAACAGCATATTAGGTCTCGGTTCACCCCTCGACTTACAGTTTCCAAAACAAGATTAATATTTTGAAACTCAAAAATCGAATATAAAAACTTTTTTTGTATTTTTTCTAAAAAGTATGTAAAAAAACAATCATTTCAAAAAAAAAATTTGAAGTTAGACCATTTTTGAAGAAGTAATGAGCTTAAAACCGAAATTAGATCTCTTTTAAACCAGATATCAAAAAAATTTCAAAATTTAGTAGGGTGAGTTTTTTGATGGGTACTAAAAAATGTCAAATAATGAAGGAAATAAAATATTAAAATTTTTCAAACCGTCCGATTTGGCGTGGAATGCCCATATATATATGTAGAATACCTAGCCGAATTGAAAAAACTCAATTTCTCTATATTTGGAAATATGTATCTAACTAAAATGATATTGAACGCTTGTATGGACAAGCAAGCAACGCTGATTCAAAATGATAAAAAGATTCTTTTAACTTTGAAAACAATAAAACAATCAATACATGCTTTTGTCCTAGATAATATTGTTCACCTTTATAAATAAACTGCGGAATTTGATTATATCTCTAGATTGTATTTTTTTATTTGCGTTTACTTTGAAAATATGTGCTTGTTTTCATTGATTTCCAAGATTGTGTTTTATTATATTTTTATGGAATAGCAACCCCTTTTTTGTACTAGAAATGCTTTTAAGAACTAATCCTTTATTACACACGCGCCCTACAGGCAGGTTTTGCCAAATGCTAGTATGGAATTCCCTCGTTTTTTTTTATCATTATTATTGTTCATTAAATGTCTGAAAAGTGTAGAAAAATCATTTTCAACTATTATTTACCGACTTCAAAAAAGGAGGATGTTCTCAATTCGATTGATTTTTTTTTTTGTGTCTATGTTACATGATTTCTTCGCCAATTGTAAACCGATTTTGATGATTTTTTTTGCATTGCGTACAGTATAGTTTGCGATTGGTACAATATTAATTTTAATTGGTATTTGACCTTTTTTGTTTATGAACCTATTTTAATTATTCTTTCTGGGTTTGGATCAATATAGCTCTAAGATACCTAACTTTATATTTATTTATTTATTTTATGTATGTTCAGCGAGAACTTTTTGCCACGTGAACCAATTTCGATGATTTTTTTCATATAAATTTGGTCAAGTTCTGATGATATGATGAATTACAAAATAACGGAAATATACAATTCTTATGAGCAAATAATCGAAATTATAACAAATAAAATCTTTTATAAAAAAAAAACAATATTAAAACTTTCATTTAAAACCCGCAAACCTTTCGAGAGAATTTCTATATTTATGAATTGAATTTTATTATCATTTTCCGATTCATTCGCCGGACGCTTTCTCTTACGAGATGCATACAAAATATTATCTTAAGTCACTATTAATAACATCACTAAAAAGCGAAAATTAAAAATAATTTTTATAAAAAAAAAATCAAACCGACTTCAAAAAAATTAAATGCAACAAATAAATAATAACTCAAAAATAAAATAAAATGCACTAAAAGGTATAAAATAATTATCTAATTTAGTTACAACCAAACGACGAAATTTTTACATGAAATCACTTTTTGAAGTCGGTGCTAAACAAACTAAATAAGAGAGCTTACCCGCCAAGCGTACTATGTAAGATCCGTCGAGTTCGATTCATAAAATGTGTATTTTTGGAACCGACTTCAAAAAGTGATTTAATGTAAAAATTTCGTCTTTTAGTTGTAACTAAATTAGATAATTATTTTATACCTTTTAGTGCATTTTATTTTATTTGTTGCATTTTATTTTTTTGAAGTCGGTTTTATTTTTTTTTTTATAAAAATGATTTTTATAAGTTTTCTATGTTTCGTGTAAAAAATTATAATGCTCGTATTTTCATTTGGTTTCCAATGCTACCTCTAAATTAAACATTAAAAATGAATGGTTTGGTCGGTGAGTAATTGTTTCCATAATAGGTCGGGTGATCCTCCAAGCAGATCATGGATCCCTAATGGAGCCACTTCTCTCGGGTTTAGATTAAACTTGTTTCGTTCGTTTCGTTGTCAAGTGACCGAGTGAGTGAATTCAGTCATTTGGCTAAAGGTGGAAAGGGTTGTCGAGTTGTAGGGCTGTGCAATTGTAGGGTAGAATGCTGAAGAGTTGAGGTTGAGGTCTATCGATTGAACTGAGCAAGCCAGGCCTTGCCAACATGAGAAAGTTATGCTAAGTGAGACAGAGAAAGACTTGGAGTTCTGCCCCCCCAAGGGGGCAGGGGGGCGTTATGCTTTTCCAAATTTATTTGTCTAGTCAAGTGGCCGATTTAGGAGTCGAAGGTAAAACACCCTTCACCTTCATTCTCAGGAAATAACTAATCTCCAGTAGCTGAATTAATTAAATGCTTCAAGGTAATATTAAATTAAATACTTAATTATATGACAACCTGATGTACCTAAGTCCTCGTATTGTTTATATTTTTCAAAAAATTTAAAGATCGACAAAATTAGCGGAACGTGTACCGAATAAAGAACATTTTATAAAATTTAAATAAAATGTGAAATTTGAGGAAAAATCAATATTTAAGTGAGTTATTAAAATGAATAAAAGTAAGATTAAAAATAATAAATTCAAATTTAGGGAACGAAGAAAAGATTATTTTTATTACAGACAAAAAGGATCAGCCGGGGCTCGAACCCGGGATCTTTGCATATGTACTGCAATGCTTTGTCATAAGAGGTTTACCTCCTATATCCACTAAGCTACTGATCCCCGAACCCAAACTAATACCTTTTGTCTATATGAATTATGGAATTTCTTTTTTTTAATCCTCTCCTCGTTCATTTTTCGCAGCGTAGGCCTTGATTCATTAATTAAACAATTAATTATTCCAGCGCCTCCCAATCGATCGCAGACCCCAAAGATCGAAAATAATTTTCTCTTCACCCGGGGCGCGACCCCGGCTGATCCTTTGTCTGTAATAAAAATAATCTTTTCTTCGTTCCCTAAATTTGAATTTGTTATTAATTGTCTTTACACGGCCTCGTTGTGGTCGCGCCCCGGGTGAAGAGAAAATTATTTTCGATCTTTGGGGTCTGCGATCGATTGGGAGGCGCTGGAATAATTAATTGTTTAATTAAAAATAATATTTTAACAAATTAATCAAAAAACTAAAAGTTAAGAGTCATCGCTTTAAATCGAATTATAGCTCCGCTAATTTTGTCTATGAGTAGGTATAATAATTATATACAGTAGAATCTCGATATATTGTATCTTTGTTGGGCGCGGTTCTCAGAGTATTTTTTCCTGAATAATAAATATAATTTTATTTTAAGGGTAATATTTTTAGCAGCCGGCTTTTGCCCTTTGATGGTCGATGCCTTTTGACAATAGGAAAGTGGACTTTACATTTTCCACTTTCTCAATAAATTTAAAGTAAGTTGTCATATTTGGATTAATGAACAAGTACTGTCAAATAGGTTTTATCGGCAGATGTCAATAGTAAATTCATTGAGTTTTTCGACTTTGCCTGGAAATTTCTCATGTGAATAATTTCTAAAAGTAGGCGCGCAGGCCGAATCCGACTTTAATCTGATCCCTACATATTTGAGAATAAACTAAAATATATAGCATCGTAAAATGGGTAATGGTTGAATCCGAGAAAACAAAAAAAAAAAAAAAAAAATAATAATAATAATCGTTTGAGCTGTTTTACAAAAATTTTGAAAACTAAAAACTCTGGAAGTAAAAGAATACTTCGATTTAGTTGATTTTATTAATATTTAATTTTAAATTTCGTATGCTTGAGATTTACTGTTTTTGATGTATCTTGGTTGTACGTAGACACTTTTTGAGCTCTCGAGACCAAAAATCGAAATTTTCGTTTGTTATTTTATTTGCTTGTTTAAATTACCCGATTGGATTTAGAAAAAATAGTTTTGTTGTTCTAGCAAGCTACCCACAAACGAGTTATCTTACTACAACAACAAAACGAATTTATCTGTGTCTTATTCGGTAAATGAACCCATGAGAAATAACAGATAAAAATATTTCTAATTGAAAGACTTATAAAGATTAAAGTAAATAAATATTATATGAAATATTCATTTACTATGAGTTAAGATTTCTAGGTCACTTGTTTCACATTAAAATTAAAAAAATAAAAGTGGTAATTTTTTCAATACATATATTTCGGGCAGTAAGCCCATCTTCAGGAAAGTACAAAATTTTCAGTTCAGTTAAAATTGTGTACTTTCCTGAAGATGGCCTTACAGTCCGACAATATATCTATTGAAAAAAATTACCTCTTTTATTTTTTAATTTTAATGTGAAACAAGTGACTTCTAGAAATCTTAATACATAGTAAATGAATATTTCATATAATATTTATTTACTTTTATCTTTATTAAAAGATGTTTCACCTTGTACCAACACCACAATCTCTATTAATTATTGAAAGACTTATGATGAAGATTAAACTACAGTCTCTAACAAATAAATTATATATAGTACGTATATTCGTTATTTAAATGTATGTGTTGATTTACATCAAGCAAAGAACAACCTCAATGATTTCCCTTTATGAATTAAATTTCATCAAGCAAACTTGTTTGTTCTTGATATTAGTAGAAAATCTACGAGAAATTTAGAATGTAGATATTTCACTGTAAGTGACTGTAACTAATCTAGGTATTCAGGAACACGATGTACTTATTCCCTTGGGAATGCCCCTAGCGAGGTAAACGTTATGTAGAGATTGTCGTGAGATTCTCAAGGGAGTGGCTCTAACGAGACACTCGGGAACAGATGAAGGGATTCCCATGGAATTACTTACTATTTGTTTATTTAATTTAGTATGAAAAGGCTTTCGCCTCATATTCAATCAATAAATACTAGAAAGCATATTTTTTAAATAAAACCTACATAATCCAATAACCACATTATCTAAATCAGGGCTGACCAACCCGAGGCGCGCGGGCCGTATGCGGCCCAGCACTGCAATGCATGAGGCCCTACATAACATTATATGGTAAACTTCCTAGAAACATTAAGATTTTTTATGTACCTACTTACTGGAAAACATATCAGATACAATCTGATATATTTTTTCCCCTAAATAAAGAAAAATAAACTGCAACGGATCGTTGCTAAACTTTATCCAAAGTCATTTGTAATATCAATATTTCTATTCCTTTATTATTAATCAGATATCAATGGCAATTTGCGGTCTATGCTTAAAATAAAATAATAAAGAATTTAAAAAAGTACTATCTTACTCTAGAGTAAAGTACTTTAAAATATAATTTTACTAAAAACTTTATATAACCTTTTTTGTGGTCCCCAAGGTACTTAATTAGGATATTAAATTTCATCAAAATTGGTTAAGTCATTTTCAAGATATTTAGAAAAAACTAAAAAAGTACTGAAATAAAGTACTAATGTTTGTGGACCGATATGTACCAAAAACTAATCAGCGCTTCATTTTGTTAAACTAATGGTAGGTTTTCAATTTCATTTCAATCGGTGCAACGGTGTGGAAAAAATCGTGGGCCAAAAAAGCGATAACATACATACATCCATCCATACATACATACATACATACATACATACATCCGCACGCACTAAATGAAAAAATCGCACTTTTTGGCCTCTCGACGAGACCCCATGTAATTTTTGGCAAAAACGTCACGTGCTAAAATTCAACCTAATTGAATACTACAATTTGTGACTTTAATTGAGACCATGGGTTCCGTAGTCTTTACCTGAGGAACCTTTGAAGCCACGCTTGCCTCGAGACCGATTACAATACTTTACCCATGCTTTGCATTGGATAAAGTAAAAATAGAAAATAATCCCAAAAGTTTTCGAACAATAAAAGGGCAAAATTGCGGCTCAAATTGCATTATGAAAAAAATTAAAACTAACGTTTAAAAGTTAATTTGTCTAAAACATAAGTAACTATACCTACTTTAAATAAAAAAAGCCGCGAAAAAGAAAAATGACATTCAATCTAAGAGTTTTCCTGGCGGGATCATCCGTGGCCTAGTTGGCAAAGGCGCTCTTCGGCTAAAGGAAAGAGACACGGGTTCGAATCTCGTCGGTTAATCAATTCATTTCTTCTTTTCAAAAAAATAAATAATAATAATAAAATAATTTTCTAAATATGTAGAATTAACATAAGAAATTATTGATTACATTATTTAACTTTCATGGCTCAAATTGCTAAAAGGGCAGATTTTCAATTTTGAATGTGAAAAAATAATCTTAATTGTGGCATATTTGGACATTTTTATTAGATATAAATATTTTACCTGCAAATTTTATGATAGAGACACACACAATGTATGGAGCTGCAATCAGAGATTGAACTGAAAGAAAAATTTAATACTTAATGTCTCTTTATTAAAATTTTATAAAAATTATATTACCAGAAATAAATACTCCTGGAACAATAGTTATTCACGATTTGACAAATGCGTTTGTTCAGTAAGTATTTAATTTAAGGTCGAAGGAGTATTGAATGTTTGGAAATTGTGTATTTTGCGCAAAAGTAGAATAGGTGACTCCACTTAGGTACATAATGATGTTCACTTTTAAAAATTAAATTAACAATTAAATACTTTAGAGCAGGGCTGTCCAACCCGCCCATTCCTCGCTTTCACTTTTTTTTATAAAATTCCTTTAAATTTTAGACATTTTTAAAAACACTAAGCAAAAAAATCACGAATAAATTCAACTCTTAAATACGTCCAGGAGCCAGGCTTTTTACGTAGTAATTTTTTTTTAGGTATTTCTTTCACAAATGCAACAATTCAAGAAGTCTTTGAAAATTGGAATATAAGTCATTTAAAGCATAATAAACACACTGTTAAAATTTGAAGACTATTTACCAGACCAAACATGAAATAATTGCAATTAAAAATGATATTTTTTACATAGGGTAGATCGGGAAAGGGTGGGGATATGATCATTATTTTTTTTTTTTATTGAAAGACTTTCACCATCTTGATGAAAAACTAATATTTGTTAGAATAATATATTCGGAGTAACTTAAAAAAAAATTGAAATTATTTGCCACGTAGCTTTGATAAAAAACAAAAAAAATACATATTTTGGCGATTATTTTTAGTGAAGGGGGTATAACCACAATGGCTTGGAAACGATCCGGCAAGTATGTGTGTGTCCATATAGGGATTTCGTAGTGTGAAAAGAACAGTCACGTTAAAAAAAACATAACCTAAAATTTTAGTTCCGTTCATATTTATAGAGTGGTTACGAGGCTAAAACTTTTTGTGTGGATTGTCGCGAAAAACCTCCTTAAAATATTAAATACCTATGTTGCACTTTACTTGAAGTTTATATTATGGATTAAACGTTGTACATATTTTTTTAAGTAGTGTTATCAATAATTCTTAAAGAAAAACAAAACAAATACAAAAAATATTAATATAAAAAAGATCCGGCAACACTTGAAAAAAATATAAATAATCTTTCCACTCAGGCGGGAACCTCTTTGACCTGTCCGTGCCAGACGAGTGGAGAGAAGTTTATTGGAAACGGCGTCCAGGAAAACTCCCTACGGGGATTCCCCCCTGGTCCCCCTACACACCCTCACGCCCTCTTTACTACTATCTCTTTTGGAGACGAATTTAAGCCAAACAGAGAACATTTTCCGCAAAAAAAAAATACAAGTAAGATTTTTAACAAAGATATTCGCGAGCATAAATTTCATTTCAATTTTGTTTTCAATATCCATAAACATGAGAGAGGTGGGACAATTTGAAATCATCCATTATTTATCAAGTCTCGAGAGACGGCATCTGATTACGTCATCCATTTTAACTCGAAGTCTACCTTTAAATCACTGACCTCTTGAAAAACTCTCCAATGCCAATTTACAAAATTGAATCTAATTCCATTTTATTTTCTGAATACGTTCCAAATTAGGATTATTCTTCAAAACCAAATAAAAGAATTCGAAAGAGAAAAAAAGTATAATTCTATTTTTTTTCTACATAGTTAAACGTACATATTCTAACAAAGACAAATTTAAAATCATTGACCCAATGAACAGGAAGAAACTGTAGCAGATTATAGAACCGAGAAGCGTTACTGTTCTGGCAAGAAAATGGCAACACCGGCCCCTTTATTGAGTGAGTCAATGCTTCTAGTTTTGGTTAACATAATGTATGTATTTTCAAAACAAAGGAGATCTATACTTTCTAATAATTATTATATTATTTTTCTACATAGTTAAGCGTACATATTATAAAAGAAAATGGACAACACCGGCTCCCTTTATTGAGTGAGTCAATGCTTCTAATTTTGGTTAAAAATAATGTATGTATTTTAAAAACAAAGGAGTGCTATACTTTCTAATAATTATAATATTATTTTTCTACATAGTTAAGCGTACATATTATAAAAGAAAATGACAACACCGGCCCCTTTATTGAGTGAGTCAATGCTTCTAATTTTGGTTAAAATAATGTATGTATTTTAAAAACAAAGGAGTGCTATACTTTCTAATAATTATAATATTATTTTTCTACATAGTTAAGCGTACATATTATAAAAGAAAATGACAACACCGGCCCCTTTATTGAGTGAGTCAATGCTTTAATTTTGGTTAAAATAATGTATGTATTTTAAAAAACAAAGGAGTGCTATACTTTCTAATAATTATAATATTATTTTTTCTACATAGTTAAGCGTACATATTATAAAAGAAAAGGACAACACCGGCCCCTTTATTGAGTTAGTCAATGCTTCTAATTTTGGTTAAAATAATGTATGTATTTTAAAAACAAAGGAGTGCTATACTTTCTAATTATAATATTATTTTTTTTCTACATAGTTAAGCGTACGTATTATAAAAGAAAATGACAACACCGGCCCCTTTATTGAGTGAGTCAATGTTTCTAATTTTGGTTAAAATAATGTATGTATTTTAAAAACAAAGGAGTGCTATACTTTCTAATAATTATAATATTATTTTTCTACATAAAGGCTGCACATATTATAAAAGAAAATGACAACACCGGCTCCCTTTATTGAGTTAGTCAATGCTTCTAATTTTGGTTAAAATAATGTATGTATTTTAAAAACAAAGGAGTGCTATACTTTCTAATAATTATAATATTATTTTTCTACATAGTTAAGCGTACATATTATAAAAGAAAATGACAACACCGGTCCCTTTATTGAGTGAGTCAATGCTTCTAATTTTGGTTAAAATAACGTATGTATTTTAAAAACAAAGGAGTGCTATACTTTCTAATAAGTATAATATTATTTTTCTACATAGTTAAGCGTACATATTATAAAAGAAAATGACAACACCGGCTCCCTTTATTGAGTGAGTCAATCATGCTTCTAATTTTGGTTAAAATAATGTATGTATTTTCAAAACAAAGAAGTTCTATACTTTGTAATAATTATAATATATTGATTTAAGAAATTGTTGAAATAAAAAGTGCTGCCTATGTAGTTCGGAGGCATCATATAAAGAAGAAAGAGAAGAAATCTCAGGCCTTGAGTCGGAGTTAAAGGTATCCGTGAATAGGGCTCTTGAGAGACTGAAGGTTATAAGATGGAAGAGACTCTGTCCCTATAAAACATAGTGATGAGCTAGTTGACGTTGGTTAGTATCTAAAATAATATCGAAGGAATGTTGAATGTTTGAAATGATTGTAGTTAATGAGCTGATATTTGGGATATAACTTAGAACTAGACAACTTTATCTTTTCTCATTGTTTCATCTGAAACCGCTCGCTAACATAAATTAGCTAATATTTGCACAAAACCTATTTGGATTTCAAAAGCCACGATATTTAAAGACGAAAAAGCCCCCAAAGCTATTGTTGTTTTAAATACTGCTCTTTGTCGCAATTGTACCCATTATATGAGGTTCTCTAATATCATATCATAACTAGGTTTTTTACACACTCAAATTTACAACGAAAATACTTAAATTACATTACTGAAGATAATATATATATCAGCAGAAAGTTCCAACTGAAACCTCCCGATTTGAGCATATATAATGAGATAAAAAGAATCGGATTAGCCGAGAGCTTAAAGACACTAGCCTTCTAAGCAGGAGTCCCGGGTTCGAGTCCGAGTCCCTGCATTGATATTTGACCGGCTATAATCTGATTCCTAGTCACCAATCCGTCTGGCAAGCGTGGTGACTTAAACCCAACCCTTAGATGGAAGAGGCCTATATTCAGCAGTGGATTGTCGCTATCGACAGGCTGATGATGATGATGATGAATAAGATAAACTCATTAGATTCAAAAAGTGAATAAATATTGTGAATCCAGGATTATTTAATTCTGATTAGATAATTCTACCATAAAATGTCCACATAAAATATTTATATCTAATAAAAAGTCAGAATGAAGAGGACAAAGCTTTCGAAACTATAGTCTCGTTAGAAATAAATTACAAATTTATTTTTCCACCATAAGACACGCTCTTTTATTGTCTCGTTTAATTTATAAAAATTAAAAAATTCATAAACTAATTCCTGTGAATCCATTGTAATAGACTGATGAAGAGGGCAAAGCCCTCGAAACTATAGTCTCGTTATAAATAAATAAAATTTATAATTCCAGCAGAAGACACACTCTGTTATTTTCTCCTTCAATATAAAAAATTCTTAGATAGCAGTACTATGATGTTTTTTTATTATTTATTTGATTTCAAATGAGGCAATTAAAACCGTGAGGACAGTTATCAGGTTCTCGTGCTGCAATGGCTCGACGAAACTTCGTATGTTGGATCAGAATCAAGTGAAGATTCTTATTATGGGGATGATGAAGATGTAGCCTTCGATGAAGATATAGACCCAAATTATAATTCATTGCCAGGAAATGCAATTGATAGTGATAGTAGATATGCAGTGAGAGTTTGAATAATATGGATATGGAGACATAATCTATGGGTCACTAGAAGGCTAGAAATGAAAAAAACTGGGTACAGGGGTGGGGTTGAAGGGTGGTGTACAGGGTTTAGGTGAGGGTCCATGGGTGTAGTAGGGTAGTGCGGGGTGGTGGGGTGGGGCGGTGGTTGGGGGGGGGGGAGGAGTTTCGAGGGCTGGGGTCCAGGGGGCGTGCCCCCTGGCTAGCAAGAGGGCCGCCGAAGGCGAATCTTTAATGTTGAAATTTCCTGATCATATGAGAATGACCAATGGAAAAATTCCAAACTAATCTTCTTGCTGGGCTGGAAGGCTCTGGCTTGAAGATCCGGGTTTAATAAAGGTGTGGACTGTATATTTTAAATTAAGAATAACAAAATGTTAAAATGGTCAAATAAATATGGTTTATAAATAATATTTATTGTGTTTTCTCATAATGGGTATATTTCACCCATGTCATGTAAATATGTATACCGTGACAGTCATGCATCCTAGGGTTAAAAGTCTTTTTTTCTCCTTACGAGAACCTGATAACTGTTCTCACGGTTTCAATTGCCTCATTTGTAATCAAATAAATAATAAAAAATTATGATACTTTCGGGAAAATAAAAATTTCAATTTAATTCTAGTTGAAGAATGGTGAAAATTAGAAATTAATCGAATTCTTTTGTTGACTATTTAACGGTTTTAGCTGATGAGTTGAAATTCTGTTTAGAGCATTCCATCAACGACTGGACTCGCCTAGCTGTTACGTTGCTTTCATTCTTCTCTGTGTAAATTGTTGCCTAAATACAGGCGGACCAACGTCATAAATAAAGTTCGAATACAGACTACATTTTGAGAGTTTTAATTAGTTATTTATATAATTCAATATTTTTCTCATATCCATATGCAAAAAAAAATTGAATTAGTTAAAAAGTTCGATTCTATTTACTTTACCCATGCTTCTCATTTAATAAAGTAAAAATATTCTGATAATTAGTAGATTAAAAATTAACAGTTCATTGGACAATGTTTTTTATTGATGCCCTTATTCAATTTTCGCACAACATTTTGTCTCTCTCGAGATTTTTCAAGCACTGCAAATAAGGACAAAGATAGCTGAAAGTCTTTTACAATTATATAGGTTATTCAACTCAAAATGTATTACAAATTAACTAAATATATACAATACAAAATAGAACATATTATAAAAACAACATTATTCTTACACAAGACTCACCTCAATTGGTTAGAGCAACATTGGTTGAGATAACAATAAAAATAATTGAGACATAGTAGAATTTTTTTCGTTTTAGATTGATACAATCGAAGGTTATTAAAGAACCAACAGAATTGTTGAATTTCAGAAGGAACAAACCACAAACACAATATTAATGAAATAAAATAAGTCTGGATGGATTTGACAGATGACAGATATAAACAATTACTATTCCTCCAACACGTGTTTGTGGTTTGTTCCTTCTGAAATTCAACCATTCTGTTGGTTGAGTTGTTGCCATAAAAGAATTTAGTCTTTTTGATTTTAAGTCGATTCTTCCACGTTTTCAGTAGAGGTTGCCATTAATAGTCAAAACATCAAAAATGGAATGCAATAAGGTTATTCCTCTAGTATTAGATAAGAATCGATCGTTATTTTTGATTTTAAGCCGATTCCTCCATGTCTTCAGCAATGGTTACCAATAATAATCAAAGGGTCAAAAATCTATTGTAGAATGGTCATTTCTCGACTGTTAAATGAGAATCGATCATTATTTTTGAATTAAAGTTAACATGAACTGCAAATAGCAATTGATATCTGATTAATAATAAAGGTATAAACATTAATATTTCAAATGAATTTGGATAAAGTTTAGCAACGATCCGTTGCAGTTTATTTATTTATATTAACAATTAAGTATATTAGATAAAAAAGAAAAAACATAAATAGAATGAGGCAACACTCGTTTAAAATTGAGTGGATATTGATGAGGCAGTCCAAAAAAAGAAGAAGATAATTTATACTATCTTTTTATTCATAAACCGACGCTTCGGAGGCTATTCCCTCCTTCTTCAGGGCTTTGAAAAGTCAGTGAAGGAAATCCAATGCGACATTCCCCTCTGTCTCAATGTCGCATTGGAATTCCTTCACAGACTTTTCAAAGACCTGAAGAAGGAGGGAATAGCCTCCGAAGCGTCGGTTTATGAATAAAAAGATAGTATAAATTATCTTCTTCTTTTTTTGGATTGCCTCATTAATATTCACTCAATTTCACTTATCAGTCGGTCTCCAAAAATTACTTCAAACTGTTTTAAAACAATGGCTGATAAATAAAAAAGTCACACATAAAAACTTGCCCTTATTTTCAAATTATAAACTTTAAAATTATTTCGATAATCAAGTCAATCTAGGCTTCTGTGAGGTCATTTCACCTACTCCTATGAGTATAACCACACTCCCCAAAGCCATTGGTGGGTAACCAAAATGTTTTCTGGTTACGGCCTTAATACATTCTTCAATTGCGAAATATTAATAATTAGTTGAGCTGGCCTCAGCTCGATAAGCTCTTGTGAGGAACCCTTGTAATGGTTGCTAACATTCAGATAAAGACAAAAGAAACTTTCTCATGCCATTATCCAGGAAAATGAGTCGTTTGATCTTCTTGAGGAAAGAGTAAACCGTTTCGGCACATGAGCAAATTAATCGAGTCCTTTGATAATCGCATCGAATCCCACCGGAGACTTTCACCTACGGGAAAGAACAAAAGCCACCATACCACCTGAGGGAAAAAATCGAATCCCAAAAGCCCTGGCAGCGATCAAATTAAAAGGTAATTAGAGAAGTGGGGGGGGGGGGGGGGCCGTTTTTTTGGTCATCTCGTTCTTAATAACAATTCCAACGAAATTGACAAATTTTCAAAATACTTTAGTATTTATCAATTGCATTCATGTGTTAAGAATTTGGTAATGGATTGGTACGTTCTAAGAAGTAATAATTATTTTGATTAGTTATATCCGAGGGGTGATCCGCGATTGGAAGTAGGCGTACACCTCTTTGGAAGTATTTTGGAAGTACTTGCAAATATTTGGAAGTTCTTGGAAATATTCGGAAGTACTTGGAAATATTTGGAAGTACTTGAGAATATTTGGAAGTACTTGGAAATATTTGGAAGTACTTGGAAATATTTGGAAGCACTTGGAAATATTTGGAATTACCTGTAAATATTTGGAAGTACTTGGAAATATTTGGAAGTACAAGTGGAAGTAGGTGTACAGCTGACGCCAACCGAACCGTCTAAATGCCAGCCCGAAAAAGAGCTATACGAACCCAACCGAGCCGAACTGAATATATATTAACCGAACCTCCAAAAGTTTAGTCCAGGCGGGGTGTGTTTCGGGCTCCCATTTTTTTTTTCTAATCAAACACACATTGAAAACCGAACCAGCCAATCGTCGGGCGGGGTGTGTTTGGGGCTCCCATTTTTTCCTAATCAAACACGACAGACATCAGCACTTTCAAACGGTTAATTAGCCGCCAAAATATGAAAGTCTGTTTTTATTATTCAAAACTATGATTATAAGCTTCTCACTTAATCTCTTTTGTATTCTCCCTTTTACTGCGGAATATTTTGTCAGAAGATATTATGTCGGGGGATATTTTGTTGGTTGTTTTTCACCCCCTCTGACATATAATTAAAAATATTCTCTATCTAATAGATGACACCATTTTATGATTTTCTAGTAAATTTGAATCTATTACCATCGGCAAATTAATATCTTTCATATTAAATTAGGAAAAGTCATTCCATTGCCCTTCGAATTTTGAATTTCTTCAAAATTCGAAACACTCAACCACCTTTATTTAAATTATATGGCATGGCTATATGTTTAAATTTAGAATCACTATATCGCGAAATTTTACAAATTAAGATAACAATCTTTGAGTAAAATATTTTACGCGTTTGCATATGTCAGAGAGGTTCGTATCCTGCAGGTGAGCCAGGTGGCCCGGATTGCTGTTACTGGCACTCGGATTCGATTCCCGAGGGGGTGAAAAACAACCCCTCTGACATATAATTAAAAATATTCTCTATCTAATAGATGACACCATCTTATGATTTTCTAGTAAATTTGAATCTATTACCATCGGCAAATTAATATCTTTCATATTAAAAATACATATTAAGTAACAAGCAAGATTTAATACCTGTGTTTTACCATTTAAACATTTAAAGTATAGTTTGAAAATTTGCCCACGTACATTTTTAGTAGTCTGGGAAACTTGCCCCGCATACGGGGCACATTTTCCAACTTCACATGATCAGACTTAACCATTTGCTGTCAAAAACTAAATTTACTTTTTTGAAAAATAATTGTTCTAGTTTGTAGATAAAGGTATAGGAAATGCAATGATATTCTGTTTACTTCAAAAAAGATAAAAATAAAAAATACAAAAATAAAATTATAAAAAGTTGGAAAACTTACCCAGGTCACCCCTACTCTCCTTAGTAATCGCCGACGCTCGATTGAGTATGTCATTTGAAAAATAAGAAATTAAAAATATAATATTATTTTTGCTCTACCCGAGGGGTGAACCGCGCCCTAATATGCTGCACATCTACTTCCACTTGTCCTTCCAAATATCTCCAAGTACTTCCAAATATTTCCAAGTAATTCCAAATATTTCCTAATACTTCCAGATGTTTCCAAGCACTTTCAAATATTTCCAAGTACTTTCAAATATTTCCAAGTACTTCTAAATATTTCCAAGTAATTCCAAATATTTCCAAGTAATTCCAAATATTTTCAAGTAATTCCAAATATTTCCTAATACTTCCAGATGTTTCCAAGCACTTTCAAATATTTCCAAGTAATTCCAAATATTTCCTAATACTTCCAGATGTTTCCAAGCACTTTCAAATATTTCCAAGTACTTTCAAATATTTCCAAGCACTTTCAAATATTTCCAAGTACTTTCAAATATTTCCAAGTACTTCCAAATATTTCCAAGTAATTCCAAATATTTCCTATAACTTCTAAATGTTTCCAAGCACTTTCAAATATTTCCAAGTACTTTCAAATATTTCCAAGCACTTTCAAATATTTCCAAGTACTTTCAAATATTTCCAAGTACTTTCAAATATTTCCAAGTACTTCCAAATATTTCCAAGTACTTCCAAATATTTCCAAGTACTTCCAAATATTTCCAAGTACTTCCAAATATTTCCAAGTACTTCCAAAATACTTCCAAAGAGGTGTACACCTACTTGCAATCTCGGATCACCCTTCGGCTCTACCTGTAGTAATTTGAATATTTTAACTTCCAAAACCGCGCTTCAGCGATCAAGTTAAAGCACAATTAGAGAGAAAGTGGTAGTTTTTCCGGCTATGTTCTTTCTTAATAACAATTCCAACGAAATTGACACTTTTCCAATATTCTTTAATATTTTCACTCGGATGCACTTGGTTGTATATCGGAAAAATATCATTCGATATCTCTCTTATCAGAAAGTGTTTTTTTTTCGCCCTCGATTATCAATATCACACAAAGTCTCCTTTCCTCCCTCTAATTATATTCCCGAAGAAATCGTTATTTACAATCTGTCCCAAGTCACAAATGACTGACTGGAATTGACATTAAATTAAAATCAAAAAGAGATCAGCGAGATCTGACGTTATTAGAATAAATAACCTGGGAATAAAAACGTTAAATTGATAAGTAATTAACACTTTTTCATGTTTATTAGAATTTTTGTTCCCCATTATGCACTGATTAATTGTATCTTATCTTATATTATTAAATGAGCAATTCTTGTATATATATATATACTACAATTCCCATCTGTCTGATTCTTTGGGGAATCGAAACAGATGATTTTTGTTCAGTTTTTCAATAAAAAATTTTATCGCCTAAATGGAGAAGGAATTTGCGGGCTTAACGCAGAAGATGTCGGATCATACCCGGCTGGGTCCTGTATCTTTTTTTCAACTCTTGGTTCACTATCAAAACGAGTCTGGTCCCAAGTGCACCAAAATCGGGCAGTGACTGGATAAAAGTTTTAACTTTCGCTTTCATTTAAATGTTAATATATATATATATATATATATTATAGAATCGGTTTCTCGAAAACCGCTCTAACGATTTGGATGAAATTCACTGGTTAGGTAGCTTTTGTGTTGACGATTCGATCTGTCTCGGTCTCATCTTCGGCTAAGTTGTTTTTGATGGATTTTTTGTTAATTGAAATAATTATTCACAGGTGGTTGTCTCGATAAAAATGTATAATTACATTTTTATTCAATTTCCTTTTATTAAATAATTGATTTTTTTCATTTTAAATCCCACAAAAAGATCATTCCAAATATTATTATATGTATGGTATATTAAAAGTAGGGAATTTATTGGATGGAGGATTGATTGGGGAGGATGGATCGGTCTAGAGATGGATTACCAATCGACTTGATTGGGGAATAATGGAATTGAAATAATTATCGGAAAAGAGGTTTTTTTATCTAATTAGATTTTTCTTCTTATTAAAAATAAAGACTAAATATGAATAAGGACACTCGATGGTGGAGAAGTAATCTCCGGAATCGAAGCAAAAACACAATGTATACATTAATTAATGTAAAATAATTGGTTTAATATAAAAAAAAACAAAAAAATAAAAGTAGGGAATTTATTGATTATAAGTCGAGTTTTAAATACCACAAACATATTATTATATATTAGAATTTGGCAATTTTATTGATGAACTCAAAAATTGTTATTTAATTAAGAAAAAATTACAAGAAATCATAAGTTGGTGTCATCTATTAAATTCGATGGAATGGAATATTTTTATTATATGTCAGAGGGGTTGTTTTGATTTCTTGTAAATTTGAATCTATTACCATCGGCAAATTAATATCTTTCATATTAAATTAGGAAAAGTCATTCCATTGCTCTTCGAATTTTGAATTTCTTCAAAATTCGAAACACTCAACGACATTTATTTAAATCATATGTCATGTATATATATATGTTTAAATTTAGAATCACTATATCGCAAAATTTTACAAATTAAGATAACAATCTTTGAGTAAAATATTTTACGCGTGTACATATGTCAGAGAGATTCGCATCCTGCAGGTGAGCCAGGTGGCCCAGATTGCTGTTACTGGCACTCGGGTTCGATTCCCCAAGGGATGAAAAACAACCCCTCTGACATATAATTAAAAATATTTCACTCCATCGAATTTAATAGATGACACCAACTTATGATTTCTTGTAAATTTGAATCTATTACCATCGGCAAATTAATCTTTCATATAAAAAAAAAAAAAATTATACGATATTTATTTATATACCTATATACACATATTCTGTTGGCCACTAGAAGGCTAGAAATGCAAAAACTGGATGAGATGGTGTGGGTGGAGGTGAAGGTGCAAATTTTAAGATCGGTTTGATTGTGGTCCTATGATAATTACTATTTTTTTTTTCGATTTTTGATTTTTGACTTTGATTTTCTTTCAACAAACTAAAATACTGATTATTTATTTGAAAACACCTGTTAACGATAAAAATCAATTCAAAATAACTAAAAAAAGAGAACTCTCTACCAAAAAGTGGTTTTAATAATGGTTAATAGCGGATAAAATATTTTCAAAAATAGTAATTATCATAGAACAACTATCAACCAGGTCTTAAAATTTATAGAATTTTAAAATAAACAATTATCAAAAAAATCGAAGAGTACATACAGTTTCAAAAACAAGATTAAAATTTTCAAAACTAAAAATCGCATATAAAAATACTTTAAAAAAAAAAATAAAAATTTGAATTTGGATTATTTTTGAAGAAGTTAGCGAAAAACTGAAATTCGATATCTTTTAAACCAGTGGTCAAAACAATTTCAAAATTTACCATACTAAATAATGTCAAAAAATGAAGGAAATTTAAATTTAAATTTTTTCAAACCGTTCGATTTGGCGTGAAATGTCTCTTAAATATACGATGTTTTTATGTTTTAAAGGGTGAGATTGCACGACAACGGCTTACTGGTACCTACGTATAAAAAAACTGTCTCATCTAACACGGATGATCCAAGATTGTTCAGACCAATAAGCTTGACCGCCTCAGAAAAAAAAATAAAATATAATTTCGAGTTGGGAAACATATAAATAATTTTTTTTTAGTGTTTTCCAAAACTTTTCGGCTACTAATTTGCAAGTCATTTTAAGACAATGAAAGATGTAGCTAGAGTTATTTAAAATGAGAAGATAATTAATTTAAAACAGATGATAACTTGAGTTAGTCAAATACCCTAGATAATTTAATGCTTAAAACGTTCCCTTCAACAAGTATAATTAATTAAAGAAATCACTCATATAGACAAGTAAGAATGTAAAAATATTTTACATTTTCTTTACAAAATGATTGTGAATCATTTAAATTTGACTCCAAATTCCTACAATTTCACTGCTCGACAAAAATTAAACAAAAATTTCACCCCGTAAACCTAACAATGGATTTCAGTAGAGTTATATATGCTGATTATCATGCAATTTCCCGATATTTTACAACAAGTCCGAGTTTTGAGATATTATCGGTCAAAATTACGAAAAAGACCATTTGACCTATTTTCGAGTCCCAATAAATATTAAACAGCAATATTTGAAATCAAAATATTATGTTGACGTAATAGAAAACTGCTTCCTCTTTGATTTTTAAATTACGACTTGTTTAGAACTCTAGTTATAACTAAAAAACTAAGACCATATGTTTTTATCTACTATATGTTTGTTATCATTTATAATCACGTAGTTTTAGTTTTTTTAATTATAACTCGAGTTCTGATTGAGCTTCAAACAAGTGGTAATTTGAAAATCAAAGAGGAAGCTGTTTTCTATTTTTTAAGTGCCATATCAGGTCTCCCTGACGTTTCGGCACCTCTCCACATATACCCATTCTAAGTGTCTTTAGTTGTTTTACACAGATATACTTTTTAACACCGGTTTCGAACTGCTAGATTGGAGAGGTTGACTAGTCAATTATACTCTTGGTAGTTTGCCATTGCTTTCCAAGAGGAAGCTATTGCAAATATCTGCCGAGACTCAGTCTCGAACCAAAACATACTTCAGGACAGCGGCCCGACATTCTGGGCACTGACCCACAGTCGCCTCTTGTTTTCTATTACGTCAACAATATATTGTGATTTAAAATATTGCTGTTTAATATATAATGGGATTTGAAAATAGGTAAAAATGGCATTTTTTGTCGTTTTGACCAATAATATCTCAAAACTCTGGCGTGTTGTAAAAAATCAGGAAATTGCATGATAAACAGCGTATAAACTCTACTGGAATCCATTGTTAGGTTTACGGGGAAAAATGTTGTTGATCAGTGTTATCAATAAGTTTTGAATGTAACTCAGTAATAAATATTTTGATTCAAAAAGACTTCTTAAAAGGTTATTTTTCTCTCTAAACTGCAAACGTTGACCAATAGTTGTCAATGTCATCGGTTATCAATCACACTTAGTTACTATAAATTTTAGAAAAGGTTGTTTGATTAACTAAATTCTTTTTCACGAAAAATAGCTATCAAAATATGGTAAAATAGAGAACTTATACTCAAAGTAGGCTTTGAAATATTCTATTCAACATTTAATTTGTATTTGAGTTACCAAACAATTTCTGAGAGAGGAGAATGTTTGATAGTTATAGGAAAAGTAATTAAGAGATTGAAAGTCAATAAACGGAAGGAAGAGACTTTTTGCTCAAATTCCAATTGAGGAGATTATTAAATAGCCAGAATTTAGACTCGTAACAGGAGTCCGTGATAAGGAGAGATATGGTCAAGGCTCATAAAAGATTGATTTAGTTTGAAAGGGTAGGTGGAAGTTGGAGCTCTTGTTCATATTGCGAATGAATAAGGACGAGCCATTAAATATAGCAATCCCAACCAAAGGACTTAATCGGGACAGATAACTTTGTATCATTTCCATTTATTTCAAATAGAAGGATGTTAAATCATGATTGAAATCAACAATAAATGAGCGCATTATAAGTTAGTGTGTAAAACATGAAAAAGTGAATACTTCAAGACTACGTGTAAATTTCAGTTACTTTTTTTTCTGATATGTTAAGTAATTTTCCTTTGATTGTAACATACACATACCTACAACTACTTCCTAGATAGGAATAAGATATCTTTAAAACGGGATCACCCCGAAAAATGCCGAAAAGTCAAAATCCTGAAAAGCCAAAATCCCGACAAGGCAAAATCCCGACAAGCCAAAATCTCGACAGGCCAAAATCCCGACAAGCCAAAATCCCGACAGGCCAAAATCCCGACACCCCAAAATCCCGACACCCAAAATCCCGACACCCCAAAATCCCGACACCCCGAAATCCCGACACCCAAAACCCCGACACCCCAAAATCTCGACAGACAAAATCCCGACAAGCCAAAATCCTGACAAGCCAAAATCCTGACAAGCCAAAATCCTGACAAGCCAAAATCCTGAAAAGCCAAAATCCCGACAAGCTAAAATCTCGATAAGCCAAAATCCCGTCAGCAAAAATCCCGACAAGCCAAAATCCCGGTAAACCAAAATGACAACAAGCCAAAATCCCAAAATCCCAACAGCCCAAAATCCCGACACCCAAAATCCAAAATTGATATTTTATTACTTACTTACTTAGTTACTTAAACGATCCGTTTCTCATTGAGTCTGTTTGGTGCCGGATTACTTTACGCCCACTAGGGTTTCGAACCGTGTTTTTGTAGTTTAGTGAGTCCCCTCATCGAATTGAATATTTTATTATCCCTTTTAATATTACCAAAAATATATACTGTTATTAGTTACTTTTCAAATAAATTTTCTAATCTCACCTAAATTTGTATTATTACAAATTTAATAAAATTTATTTTATTTTTTTATTATTTTGATATTTAAATTATATTCGAAGGTTAGGGTGGTCCTTAATTATCGACTTTAAAAAAATTGGGTGGGCACCCCGTCATATTATTCTCTACCTTAAAATAATGACTACGTATATTTTTAATATTTTTTTTTTTAAGGTTATAGAGATCGCTACCATAAGTCAAAAATTCAGAAAAACCCTTGGATGGCCATAATAAAGTTTTTACAAAGTATATCTATTTCATAATTTTGGCTCATTGCACCTTTGATACTTCCACTCTTCAATTGAGAACGGTTTTACGGACATTTTAGTTGCTTTCTACGACAAGCATGGAAATTCTTCCTCCAGTTCACAGGTATATTATTGGTGTGAATAAATTTACACAGTTGCTTAATATTTTCTTTTTAAAGCAAGTATTTTACCAAATTGTCATTGATAAAGGGAGAATTTCTCCCGAAACGTTCGGATTTTTAATAAATGTTTTCCGATTGTTTTTTATAAAATAATTGAAATCGCTTCGCTCCGGGCAACATCTAGCTCCTGGAGGGGAGCGTCTAGTTCCGGACCTTTGGTGGCCCTCTTGCTAGCCAAGGACTCCCACCCCTTGACCCACGCCCCCTCCATCCCACCGGCTCTCTCTCCAACCCCATTGGAGTCCCACTCCATCCCCTGGACCCCACAGACCTTCTCTTCAACCCCCTCGAAAGGTCAACAATCCAATGTAGAATGATTATTCCTCATGCTTTTAATTTTATATAATTTCATCATTTAAAAGGAAAGAATTTGAGTAAACAAAAACAGTCGTTAGGAAAGAATTTGAGTAAACATAAACATGGCAACAGAATCAGCCAATCACAGATCTTTAATTAATTTAACCCCCATTTTACCCCCTTAGAGGTGGATTTTTGTAAAATCACTTCTTAGCTGACATCTACGCCCTACAAAGAACCTCTATTCCAAATTTCAAGTCGGTAGTTCTAATAGTAAGTAACTATATTAAACGCAATTTTCGAATTTTTTTTTAATAAATTTTATTATTAATATGGTATTAGTACCTACCTAAATGGTATATATCTATATGAAAATTATCCCTCTTTATGACTTATTTTTTGCCCCAGTATTTATTTTACACAAAGGGATCTACAACTACCTTCTGGGGGAAAAAATAACTTATAAAGTGGATAATTTCCATTTAAATTTTATTAATTTATCAGGAATATTTTTGAACGTTATTTCGTTTTGAACAATTTTGATGTTGATAATTTTCGGGGAACGTATCTACCGTATAAATCGACCAGACAGTACATTTTATTTCCCAAGTAAAATTTCTGAAAATTAAAAGCCCGAAATCAGTTTTTCGTTTTGGAAATAGACATATTTTTAACACCAGACAAACTTTTTATGACCTTTTTTTTAATTTAGGGTATCTGTATTCAGACTTACAAACAGACACAGAGACATATCTACAGACAAAAATAAATTTTGGTCGAAATGACTTTTCTCCTTATTTCAGACATTTAAATTAAAAAATATAATATTATTTTACTTCTAGCTGTAGTAATTTGAATATTTAAACTTCGAAAACTGCGCGTCGGTAGGTCTAATAGTTTTGGAGATATCGTGTTGAGTTAGTGAATGAGTGGTATTTTCCTTATATATATACGATCTGCTCCAGGCGTGCCTTCGGCAGCTCGGCCCTCCGGGCAGGTGTCCCTGGCGGACAGCGTCTCTGCATGTGATTATTAGGTCTCCAAAATTCATTTAAAAAAAAGCTCCATTCCCAAAAACATTTGAATAAAAATGATACAAAAGTTTACTCACAGTTTTTAAAAGAATAACTGTAGTAAATTTGTTCCAGATCGAACAGTGTTTAGAATTGTAATATTTTGCCCCCTCTTTCGCCCCCACGCACTCATTGTGGCTATTGATTTTTACAGCATACATTTTATATAGTCTTAAAAACTAACATTACAAAATTTGATCTATATCGGAGAGAGTATTAATTTTTTGCCCCCACTTCCATTTTGGGAGGTTGAAATTATTTTTTAGATAATTGCAAATAAATAACTCTCAGTTTTCTAAAGAGTAAATGTACAAAAAAGTTAAAATTTTCTATATTTTGCACCCCCCCCCCCCCCCTTCGCCCCCATACAGTAAATTTTGATAGTTGATTTTTACAGGAATAGTTTCTTAAAGTAATAAAGAATAACTCTACAAAATTTGATCCAGATAGGAGAGAGTTTTAATTTTTGCCCCCACTCACATTTTGGATAGTTGGGAATCGAATTTCAAAAAATCCTGAAATCACTTTTTAGATATTTGTATTTAGAATTTTATTAAGTAAAAAATCAAGTAGATATCTTATCGTTCTTAATTGAAAATGCATAATTAGTGTAAACACATTGCAAAGATATTTTGCCTCTTTTGACCCCTTTAGGGGTCGAATTTCAAAAAATCCTGAAATGGGATTTTAATTTAGTATTTTTATAAGTAAAAAGCAAGTAGATATTTTATCGTCCTTAAGAGATATCGCATAATCAGTGAAAACACACTTTGCCCCCTTTGACCCCTTAGGGTTCGAATTTCGAAAAATCCTTTCTTAGTGAGCCCCTATGTCATAGATGTAATATCCTCTCCAAATTTCATATTTCTATGTCCAGTGGTTCTGGCTGTTTTGATGATGAGTGAGTGAGTGAGTGAGTGTATCGGGCAAAGAATTTTATATATATAGATGAAAAACAATCAATAAGTTATTAAAATATATATATTTTTTTAATTATCATTGTTTTATTTTTTTATTATTGTTTTGTTTTGTTTTTTTTTTTACCCCCAAAACTTCTAGGGGGAATATTAGTATTGGAGTTTGAAAAAAACACTTAGGATTCATTTGACGTGAAAAAGTTAACATTTGTTGTCCACAAAAGCAATAAATAAAAGCTATATGAAATTGTAATTAATTCGTATTATTTTTCCATATATCGATAATAGCAAAGTTGCAAAACAAAGAGAGAATATGAATATTATACATTTTGAAAATTTGCTTAATTTGTGTTGCTATTTATGATTTATTGTTAAAATAAGGAAAAAATTCTCACCACATGTGCGTTTCAGTTACTTTCTTTTTTAATTAATCAATAATAATATTATTTATTAATACTGGCTGTCACAATGGGAATTTAGCGATCTCTTTTTTTACATGTCCACGCAATTGTCAAACATCCCCAGTTGCGTCAAAATAACATTGGCTGGCTCCTGTCAAACGCCTCATGTCAAATAAATGTTGCAGAAATGAAAAAAATTCAAAAAAAAAAAAAAAAAATAGTACCAATCGATATCACAATATGAATATTTATAAATTAATTAAAATGTCAGCTTTAAAATAGGATGATGAATGAAATAGATATTTTAAATAAATATATAAAAGATGGAAACAGATTCCATCCATTATAAATAAATCTCTAATCTGAAATATCTATAAAAAAGATCGGTGAGAATAATTCGATTTTTTCAAATTAAAAAAAAATAAGCTGACGTGTTCTGATGTGGCCATCCACTTAACTTTACCATACAACCTGGCCCCCCACTTATATTTAAAATTTAATAAAATTATTTATAATAATGTAGGGGAGGGGGGTTAGTTTTTGTATTTTTAGACTCCTGGGGACCCACTGATTATGTATACAAATTTTTTTTTTTTTTTTTTTTTTTTTAATGATATTGATGAGAGAAGGAGATACACCAGAAGGTGGATCCCCTAAAGGCCTGTATGGGCTGGCCCCTCCATCGTGAAAAGAACAGAGCAGAAGGAAAAGAAGCCGGGATCACGTGCCAATCTCAGAAACTTAGATACAATTCAATATCTAATTTACTAAGGTTTTAGGGGCTTCGAGCAGTGGTAAATTCTCCGCGCGATAAATTCGGTTAAATTTATCTCCCACTTAAGGTTGAATTTGGTAAGTGGCCAAGATTTTAATTTTTTGACCCTGCACCAATATTTTGGGCGGTTAGTTTTTGCAATTTTCGTCTTCTGGGGTCCCACTGATTATGTATACAAAATTTGGTTGAGTTTGGTCAAATGGCCTAGAGTTTTAATTTTTAACCCCCCCCCTCCCCCCCCACACACACACTCCCCTTAATTTTGGGTCGATATGCACCAAAATCTAATTAGCTCTGGATCAAAACTAGGGGTGAAATTTGGTTTAGATATTCATACTAGTTTTTGAGTTAGCTCGTCCACAAAATTTGGTAATGCACAGGCTAACAACCAGAAAAACTAACACACATTTTGACAAAACAATTATTATCTCAAAAAATATAATTTTTTCGATGTTCACTTATTAGAGCTTTTTTGTAGAGCAAAATGCTCTGGTTTCGCTCAATTTTTTTAATCAAAATAGTTTCAGCCGTTTTTGAGATATTTCGAAAGAAATAAGGACAAAAACCACTTTTATATGCACGATTACAATATTTGACCATACCCTGTATGGCAAAGTAAAAAAATGAGAAAATAAATATAAAAACATATTAGAATATCATTTTTTTTTTATTTTATGCCGATTTCTCTTAAGAATGAATTTGAAAATAAGTTTTTTTTTTATTAAAACTTGAATATCAATGATTTTTTTCGGTAATCTCAAAAAAATACTTTCGGTTCAAAAGGATGAACCATAGAGTAATATAGAGTGGGAGGCTACTAAATATCGAAAAACGCTCTCTAGCGTCTCGGAGAACATTATTCTTAGTCCTTAACAGCTATTCAAAGATCATAGTCATAGGACCTAGCGGGAAATCTGGCTTTTTTCATACATTTCTGGCGGAATATCTGGCTTTTTTATAAAACAAGTTAAATTCATTATTTTAAACAAAATTTATTTTAAATATATTTTTTTGAAAATAAGATGGATTTTTTTCAAAAAAACAACTCATGGTATAATATAAACCAAAGAGTATGAGATAGAGAGGAAGGTCCCCATAAGAGCCCATTTAAAAAAGGGTTCCCGCCATTTTATTGCCCATTCCGAACCGCCAGAGAGCTCTGTAACTCGTATACGCTAAAATACATTATGGAGCCTTCCACTCTATATTACTCTATGGGATGAACCTTCGAGAGACGACCATATACAGAGTGATTCACACCATCAGGAAGAACTGTCCCTTTATTTTCTTACAGTCACATGATTGGAAGATGGTGAAAATATTTAATTACCAATGTTTAGTTAAGCTATCTTTTGGCTACATTCGATCTTTCCAGCTTCATATAAACTTTATACTCCCATCAAATATTAGTGATTTGGCAATGTTTTGGCAGCAAATGGTTTGAGCCAAAAAGTGGAATTTTATACAAATGCAGACAGAGTCTTATCAAAGTATGCTAAATTTCAGCTCAAGAATTATAATATATATATATATATATATATATATATATATATATCGTATTTTTTATTATTTATTTATTCATTTTTTCAACTGCTAAAAGCCTCAATTTACAAAATTATAAAATTATACACCAACAATACTCATTACATACATCAACATCATATATTACATAATTTTACATCAGCATTACATTAATCTATATATATAATATATAATTCTATATATTATGTAAAATGGAAAAGTATGTATATATGTTTGTATGATCCAAACGATATGATTGGCCAGTGCATAGCCAATGGCAAAGCGTTAAATTATTAGAACGATTGGTCAGATAGAGATCTTGCTAGCCAATGTATTAAATAAATCTTTCCTTATTGTTGAATCAATTTCATTTAGCACATTCAATAATTACAATTTTCATTTTAAATTTCAATTATTAAATTGGTATGAACGAGACGCTCCCCGCCAGGGGCTAGGTGACGCCGGGCCGAAGGCGATCATACAAAAATTTCAGGAGTAGGGTAGAAAGACTCAGCATATAAGAGAAGACCCCGGTGTTTGGTAAAGTCATTTGGATGGTCACATCAGTTTATTTAATATGTTTTGTAAGAGAAACTGCTATGTCATTACTTATTGATTTATTATCAGAAAAATTTCTGGTCGCATGTAATTGATGGTTTTATATGAAAGAACAGATTTATCCCAATAGAGAATGTCATTTATTTTTTACTTTCACATTTATATTCAAGAATATAAAGTGGAAGTATTGCGATGCCCTGTCTGGGTCCTGACTCTTTGAGAGGTTGTATCTCAGAGATGAAAAAAGTTAATTTCATTTTGTAACTTCTAGGTGGAAGGAATCGATCGATTTAATAGTTGCCAACCAAGTTTAGGACATCAAACTGGAAATTTGGGTCCCCAGGGGCCAAAAAAGGGCCAAAAATCCATTGGTCAGTGTGTATGTACGTATCTACGTATGCATGTACCCCCCTGCGTTTCGCAACCATAAGTCTCAGAGCTACGAAATTCGAAACTTAAGCTCCATCTAGGCTAGAAGGAGTATATCAAGCTTTTGGTTGAAATCTGAAGACCGGAAGTGGACATTTACATGAAATATTTTTTGTTTTTGTTGATTTTCTCAAAAACGGCTCCTACGATTTTTAAAATTCGTTTCTCTGAGACTTATGGTTGCGAAACACAGGAGGGGTGAATTCTTACCTACGTAAACATCAACATCCGGTTTTTCTATTTTAGCCAAAATCTTGTTATATTTCTTGTAGCCTCTAGATAGGTTAAGTTTCAAATTTCAAAGCTCTGCGACTTTCCGAAGACGAGATATGAACGATTAAAATATTTAATTTACGACACTCCTAATTTACAACCCCTTCCATTAATTCAATCGGATTAAAAATTTGACACAACTATCAACTCATGGCACTTGATAAATACACTAATTTTTAAAAAAAATCATTAGAGGCGTTTTTGAGAAAATAAAAAAAAAAACTAAATAAAGGAATTGGATGTAAATTAGTAGTGTCGCTATGACTTCAATTAAATGAAAATGTGAAAGTCGTGTGGTGAACACACCAGTTGATTTCTTTTGATTATTATTTAAGTTTTTAATCTATTTATTTAGATATTTTAATTTATATTTATTTTTTTAATATATTTTTAATTTCTTCAAAATGGGTTGGAAATAAATTTTAACAAAGAGAGACAAAAATCTGTTATACATACAACATACATATATACATAGACTCTGCTGAATTGGATTATCTCTAAACGTTTTTACTCTCCATTAGGATTCAATAGATTCAAATGAATTGAAACAATTTTCCCATTCAAATCCACTTTTAATCCTTAAACTTTTGTCAATTTTCCTAGCGAGTTTTATGAGAGTTGTCGAAAAATTTCATACGATTTCTAAGGGAATTAATTGGAATTAAACTAGCAAAATAATAATCTTTAACACTCCATTCATTTTAAACTTTTATAAGAAATTTGTCAATTCTAATAAATGGTATTTATACTTGTGTTTGTTATAAAATACAAATTCACGACGAAATGTCTTTTTAATTTCCGGACTATGTCCACTTCTAGTCAAACAAACTGCCGGATTACTTTGACTTAAGGCTAAATCCCAAAAGGATTCGTGCAACCACCTAAAATTATATTGGTCAGTTTCACTCTAAACTGACAAAAAGAAGAATGATTTTCTTCGACTATTGAATGTAATCGGTCTATTATAATGGGTAAAGTAAAAGTTCTGAGCCTTTTCCGTTAGATGGCTTTAATGAGCCATATCTCACGATCTATAAGTCGCATCTGGTCATTCTTTTTTGTGATTTAAATGTGACATGGGGAGTCGGGTATAGTAGCTCAGTCAGCTAACGCACTGGCCTCGCTTCGGCATCGATCGATTATGACGATGTTGGAGTGGAGGTCCGGGGTTCGATCCTGGCTGGCAAATAAAAATTTTTACCGGCTGAAAACTCGGCTCCCTCACTAACCCCACTAACACTCTCCTTATGTGCTGTCTAAATGGGCTTTGTTCCCGGTGACATTAAATAAATAAAAAAAAAAATGTGACATTACTGTTTAAAAAAAGTTCTTTGACAGTTTTGTGTTTGGTGTTTGTGTGTGTTAGAGCGTTCCAAATTGGAGGTAAAAAATGAGAAGATTCTATACATTCTTCAGTACCACTACGACCATGGGGAAAAAGCGGAGCAGGCGGCATTACCCACCGTATAGCCCACACCTGCCACAAAGCAATTATCACCTTTTCAAGCATTTGCAAAATTTTCTTGATTGTACAAAACTGGCCTCAAGAGAAGATTGTGAAAATGAGCTGGTCAAGTTTTTCACCAATAGGGATGAGGACTTCTTCAATCGCGGAATTATGAGATTGCCTTCAAAAAGGACAAAAGTTATCGAACAAAACGGCGCATATTTGATTTAAATCGGAAAATCCTAACTTTGTTAATTTTATCGTCGAAATAAAGAGAAAAAAGTCTCACAACTTTTTACTTCATCTATTATATCTTTGAAAGCGGCGTCAACATATTTTCTAATTAAATAAGAGAACAAAAAAAATATTTTTTTATGAAAAGAATTTAATTTATCTGCTCTTAATTTCTTTGATATTAGTTGAAATATTTTTATATTGCATTATCAAAGGGTTTCTCCCCCAGGAGTTGAACTCAGGTACTAACACACTTTTGATACATTTGAATATATTCCATGTCAGAGGTTTTTTTTTTTGTCCTGAGGGTCGAACTAACATGCACGGAAAGTGTGTTAGTACCTGGGTTCAACTCCTGGGGGGACTGACCCTCTGATAATGTAATATAAAAATATTTCAACTAATATCAAAGAAATTAAGACCAGATAATTAAATTATTTACATAAATAATTCGGTTGACACCGCGAGTTGTATTTTTGAAAAAATTCCGGATCTTCACATATCTGGTGGAATGCTTTTCATATGGGTCTCGGGAGTCATTATAATGTAATGTTTTCTAATGAAATCTAAATATAAATTGACAATTGATAATAAAAAAATGATGAAAAAATTTCTCGAGTCATCCATGTTCTTCGGTTAGAGTTCCAAATGATAGGTAAAGGTTTTAGGAACGTTAGGGCTCTTGGGGTTTCGCTGTTGTATAATAGAAGTGGGTTGATTTTGCAATCTCCAACAGCATTTCCATTAAATAAAAATGTTAGTCTATCTTTAAAGACCTTAAACCCGGTGAAGATTTTACTTGTTATCATATGTATGACCGATCTGTATTTTTTTTCCAATATAGGGGTGTTTCATCCACATTAAAAATTTGGGTAAAAACGAAGATCAGATGCCCTCTGAAAAAACAACATGACCGTCATGATTAAGACCAAAGCTCAGATGCCCCCTGTCAAAAACATCTTTAATCCAAGCACGATCTAGAAGCGAGCGAATTCGAATATGTGAAAGTCGTTGCCGGTTCGGTTAAGAAATATTCAGTTCTGCTCGGTTCTTCGGTTCGTATACTTTCATTTCGGGCCGGTTTTTATGCTGTTAGGTTGGCTTTGCCTAACCGCTTAAAAAATTGCGTTGATTTTCAGTTAGAAAGGGAATCCCCGAGTTTTGATGGCATGGCGCAATTAGAAACAAAAGTGGTGCCATCTTTTAGAAAAAAAAAGAAAATTTCAAAAAAAAAAAAAATTAAAGACTCGAACCCAAAACAACGCAACCTCGAAAATCTAACGACGCACAGTGAAAATGAGTACTAATTAAGCAGCGACGCAACTTCGAAAAAACGCAAAACGAAACGACGCAAAGCGAGGTATTGGTGTATCTTTCTTTAGGCCTTTCCAATAATTTCTCTTCATGTCGATGCATGAAACATGACAGGTTGGAAAGACTATAAAAATGCAAACAGCGAGAAATGTCTGTAAGCGGATATCCGCCTCAAAAAATATTCCCCTAGAGTGGTCTTACTTGAAAAAATCTTCCAGATTATCATTTTGATCATCAAAGCTCAAGTACAAACACGAGTTAAATGATTTGGTGAACCTCATTGTGGAAATATCAATAAAAACTAACAATTTAAAATTATAGAAGATAGAGTATCAGACAGCCCATTTGTTTCAGTTAATCAATTTATTGGTTTCATTGAATGGAGTTTTATGTTTCGAAAAATGATCTACGGCCAATTTTAAAACAATAAATCAATTATCAATGATTGTTAGTTTTATTGTATTTGAATGACTAAACATTTTAATTGACATTTAAAACCAGGAGAGGTCGCAAGGCCGAATTAAGGTTCTTTCGGGTTTGAGAGGTGGAAATAATTTTCGGGCCCCTACAATAAAACACCAAAAAATATATTTTATAATTTTTTAATAAATAAAAAATAAGTAAACAAAAAACAATTTAAACAAAAATAAACTCATAAAATAAATATAAAACTCTCTCTTATTTCTAATAATATAAAAAATATAAATATACTTGAAAGTAAATAAGTTTGTTGTTTGCCTTCCTTAATGAAAAGTCTGTTATTGTGTTACCTGCGTCGATATTTTCTATTTTTTTAACCGACTTCAAAAAAGGAAGAGGTTCTCAATTCGACTGAATTTTTCCTAGTATCACAATGTCTCAAACTATATAGTGCCTATATAGATTCTCGAAAACCACATAGGCACTATATAGTTACTATATAGTTTGAAACATTGTGCTACTAGGAAAAATTCAGTCGATATATAGTTTTCAAGAATCTATATAGGCACTATATAGTTACTATAGTTTGAAACATTGTGCTACTAGGATAAATTCAGTCGAAAAAATTCAGTCGATATATAGTTTTCGAGAATCTATATACCTAGGAACTATATAGTTTGAAACATTGTGCTACTAGGTTTTTTTTTGTGTATATGTTACCTGATATCTTCGCCAATTGTCAACCGATTTTGATGATTTTTTTGCATTGGGTTCAGTATAGTTTCCGATTGGTCCCGTTTTTTTCTTTGGTATTGGACCTTTTTTGTTATGTTTCACCCATAACTCCGTTGTTTATGAACCAATTATATTGATAATTTCTGCGTTTGGATCAGTATAGATCCAAGATAGTCAAGATACCTAACTATTTACATATTTTATGTATGTTAAGCGATAACTTTTTGCCACGCGGACCGATTTCGATGATTCTTTTTTTATTGGAAAGGCGGTACCTTAGGGGTAGTTCCATATTAATTTGGTCAAGTTCTGATGATATGATCAATGACGAAATAACGTAAATCTCCAATTCTTATGAGTAAATTATAATAAATAAAATCTTTTATAAAAAGAATCTTAAAACAGTTATTTGCAGCCAACATAATATAACAACAAAAGCACTAGTGTAATAGAATTTCAACTCTATTTCTTCAAATCGTTTGTGTTTTAAATGAATGATTTTATATTGAGAAAAAATTGATCTCAATATTCTTTTTATTAATATTTTTATTCGAAATTATCCGCATTATTAACAATTTTTTTATTAAAAAATTTAGTGGCCAGACGTTGTCACTCTGCAGAAATACAAAAGATTTTTCGAAGATCAACCAGATAGATAAGCTGTCTCAAACTCCCTTAAGTTGAATGAGAACCGCTTGACATCTGAGATTAAGCAAACTTATTATTCATTTTTAATAAAATTTGGTATTTTAATTTTTTTTAAGTGTTTCTATAAGTAAACGATTATATTAAAGGTTGCGGAAACACCTGATGAAGTTAAATTTACAATTAGGACAAATCTAATAAATAACGAGAACTTGAATGGGACAAATGGACAATAGGACGAATCCGCATCCCAAATAATGAATTGTTGGTATAGAGACTGAATAGAGACGGGGGATTATTACGGGGGCGCATAGGAACTTGGCATAGCCATAAATCGAGATTGTAATCTGTATTTAAGGAAATGAAATGAAATGTAAACAGGGACAGGAAATTTGAAAAACATTGCCATTGAATCTATTGAAATCGAATTGAATCAAAAAAAAAAAAGTTAATAAAACTTTTGTCAATAATGCAATTTTAGTATTTGATGCGATGTACGAGGAATGAATCAATAAGCTGATTATATTTATGTTTTGAAATTAATAGACCGAACACAAGCTTAGTAATAACGTGTAAATAGTAAATCAAAGGCTCTTTCATAAAGAGAAATCAATTAGATTGTTCTCTACTTGATACAAATAAACATATACTTGTTATAATCGGCTTGTCCAACGACGCCAACGTGAATTTTTTAAATTTAAAACTCACTAATAGTTAATGACAAATAATTTTTTTTTTTAATTCTTCTTCTTTAAGTGCCATATCAGGTCTCCCTGACATTTTGGCTCCTCTCCACATACACTTGTCCTGAGTGTGTTTAGCTGTTTTTACACAGATATACGAGACCTACTTTTTAACGCCGGTTCCGAACGGCTAGTTTGGAGGGATTACTAGGCAATTATACTCTTGGTAGGTTGCCATTGCTTTCCAAGAGGAGGCGACTGCAAATATCTGCCGAGACTCGGTCTCGAACCAGACTATTAAAGGCCAGCGGTCCGACACTCTAACCACTGACCCACAGTCGCCTCACTTTTTAAAATTAGGAAATTTAAATTATTATTTTAAAACCCATTAATGGTTTATGACAAATAAAATTTAGTAGCCTGCTGGCCAGCAAGATGGACGCCAAAGGCGGGCTTTGTTGTTGGTATATTATATTCTATTTGTCTTTTTCCTAGGTTGAGTAGTTTTTGAGAAAATCGGGGAGATATTAGTAAGTTTTCACTCTGTATATTATGCTGTTTTACTCTCTATATATATGTCCCAGTAAAAATCCGTTTTTAGTAAGAAGGGGATCTTATTAGTTAAAACGCGTTTCACTGAATACCTTTGTGGCAGATAGAATTTACTGATGTTGTTTGAGTTTGAATGAAAGGTCTAGAATCTTTTTTGACCTTTAAATACTTGTATTTTCGATACTGGCGATCTCTGAAAATAGTATTGCTTCTATAAGTAAAATCTTGTATTCTTGAATAAATGCGAAGTTATTATTATGCCCGGAATACTAGTTTCTCAAACTAGAAACTACGTAGTAATCCTTACGTAGGGGCCTATTCCATGGATTCTTTCTCTTCTCACTTTTACCTTATCCTAAGATCAGAGATCTGACTTATTTTAGATACAAGTATTTGAAATACATATACAAGATACAACATCTTATATCTGAAATACTTTTTTTAATTTTCATTTTGTATCTTGTATTTAGATACATTCTTTTGGTAGATATCTTAGTATTTTGTAAATACTAAGTTTGCTAAAATACTTTTACTAATTACCTATGCATTTTCTTATCTTGACTGAAACAAGTAAAATTTTTGAAAAACTGGTTTTACTTAAGTCTCAATTAAAACCTTAAAAATATAATATTTTCTCACATTTATGCGATTAAGGACGTTCCCTAATATAGTTCAGAAGCCGTTCGCTCTTTCCCCTACTCTAAAATGCGCAGAAAGGCAAAAATATTTTCACTGCGTCGTTTCTCGGATCTGGCAACATTGCATTCTTACCGACGCGACGCTAAAAGACAAAGAATAAAAAAAAAACACTTCATGAAACAGCTCAATGCGAAATTCCAGATGAGAACAGTATAGTTAGGTTGAGAGAATTATCTAAAAATCTCAAATGCACCAGATGCAGAAGTTTTTTAGATATGGAAAAATTGAGTTATATTAGTGCGACGTTGCCAAGTCGACATCTTTCACTTGCCATGCCATAAAAGAAAAAATGAAAACCATCAAAAGTACCTAACTTTTAACATATTTCATACAAAACAAATACCGATTGATATAATTATTTAACAGAAAAATATTTGTTATATCTTCAGTTAATGATTCTTAGTTTTTCAAAATAATTTCAAGAAAATTACGATTGTTATTTAATGAAACAGTCGCCTTAACATCAATCGGGATAGGGTTCGCGTGTTAAATGTGCAAATTTCAATGGTAAATATCTACAAATTTAGTGCCGCAAGGACTATTGAAAAAAATTTCTACGTATAAAGGACACTTATAAATATGTGTATTCAAAGTTTTAAAAGGATTTCAAGAAAATCGATTTATTAGGGAACGTCCTTAACGAAATTAATGTTCATAATTAATGTAATAAGCTAAATAAATCTTAAGTTAAGATTTATAAAAATATGTTTTCTCTCAAAAAGTATTTAGAAAATACCTATTTTGTATCTAGTATCTCAAATACTTTCCTTAAAAGTATCTTGTAACTTGTATTCCAAATACTTTTTATGGGGTACCTTGTACATCTCTGCCTATGATACCATACGCTTTTAATTATCTATTTCCATTTTTTCCTTAATAAATATTTCCTATCGTAGCGGGCTGGTGCTCTTCTACTATCCCACCTGAAGAGAATTCTACTCAAGGAACAGTGTGACCCTAATTGCGGGAGCTTTTAATCCTCTCACGTCGTAATATAGAGAGAAGTATGTCCCAATCAGTTCTCCATTTATACCAGCCCATTTACAAATTTAACTAACTATAATCTAAAGACTTGTAATTACTGAGGGTAGTAGTAGATTTGATTTTATAAAGGGATTGTCCTCTGCTTATTCTAGGATGTTATAGTATAATTCAGGGGTTTTGGCAAAAATGGAGTGCAATAAGGTTATTCCTCTAGTAGTAGGTAAGAATCGATTGTTATTTTTGATTTTAAGCCGATTCCTCCATGTCTTCAGCAATGGTTACCAATAATAATCGAAGCGTCAAAAATCTAATTTAGAATTGTTATTCCTCAAGTAATAGATGAAAATCGATAACTATTTTTGAATTTAAGTCAACATGAACTTCAAATAGCAAGTGATAATTTAATAATAAAGGAATAAACATATTAATATTTCAAATGAATTTGGATAAAGTTTAGCAACGATCCGTTGCAGTTTATTTTAGTTATTTTTTTATTGAATTTTGTCGTTAACTGGTGTTTAAAATAGATAATTAGTATTTTAGTTAGTTGAAAGAAAATCAAAAAAAAAAGTAATTATCATAGGACCATAATCAAACTGGTCTTAAAATTTATGGAATCAATAGAAGTTAAAAATAAAAATTTATCAAAAAATTGAAGAGTACATGCAGTTTCAAAAACAATATTAAAATTTTCAAACTCAAAAATCGCATATAAAAACATTTTTTTTTCTAAAAAGTATGTAAAAAAGAAAAATTTCAAAAAAAAATTTTGAATTTCTACTATTTTTGAAGAAGTTATGAGCCATAATCCGAAATTCAAAATCTTTTAAGCCGGTGATCAAAAAAATTTCAAAATTTATCAGGAAGAGTTTTAAACTAAAAATTGTCAAAAAATGAACGAAATCAAAAATTAAAATTTTTCAAGCCGTCTGGTTTGACGTCGAATGCCCCATATGTATATTGTATACATATATATATATTATAAAGAAAAAATTATTTATCGATTGTCTTGTAATTAAAAAACAATCTTCAAAACGTTTATTTTAAATCCAGACGGTTCGAGAAAATTTTTCCCTTTATCAATATAATTTTTAAATTGAAAAAAAGAAAAGAAAAAAGTTTTTAAAGTGTTTTAAATTTTTAAATCTTAGAAAAAGCAACTTTTTTCTTTTTTCAATTTAAAAATTATATTGATATATGGAGAAATTCTCCGGAAACGTCTGGATTTAAAATAAAAGTTTTGAAGTTTGTTTTTTAAAATATTTCTATTTTTTATATATTATGTATATTCTATCAAGGGCAGATCCAGGGGGGAGATTGCCCCCCCCCCCCCATACAGGCCGGTGCCTGGCGGGAGTGCAACACGTGCGTCGCACGCAGAGGCCAAAAAACGGCGGCCAAATCGATGTAAAAAAAAATATTGTGGGGGGGCGTCTCTGATCCCCCCGCTTGGACAATTCGATCGTGACACACTTTCGAGATAAAAAGTAGATCTTATATACATCGGGCACCTTATATACATTCTCCGCCCCCCCCCCCTCCCATAAAAAATTCCTGGATCCGCCCTTGTATTCTATGCATCTTCTTCTTTTTTAAGTGCCCTACTTTTTAACGCCGGTTCCGAACGGCTAGTTTGGAGAGGTTACTAGGCAAGTATACTCTTATAGGTTGCCATTGCTTTCAAAGAGGAGGCGGCTGCAAATATCTGATCTTCCGAGACGCAGTCTCGAACCAGCGTACTTCGAGTCAGCGACCCGATACTCTGACCCACAGTCGCCCCATTCCATGCATAATATGTTTATTTACTTCCAGTAGGGAACACTCTCATTGATTTCTCTTTATGAATCAACAACTCAGCTACTCTCGGAAAAACAAAATCTTTTCAATTAAAAAATTCTGATAACTTTTTCTTATTCGCTTTTAAGAGTGTTTTATTCAGGACAACGCCCCTGGAAATCGTTCATTGAGGCGGTTTCAAATTGCATTCCTCTTCCGTTTTCAACTGTACAAAACAAACTTTGCTGAGTATAATTTATCAATATCTAAATTTTCACCACTTTTGAGATAAACTATCCGTCTGATGTACCCTTAAAACAGCACACTCTCCTCACTAATATGCTTTAACATGGAGTAATAAAATAATCCATTAACCTATATACGAAATTGGAATTTCGTCCAATAATTCTAGAATAATCTTTATCGATGAAAAACGGTTTTATAATATAATAAAACGTGACCATATGTAAAAAGAATATAAGAACGAAGATATGTTTTATCACTGAATAATAATTAATCATTTATTTATGGAAAAAGTGTGGATTATTCTATTCATTACAATATCCTCTGTTGTCTCCTGTAATGTAATGGAAATTCTGTTTTATCCGTTAGCTTTAGCCATAGAAAATTAAACTCGGTAATAAATTAACCTGACAGAGTAAACTCTAATGACAAGACTCGTATTTATATTAATAATAATAATAGTTAAAAATGATGTCGAGTAAATACTTTTTTATTATTCCATACCATTACTATACATAAAAGTTATTATTTGATAATATTAACAACAAAACCTCATTCTAAAACATTAATAATGGAAATTAATGCAAATGCGGAATTTGTAGCCTCACAGTCAAAAATTTTAAAATTACATAGTTATGGTCATTCTTCTTCTTTAAGTGCCATATCAGGTCTCTCTGACATTTTGGCTCCTCTCCACATATACCTGTGCTGAGTGTGTTTAGCTGTTTTTACACAGATATACGGGACCTACTTTCTAACTCCGGTTCCGAACGGCTAGTTTGGAGAGGTTACTTAGCAATTATATTCTTGGTAGGTTGACATTGCTTTCCAAGAGGGGACGACTGGAAATATATGCAGAGGCTCGGCCTCGAACCAGCGTATTTCAAGCCAGCGGCCCGACACTCTAACCACTGACCCACAGTCGCCTGATTATAGTCATTAATGATCGATTTATCTACGAGGCTGTCAATAAATTACGTCACACCAAGGGAGGGAGGGGCATCTCAGATTTGTGACAAAATGTGACGGGGGGGGGGTCTTAAAAATCGTGCTGTCATAAAACTCTCATTAAAAACTTAAAAAAAAATTAATATAATTTTTAGATTCCAGATTATTATTAATCCAATCTGAAAATGTTGGTAAAATAAATTTAAACTTATATTACGTTGAGTTGGTGGTGTTTCACAAAGTGAAAAATAAAAATACAAAGATTTTTCTCCTTGTGAAAACACCACCTACTCCAACCTAATATCATTTTAATAATGTTTCACTATAAACCAACACCGCGTCCTTAAATTCGAAAAATAAATCTAGACAAAAAATTGTAAGCAAGCAATTTTTAGCAAAAAGTGTAACGTCACAATACCTGAACCGCGATCACATGTTCAAATATTATTAGTTTTTAATCTGTAAACTCCTGAAGATGGGCTAATAACCCGAAATATATTGACTCTGTATAAACTTCTTTGAGTTGTATTTCATTCATTGTGAAACTACACTCCGTTTATTTATTAGTTAAATACTTGTAGGGGGGCTCAATGAAAATGTGGCAGAATGTGAATCAGGGAGAGAGGGGTCTAAAAATCTTGAAATTCCTGTGAAGTATTGTAATTTATGGACGGCCCGTGCCCTTGGGTAAAGTATTTAAAATGTTCGTACCTAGAGTCAAAAAACCGTCCTAATTATTTCAAATTCGAGGCGTGTTTTTTAAAATAATAATATATAAATTTTCTATATCCAACCATGATTCCTTTTCTATCTACATATTTATGTTTGTGTCTAAACCTAATCTCAATATTTTCATGTTTGTTATTGAACATGGTTAAGTAAAAGTCATAGGTTGTTTCCTCATTTGATTGTTTAAAATTTAAATTCATAATACTAAAAATATTGGCAATTTGAATTTCCTTTTAAAAGAATTTATTATTTTCGATTGTTTTATTCAAAACTAAATCCTTTTTAAAATAAAACATGCTTTCAGTTTTAGAATCATAAAAATAATATAGCATTATCCAATATTAGTTACTGCTATGTTTAAAAGGATAGAATAATTTATAGGCAAACTTGAAGATTATTTTTGCATTTTCAGCAAACGCTTGAAATCTCTTGTTTGTCCAATAAATTCCTTTTTTCTTTTTCTTCTTCTTGTTATTGAACTCTTAAAATGCATCGAAGCACTTTTACACGCCATAAATATTTTCTTTTTGCCTCACTATCTTATTGCCAAGAATAAATTTTAAGTTTTATACTACCCCTTTATCGAGTTCTCACCCACCAGCACTAACACTAAAAACAACTATAAGAAACTTTTTCTTTTTTTTAATATATGTGTACTATACCTACTTTCTAACCCTTTATAATAAAATATTTCATATTAGTTTTAAACTGAAAATAACATAATGAGATTAACCAATAAGGGTTTGTAAAAATTCAAACGTGTGGGGCCGGGGGATCCCCGCCAGGAAGGAAGTTCCTTACGTTATTTTAAAAATATTAGTGTTAATAAAATTTTATCCCCCTTAAAAAATCACACTCCATAAATACTGGCTATTATTAATAATTATATAACTCCATTATTTTCTTAAATATTTATATATATATAAAATGGAAAAGTATGTATATATGTTTGTATGATCCAAACGATCTGATTGGCCCGTGCATAGCCAATGCCAAAGCGTTAAATTGTTAGAACGATTCTGATTGGTAAGATAGTGATTGTGCTTAGCCAATGTGTTAAATCAATCTTTCCTTATTGTGAATCAATTTCATTCAGCACATTATTTCAATACTTACAGTATCATTTTAAATTTCAATTATTAAATTGGTATGAACGAGACGCTCCCCGCCAGGGGCTAGGTAACGCCGGGGCGAAGGCCCGGTCGTCAGCTAGTATTAGATATTGAAAATCAAAATGTGTATAAAATTACTATTTTTTGTTTTTAAAGTTGAGAATTAATTAAATAACGCTATATGAGATTAATATTATTTAAAAATTTTACATTATCTAATCAAAATAAATTAATAACTACTTTATGATTAGAATGGTAATTTTTTTAATTTTTTTTATTCAGGATTTTGGATTTAAATATTTTTTTATTTCAGGTCCCCTGGAGTTGGCATTTCCGTTACGTGACGATTTCTGCCAGTTAGCTCCTACCGCAAGCCCCGTAAAGGAACTTCGTTCCAAAAATGCAGAAAGTTGATAATTTATTTTTTATTTGTGCTTAGAAATTACTAAAAGAAAAGGTAAGTCATTTCCAAAAAAATTTTGTTTTTTTGTTTGTACTTCTTGTTATTTTAGGTTCATTAAGAAAATCCTGGCCAAGACCGGCCACGCATACTGAAGATTCCGAACCTTATTTATCTCTGAAAATAATTGAAATATCAAGTTCTTTCTTTTTTGTCAATGATAAGGAGAGAATAAATGCATTTAAAGAATTTTTTTGGTAATTTCAATTGAGTGGTATAGAAATTCATTTAGGTACAAAAATCGTGCAAAACTAGGTACTTTGACGCCCTCTTACACTGGCATTTTTAAGAGGTTTAATTAGGGCTTCTATTAATAATTTGAGTAAAATTGATATTATGAAAATATTAATTATTTATTTCGAAAATAAATGTGACCCCTAACAATGGGTAAATTTTAATTAGAGAATGTGAACGATTTCGCCATTTTATTTGTTTTAACTAATAAATTATTTTCCTTAAACAACTATGATGATACTTAGTCCGAAATGAATTCTGAAATAATGATAAATTCTTTCCTTTTTGTTAATCATATTTTTTACTTTACCATACAGCTTTTAATTTTAATAAAGTGGTCAAGTATTGTAATCGTGCATGAAAAAAAGTGTTTTTTTAGCTTCTTTTTTTTCAAAATATCTAAAAAACGGCTGAAACTATTTTGAATAAAAAATTCAGCGAAACCATGGTATTTCGATCTAAAAAAGCCCTAATAAGTGAACATCGAAATAATTATATTTTTTGAGATAATAATTGTTTTGTCAAAATGTCTGTTAGTCTGTCTGTCTGTTAGTACGTTACCAAATTTTTGTGGACGAGCTAGCTCAAAAACTAGTGTGAATATCTAACCAAATTTCACACGTATTTTTGGGGCATTGAGATTAAGAGCTGATTAGATTTTGGTGCATATCGACCCAAAATTAAGAGGAGGGGGGATTAGGGGAGGAGAGTGGTCAAAAATAAATATCGAGGCCATTTGAGCAAACTCATCCAAATGTTGTATACATAATCAATGACCCCGAAAACACTAAAAATTGAAAAACAAATTGGGGGGGGGGGGGAGGAGGTGAAAAAATGAAAATCTAGTGCCTTGTACCAAACTCAACCAGAAGTGTATGTTAACGTCAATTGGATGGCCATATCAGAACGTGTCAATTTATTAATTTTTTTTTTTTTTTTTAATTTCCCGACTTTCTATCAATAACAGCTAATTGTAAAAAAAAGTATTGCACTCTGTGACCCCTATGGACCGGGGGTAGAATAGGTCCATAGTATCCTCTGCTTGTCGTAAAAGGCGACTAAAAGGGGTTGGACGTGAGCCTTACAAGCTCACTCCGTAAAAAAACCTCCCAGTCATTGAAGCAAGCATTTGCTTCCATTCAACAGGGAGAAGAATTATTATAAAAAGACACCTAAATAAAACAAAAATAATAAATTAAGATTCTAAAGAAAAAAAAAGAAGGACTATTCTTCTTTGAGAAGCTTCTCGTACAAGAAACTGATTATATGTTTACCTACTTAGCTGGTTCGAGTTGCCGCTCTCTAAGTAAGTTCTTTCACTTCTTACTAATAAAAATTTGGAACTCATATATATATATTTCATTTATATATGGGATGTAAACCGCACCTCTGATGAAATTTTTAATCATTTCATAAAAATTCATTCAAGAATTACATTAAAATCCTAATGATTATTCTAAACCAGGGGTGGCCAAGCTACTTGATAGTCCGAGCCATTTTTCAAAATTTGAAATGTTTCGCGAGACGCAATTAAATACGTATTTAAAAGGTATGCAAAGAAGATATTAAAAAAAAATTTTTTTACAGAAATTATATTTATTAAAAACATAAATAAAAGTACAAAATATGTGTATTGAATTTAAATATTAAAAATTAAACACATTTATTTCACTTCTCTTGATAATTCTTTAAAATTTGGTGAATAATTGGTGACAGCATTTCTCAGTAATTCTTTGAGATGCTGGTTAGTTAATACTGATCAATGTTTGGATTTCACGAATTTTAAAGTGGAATAAAATGATCACATAAGTACGTTGTTCCGAATATTGAAATAATTCGACAAGCACCCTTTTTTAATTCAGGATACATCGATTCTGGTACAAATTTCCAAAATTCGGTAATCGACGTCGACTTATATTTTAATTGTAGAGCTTGATCTTCTTCTATTAATTATAATTCTCCAGATGCTTTGTGGGTCATAATTATACTGAAAATGGAAAACTCACCTTGAAGTATGTTAATTTCAAATGGATTCAGAAAAAAATCTAGAGACGATTTAAAATATTTCAAGTCTTGAAATTTATATCGAGAGCCACAAATAATCCTTCAAAGAGCCGCAGGTTGGCCACTTCTCTTCTAAACAATATAATTTTTGACAGATTTTAAATAAAATAGAATCGGAATTAATTTTAAAATAAGAGAGATTTTTTTTTTATAACTTCATTTGACAATCATCAACTAATAAACATATTAATTAAACAATAAAATATCGATTTCAAAGTTTAAATTGCATCAATGGACATATTGAATTCAATTGTATCATATTTGAACTGAATTTTGAATAAAAAATTACACATTGCTATTTCCTTGGTGTCATTCTAAATGCCATTTAAGTAAAGAGATCTAAATAGCTTATTTTTTGGACGGCGTCTCTGAGTGCTCCGTAGCTCGGCGGGTTAAGTGAGCATTACTAGAGTAATTAAATACGGATTATTTTTTAATTTATTTATTTACCGACTGATCCCGGTTCGATCCCAATCTCTGCCCTATTTTTAAAAACAATATTTTTAAATCTTTTAAAATATTTTAAAACAATTAAATAATAAGATTTTTAAATATATAAATATTCGAAATAAAGAAAAAATAGTTTTCGATGTTCACATGTGGCCCTATCTCTAAAAAGTTAAGGGGCCCCTGATCTAATGAATTTCGTTGTTCTTGGTCCCCATGGACACGTTCCAGAAAGCCTCTATTATTAGTATAGTGTTGAGAATTTTTATCATTTTTTTACTTTATTTTTTTCTTTGTTTTGGCCAACTAATTGATTTTCAGATATATATATTAGAAAAACAGCCATAAATACTACCCACTATCCCTAAGGGCGGATTTTTTCGTGGTCGTTTAGATGATTTATGATTTGTTGTTCTATTTTTTTTTTCTTTTTTGTCGAATTTAAAAGAATAAAATATTTTTAAAATAAAATAATTAATAAGGGTTCAATAAAGAGACGTGCAGCTTTTTAATATTTCTTTTTTTTCAATTTCCGCTAACGTTTCGCACATTGGTTATAGCCATCTTCAGAGCTAATACAGGATTGAACATATAAAATTAGTTAAGTAAATACATTAATGCAATTAATAAATTATATTCTTTACTACTCATTTGGAATTTGTCAATATTTATAATTTATAATCTCATATGTTCAATTCTGTATTACTTTGAAGATGGCTATAACCGAGGGGTGAACCCCGATTGGAATTAGGTGTACACTGTCTTTGGAATTATTTGGAATTACTTAGGAATTCATTAGATAATCTATTGTCTTCTACTTGGAAATGAAAGTGGAAGTTGAATTAGGTGTACACGGTTTCAGGTTGCGGTTCACCCTTCGGCTATAGCCAAATACTGTTTATATCAATACAGGACAGCATGTCAAAATCCTATAGAAAATTTAACGGTTTTTGGCAACATGAATTTCAGCGCCGATTTTCTATTGTGCGCTATATGCATTTTCATCCTAGCCCGCTAGAATGCGCAGTTTTCATGATACCGAAGATTTTGACAGGCTGTCCTGTATTGATATATACAGTATTTGCTATAACCAATGCCCGAAACTTTAGCGGGGATTTTTAAATAAAAGAAATATTAAAATGCTGCACATCTCTTCATTGAACCCTTATTAAATAAAACCACATCTATAAGAATCCTTAGAAAATAAAAGAATTAGTTAAATGAATAAGTAAATCATCAATTTTATAAAAATTAAAATTATCATTATGGTCAAATAAACTAAAAAAAAAAATAAAAATAAATCTTAGCTCTTTCTGGAAATCTCGACAACAAACAGGCCTCTGCACTGAATTATTCAAATATCCTTTGGTTTAGCCTATTTGGACCACAAACACACATTCGTGGCTCCCAGGGATAACATGGCAAATAAAGATGAAAATGTTGAAACCTTGATGCCCAAGTCCATGAATGGTGGATTTGTTTAAGCCACATATGACATAGGAAAACTGTTAACAAATGTTGATTGCAGTGGCCTAACTAAGGTCAGCTGCCCCCTCGCCAAAAACTTGAGCGCCATCTCTCCCCAAACTTGTATATTTGAAATATTAACCTTGTCTTTAATGGAATATTTTATTTAGAAATAAAAAAACATTTTTTGTTAAAATACTTTTTAAAAAAATCTCTTTTTGTACCTTTCAGTAGGGGAAAATAATTTACAAACCCCTTTTGGAAAGTTATTCGATTTTGAATCGTATTGCATCTTTTGTCAAGAGAGAAAATCTTACAAAGGGATGTCATCCCCTTATGAGTAGTTTATCGATTTTGTTAGGGAAATAAATTTTATTTCCTCGGTACACACCACCAACTTACAAATATCAGGGTTGCCAACTTCATGTAGATAATATAAACGAAGTACCTTGTGTGTATCATAAAATACAACTATGTATACTTTAATATTCTTGATATGTGGATTAATTGTTATTTATTATTATCATTTGATTTGTCAATATTTTTCGATTTATGAGTTTTAAAAACATGTAATGCTCAGTCCGACAGGGTGCGCTGAGGTCGTCAGTGTGTTGGTTTTTTGACTGGACTGTACATGGAGTCTATATAAGCCTGACCGACACGTGATTTGCTCAGTTAACCTATAATCAGAGTGGGTGCTCATACTTAAGAACGATCGCAGAATAAGTCGATCGAAACGTCATAGTTATATTGTTTTATTTTTTCGTGTCCAATAAATAATTATAATTAATTATGTGTGATTTAAATAAAAATTCAAATTTTAATCAAATTAATCACAAAAATAAAAGCTTCAACAGCTTCATTACTAATAAATAAAAACGAAATTATTATTCAGACCTGAAAATTAAAATTACTAAGTATAACACCAAAAGAAACTTTATGTGAAAGTCTGTTCATGAAAAAATCAGCTCAGTGTATATGTTGTAGTAAATCCACGTTTTTTAGTAAAAGCGTTTTCTTACTAGATAAAAAGGGTTTCACTGAATACCTTTGTGGCAACTAGAATTTACTAATGTTCATTGAGTTTGGTTCAAAGGTCTAGAATCTTCATTTTTGACCTTCCGCCTCATTGGGTGTTTATTTGCAAAAATTTTTAAATGAAAATCTCAAAAATTAGAAGCAAAGTTATAGTGGATGTAATTTTTGACATTTTGCAAATAAACATCCAAAATGAAGCGGAAGGTCAAGAATGAAGATTAAACTTTTTTATTCAATTTGGGAATAGTTATCGAAAGTGAATGTAAGAGTTCAGTATTGTAAAATAATTTATTGATTGATTTTATTGTATTGAATAAATAATACAGATCTTTTATCCAAACAATCTCAAAACGTTTATTAAATATCCAAATGTTTCGGGAGAAATTCTCGCGTTATCATTGGATTATTATTATTATTATCATTTTGTTTATCGACTCGTCGACTACTATGGTCATTTGCGCCATCACGTAGGTATATTCTAATTGATATTTTCCAACCCTCGACGAGCCTTCAGGACAACCCGAGGGGTGAACCGCGACCTAAAATTCTGTACACCTACTTCCAATTCCATATTATATAATTATAATAATAATAAATAATTATAATTAATTATATGAGATTTAAATAAAAATTCAAATTTTTAGAAATAGTCTCTTTGTTTATTTCCGGACTGTCTTCATCAAATCCTGAAATATTAGCATATCATTCCGTCTCCAAAATAAAAAATTCTAACGTTTTAAACTAGTCTTTTCGATCTAAAGAGGTTTCAATTAACAGACTGGGTTTTGATGGAGTGCGGACATTCGGCGTCCCCTCATAATTACGCCATTGTTTTGAAGTAACATCAATCGATACGTTCCTAGAATATTAAATTAATATTCCCTTTGATAAGAAAATACAAACGACCATGTATTACTTAATAATTGCATCTCCCAATCAAACACCAATTTTAATCAATGAATTCCATTATAAACATTACAAATTAATGATAAAATATTAATTTTTAATTGATATTAAATGATATTCATCACGAGAGAAAAGTTCAACAACCGAACAAAATCATATTTATTATAATTGCCCTCAATTAAAAACTTGAACAGAAAAATCGGATTCATATTTCGAGGAAAAGCAATTTCGCTACTGATAGGACAGTCGCTGCCTCTTCAATCAGCAGAAGAGTCGTTAATTAGTATGTTCCTCTTTGATATACTTTTTGAAGAGGAGTAAGCTACTATTAGCCGATATGAAGAGGGTCTCTCCTCCAATTAGCACACTCTCCCTCTATATAAGTGGTTGGCCCAAATTGGGGACAAGTCGCACAGGGCACAGAAATCCTTAACATAAGAAATTCGGGGTTCAAATAAATTGGACTCTTGAATGGGCCTATTCTTGACATTTTCAAACACGTAGAAATTAAAAAAAAAAATTATCATGGGACATCCCTTTAAAGCAATTATTCTCAACAAGTGTACTACCCAAACCTTTGACAATGTTTCCCTAAAAAGTAAAACATATATGTATGTATGTTGTATGTATATCTATGTATTTACAGAAATATATATTTGTCTTCAAGTACTGAAAAACAATTCATTCTTATTTACTTTGACATTTATATTTTAAAAGTATAATGTTTAAGTATTGTAATCGCTTGCCTGGGTCTTGACACTTTGAGAGCTTGTATGTATCTCCAAGGTGAAAAAAGTTAATTACGCTTTGTCACTTTTAGGTGAAGGAATCGATGCTCTTAAAAGTTTAAATCCGAATTTAGAACAAAAAACCGGATATTGTGATCCCCAGAGGCCAAAAATGAATAGGTCCGTGAGGATGTATGAATGGATGGACTTCGCAACTCCAAGTCTCAGAGCTATAAAATTTGAGAATTAAGCTCAACATAGGCTAGAAGGAGTACAGCAAGCTTTATTATTTTATTGTAATATTATAATATTTTTTTTTCTTTTAATGTATTGATCGCATTGGATAATTGTGGAACGCTGTTGGCGCTCCCAGCATTCTGGCCGCTGTTTTGGAGTTGTGTTCTACTGGCGCCCATATATACATGTATTCTAATTATTAATAGCCACAACGAAATCAAATCAAGAATTGCCCAAGCAAAAATGGGGTTGAATTCAAAACAAAAACTACTATGCTCCTCCTCAATCAGCTTAGAAAACAGGAAGCTGCTATTGAAGACATATGTATGGAGCATGGCCATGTACGGGTGTGAAACCTGGACAATTAGAGAAGAGGAGAGAAAGAGATTAGAGGCTTTCGAAATGTGGTGCTACAGAAGAATGATGAATATCAAATGGACAGACACACATTTGTAACGACACTATTATGGTCCTATTTTACGTAAAAACGGTGCCCTTCAAATAAGCACTCATTTTATTAGATTAGAATCATGTATAGAAGAAATTATTTTAAGAAGACGACAATGTTGGTTTTCGGCCATATATTCAAACACTGCTCAAATCGTCTTAGAGTATGTTTGTCCTGCAGAAAAATCAAATTAGCCCAGAGAGTTGTAGAACTTGCTCCAAGTACTAAACTAAGTTTCTGTTCATCGGTCCTTCAAGAAAAACAATTCAAGTTGGTGGAAGAGTTTCCCCACTATATTTTTTTTTAATATTTTCTCCTCTATATTATTCAAAGATGTTTACTGAATAAAACACTAAGTGTTCGTATAATATATTCCCGAAAGTTTAAGCAGTGTATATTAAATTTTTATTATTTTTTAAAATATTGATTTGTAATACAAAAGTGGAAGTTAGCATTTTTAACCGACTTCAAAAAAGGGGGGTGGTTCTCAATTCGACTGATTTTTTTTGTCTATTTACCTGATATCTTCGCCAATTGTGGACAGATTTTGATTATTTTTTGCATTGGGTTCAGTATAGTTTACAATTCATCCGATTTTAATGATTCTTTCTGCGTTTGGATCAGTATAGCTCCAAGGTAGTCAAGATACCTAAGTATTTATTTATTTATTTATTTTATGTATGTACCTGCTGTAGCCTGACGCTTTCTCTTACGAGATGCGGTATTATATTAAGTCACTATTAATAATATCACTAAAAAGAGAAAAATTCATCATCAGTTTTATTTTTTTTTTTTTTTTACAAAAGTTATAATATTAATAATGTAGTTTGAAAATTATTTATTCAACTTTTTTGTTAAAGGAGAATGGTGTGGGTTCTTGGTGAAACATATTTAAATAAACTAATTTTTTTTTTTTAAATTTAAGAAACTTTTAAAATTTAAAATTATAAAATTCTAGGTAGGTTTCACAAAAAAATAAAAGATAAGATGTTTGTTTACCATGACTCTATATATATTTTGGGGTATGAGCCCATCTTCAAAGAGAGAACTTTTATTTTTTTGTGAAACCTGCCTAGAATATTATATTTTTAAATTCTTAAATTTTTTAAATCTTCTTTCTTCTTCTTTAAGTGCCATATCAGATCTCCCTGACGTTTTGAATCTTCTCCACATATACCTGTGCTGAGTGTATTTAATTGTTTTACACAGATATATGGGACCTACTTTTTAAGGCAGGTTCCGAACGGCTAGTTTGGGGAGGTTACTAGGCAATTATACTCTTTGTAGGTTGCCATTGCTTTCCAAGAGGAGGCTACTGCAAATATCTGATCTACCGAGACTCAGTCTCGAACCAGCTTACTTCGAGTCAGCGACCCGACACTCTAGCCACTGACCCACAGTCTTTTCTTTACTTTATTTAATAGCCTCTTTGTTTATTTCCAGACTGCCTTCATCAAATCCGGAAATACTAGTTTAAAATTCTGGGCTAGATTTTATTAATTATCATATTATTTTTCACATAATCTAAGTAAAATAATTTTGATTTTTAAAAAATAATAAATTCTAGTAAAAAGTGAAAAAATTTCACTAATCTGTACTTTATTTTCCGCAAGTTTAAGTGATTTGGCAATTTCTCTTAGGTAACGGCTTAAGCAAGAAAATTTAATCTTGACACAAGACAGGCAGTATCTTAATATAAGCAACAAATTTCAGCTTACTACTTATAAAACCCCCTTATTAAATCCTCATATGACAAATATATTTATTTATTGAAATTGAATCGTAGGGAGTTGGACAAAAAAAAAATTAAATTAAAAACCGAGTTTTATCATTTAATGTGCAGAGCGTTTTGTCACTTTATTTCTGACTTCTTCAGCGGCTCATCACATTCAGACAATTGAGTTGTGTAATGAGCCGCTTAAGAAGTCAGAAATAAAGGGACAAAACGTTCAGAACATTAAATGATAAAACTCTGTTTTTAATTTAATTTTTTTTAACAGACTTTGAAAAAAGGAAGAGGTTGCCAATTCAACGGAATGTCTGTTTTTATTTTTTTATTTTTGTGTTTGAACATTTATTTTTGTTTACCATGTGGACCGATTTCGATGATTTTTTTTTCATTGGGTTCAGTCCAGTTCCCGATTGGTCCCATTTTTTTTCATTGGTATTGGACCTTTTTTGTTATGTATGTTCACGTATAACTTCTTTGTTTATAGACCGATTTCAATGATTCTTCTTTTATTAGAAAGGGGGTATCTTACGGGTGATACCTTATTAATTTGGTCAAATTTTGATTATATAATCAATGAAAAAATAACGGAAATCTCCAATTTTTATGTACAAATAATCGAAAATAAAATAAAAATAAATAAATATTAATAACCAAACTGTATCTACGGCCAATTGTTTAGATTTTAGAAGAAGAATTTTAAAAAATTACTTTATTTTGAAATTTTTAAAATTTTTCTAGAAAAATGGTTAAATCTCAAGGTCTTTTACATACCTAAAAAATGTAATGTCCTTAAAATTCATTTTATTTTCAAGATTTTTAACCCTTGGTTTTATGTTTTTATCGTATTTAGCTGCTAAGATAAGAGCACAAAGTGTTACATGCAGCCGTTACAGTTTTTATGTCGTTCTATATCCCAAATTACCCCTACATTTTCACGTCAAAATAAAATTGATTGCTTTGAGGTGAAAAAATTCCCTAATGGTCTGGCATTCAACTTGCTTAGGCCACTATCAGTATATTGTTATGGCATCCCTATAAAACAGGTAAAAGATTATATTTCCTCTGCTCTCTATCACGAGAAGTATTTCAATTAGAATAAAATTTATGAGCTTTTTTTTTATGCTAGAGATGTAAAAAGTCAAAATTGACTTGAGCAACTTGAAACTAGATTCAGATTGTTCGAGAAAATTCAGAGAACTTGTGATTTCGATTTGTTGAGGAGATTGAAAAAATAAGGGTATTTCTACTAATAACAAATTTTTGATACAATTCTGAATGTATCATTGAATGTTTGTGACCTAATAATAAAAATAATCTAAACAAGGAGATTAAAGATTTATTACAAAAACTCAAATAGTAGATAGATACATTTTTTTTGCCTTTTCGGCCCTTCTAGCCATCAGCCAATTTACGATACTGTTATTAAATTATATCTTCTATGTAGGGATCTGATTTTTAGCCGATTCCCTCGAGTTGGATTCGAACCTGGGCCCGCTTGATTAGTAGGCTGGTACGCCAACCGCTCGACTAACCCGACCCCAGATAGATACATTTTTTTAAATTTATTTATTGTCAGCGGGAACCAAGCCCATTTAGACAGCACATCAGTAAAGTGTTAGTAGGGTTAGTGAGGGAGCCGAGTTTTAGCCGGTAGAAATTTTATATGCTAGCCAGGATCGAACCCCGGCCTCCCGCTTGAACGTCGTCATCAACGATGCTGAAGCGAGGCTAGCGCGTTAGTCAGCTCGGCCAACCCGTCTCCTCTTAGATACATTTAAACTGTGGAGATTTCAAATTTATAATTAGTTTTTGAACTTGTTTTAAATCCAATATTTGATAAATATTTAGAGATTTTGTTCTCTAAAGTAATCATTATCAATTGACTATCAATCACAGCTACAAACAGCGAATTTAAAGAAAACCAAGAGACAGTAAATCCAGCGAATAAAAGATGTAATTACTGAGGAGTATTTAAACCGAAATCTACTACATCTAGTCAATGGTTAAATGATTTTTTTTTTGTTAAGAGAGAATGGCTTGGGTGATTGGTGAAAAAGTTTAAATAAAGTAAAGAAAATTTTGAAAAATTTAACTTTTAAGATTTAAAATATAAAATACTAATTAAGTTGTAATGGCAGTTTTGTATTTTTGGATTCAGTTTCCTCAATTTAAAAAATCTATGTTTTTAATTTCATACAATCCCCTACTATTCCTGTTATATATTTTTAAGATATTTTTGCTTCTTTGTTATTGTGAATGTCATTATTCTATATTAATAACTCTTTTTTATTAAATAATATTAATAGAATTATAGTACAAGATCCCGACCTTCACCTAACGAGTTTCAGAATGAAATTAATATTTTGATAATATAATTTATTAATAAACAAAACTTGATAGGGTCGACATCCAATTTTCCTGCATAGTTATTTTTGATAAAAAATAAAATAAAATGAAAAAAAAATGAAAAAAAAATTAATTAATTCACATATTCATATATATAACAATAAAGGAAACTCTATAACTACAAAATACTAATGCGAAGTTACCTGTTGATACCCTCTCTACCTGGACTTTTGCAGAGAATAAAGATGGCGACCCAAAACTTTTGCATTTTATATACATATTTTACTCTCGATTGGTCATATATTTATCCGGAAACTCGATAACTACATTTATGTAATAAAAATAACAACTTTAATTTTTTTAATAAAAATAGCTTTGCAAGGAAATTGGATGTCAACCCTATCAAGTTTTGTTTATTAATATATCATATTATCAAAATATTAATTTTATTAGGAACCTCGATAGGTGAAGGTCGACCTAAGTTGGGATCTTAGACTATTAGGATAGTTTATCTACGCTCCGAGGCATTTGTTTTTACTTCAAATGCGGCCCGTGTAAGCCAAAAGATCGAACACCCTTGTTGTAAATTATTAAATATTTTTTCTTTTATTTCCCAGATTAAAATCTTTTTGTATTTCAGTTGAAATAAAAAGATTAAATTGAGCTTTTTTTATCATTTCATTGGATACATTTGCATACAATTTTAAACTCTTCTTGAAATAAAGTAAAAAACGGAAAAATTTTCGATTAAAATTGCCTGCAAATAATTAGAAAAAACATTCTCAGGTAAATTTTACTCTTGATTGGTCATATATTTATCCGATAACTACATTTATGTAATGAAATTAACAACTTTAATTTTTTTAATAAAAATAGCTTTGCAAGGAAATTGGATGTCGACCCTATCAAGTTTTGTTTATTAATATATATTATCAAAATATTAATTTCATTTGGAAACTCGATAGGTGAAGGTCGACCTAAGTCGGGATCTTAGACTTTTAGGATAGTTTATTTACGCCCCGAGGCATTTGTTTTTACTTCAAATGCGGCCCGTGTTGGACACCCCTGTTCTAAATTATTAAATATTTTTTCTTTTATTTTCCAGATTAAATTCTTGTTGTATTTTAGTTGAAATAAAAAGATTAATATTGAGCTTTTTTTTATCATTTCACTGGATACATTTGCATACAATTTTAAACTCTTCTTGAAAAAAAAAAAACGGAAGAATTTTCGATTAAAATTGCCTTAAAATAATTAGAAAAAAACATTCTCAGGTAAATTTTACTCTCAATTGGTCATATATTTATCCGGAAACTCGATAACTACATTTATGTAATAAAATTAACAACTTTAATTTTTTTATTAATAATACCTATGCAGGAAAATTGGATGTCGACCCTATCAAGTTTTGTTTATTAATACGTTATATTATTAAAATATTAATTTCATTTGGAAACTCGATAGGTGAAGGTCGTTCTAAGTCGGGATCTTAGACTTTTAGGATAGTTTATCTACGCCCCGAGGCATTTGTTTTTACTTCAAATGCGGGCTGTGTTGGACACCCCTGTTATAAATTATTAAATATTTTTTTCTTTTATTTCCCAGATTAAAATCTTCTTGTATTTCAGTTGAAATAAATAGATTAAAATTGAGCTTTTTTTTATCATTTCACTGGATACATTTGCATATAATTTTAAACTCTTCTTGAAAAAAAAAACGGAAAAATTTTCGATTAAAATTGCCTTCAAATAATTAGAAAAAAACATTCTCGGGAAGGATAAGCGAAAAAAACAACATCCAGCTGGATTCTGTCTGCAGCCGGTTCATCCCCCTGCCCCCATGCGCCATCTTAATTACGTCGTTATGATGGAATTGTAAAAAATCGAGCTTGGTCGGGGCTGAAGAACAGTTGGGGCGACACCAGGGTTCCATCCCCTTTGCTAAGTCTCTCAGCAATGGAACCGTTTCAGTAGAACATGCTGCAACCTAAGCTCACGACTTATTATTTCCTATCAGCGGATATCAATCTGCTCCGAGGCCGAGAGAACCACCGATCATCATTTATTACGCAATTCAGCTCAAATAGATATGAATCCTGAAGGGAGAGAAGACTTCCCTCTATCAATCACCAATTTTACAGCAACATAAACCTAAACGAAAATAAGATTTTTTTAATTCAAAACACTTTAAAAAAAAAATTGTAAGTTTACGATATGTTTACAATAAAAAATAGATAATTAATTTACTAGATTGCGTATAGTTAAAAAATATTATATTATTAAATGAGCAATTCTTGTATATATGTATATGTCCGCCTCCGTGGTGTAATGGTCAGAATAACTGGCTGGCAACCCGGAGGTCTCGGGTTCGATTCCCGGCTATACCCAGACATTTTTTCTGTAAGTATAGGGTCTGGTAATAAAAATTAAGTGGGGGATAAATTTAACCTAATTTATCGCGCGGAGAATTTACCACTGCTCGAAGCCCCTAAAACCTTAGTAAATTGGATATTGGATTGTATCTAAGCTTCTGAGATTGGCTCTTGATCCCGGCTTCTTTCCTTCTACTCTGTTCTTTTCACGATGGAGGGGCCAGACCATACAGGCCTTTAGGGGATGCACCTTCTGGTGTATCTCCTTCTCACATCAATATCATTAAAAAAAAAAAAAAAAAAAATATGTTACCGGCCAAACCCGATTTCAGGACAAACTAGTTTTGCCTAGACTAAACTAGTTTGTCCTATACGCGATAGGATTAACTAGTATAGCCTAGTCCAAACTAATTTGTCCTAAGCCCGATAGGATAAACCAGTTTAGCCTAGGCCAAAATAGTTGATCCTGATATAAATACGCACAGTCTAGGATAAACTAGTATGGCCTAGTCTAAACATTATAGTATATTTAGAAAGTCAAAATAAATAGATAAACTGAATAAAATACTCCGTAATTGGAAAAATAATCATTTTTATTAAAGCGATTCGTCGTTAAAAGTTATGAATAATTGTTAATACAAACAATCATACTATAACAAATTTAATAAAAGTGTTTTTTTAATAGAAGCAATAATTATATATATTTTAATTATTAAAATTGTTATTTATTTTTACATGGTGTGCTTTGGTGGCACTTAAAATTGCAGAGTATTATTGTCTTCTTGCACTGCCATCTGTTTGTGGAACAGTTTTTGTTGCAGCATGTACAAGTCTTGTGTTTACTCAATTACTTTCGATTCTGCTAAATTGGTTTAGACTAGGCCATATTAGTTTATCCTAGAGTTTGCGTATTTATATCAGGATCAACTAGTTTGGCCTAGGCTAAACTCGTTTATCCTATCGGGCTTAGGACAAATTAGTTTGGACTAGGCTTTACTAGTTAATCCTATCGCTTATAGGAAGAATTAGTTTAGCCTAGGCAAAACTAGTTTGTCCTAAAATCGGATTTGACCGGTAACATATATATATAGAATCGGTTTCTCAAAAACGGCTCTAACGATTTGGCTAAAAATTGGTGAACTCATCAAATCTAATGAGTTATTATTCCGGTACCGGAAGTTGAAGTTTGCGTACGTAAGAATGTACCATCTCTGCGTTTCGCAACCTTAAGTCGCAGAGCTTCGAAATTCGAAACTTAAGCTCGATATAGGCTAGAAGGGGTGCAGCAAGCTTTTGCTTGAAATCGGACTCCAGAAGTTGACATTTATATGAAAGATTTTTCGTTTTTTTTTTTTTTCTTTATTTTCTCAAAAACGGAACTAAGGATTTTTTTAAATTGGTGAACTTATCAAGTGTCACGAGTTATTAGTCGTGTATAGATTTTAATCCGAATGAAATAAAGGAATGGAGTGTAAATTAGTCATGTCGAAAAATAAATATTTTAATCGTTCATATCTCGTCTTCGGTAATTTGCAGAGCCTTGAAATATGAAACTTAAGCTATTTAGAGGCAAAAAGTTACCGAGCATCGCTCGGTCCTCCAGGCACTACTATATTATATTGGTAAAATCACATTAACCTATTGCAAAAATACAAAAAATAAATTCTAACTTTACTTTTTTCTTATTTTACACTAGTCTCACTAATCCGGGACTATTAAAAACTAGGGGGTGTCGGATTATTGGAATGTTTGGATTACTGGATTGTAAGAAAAATTCATAATAAATAAAATAAAATAAAATAAATTTCGCCCGATATGGTTAACAAACGGATACCAAATCGCGGGCGGAGGGTGCCGGATTATTGGACGTGCCGGTCTATTGAAGTGCCGGATTAGTGTGTTTCTACTGTAATCAGATATGTATTACTAAAAAATATGTTGTAAGATTACAATACTAGTGTAATATTGCTAAAAAGTTTTGAAGATAGATATATATTACTAAAAAATATTTTACTTAGGAGAAGTGGTGTGGGAATCCTTACCTACATTTCAGCTTTTTTGAAGGGTGTAAAAAGGAATTATTTTAAAGATATTTACTGAACTTATATCCATTCAACTCTATATGAAATACTAATTAAATTTGACTATCTTCCAAAAATTTTCGAAAAATACAAGGGCAGATTTTAAATCTTGAATGTGAAAATGTATATCAAGATTTCCGAAAAAGTAATCCCCATTTTGTCATATTTTGCCTTCATTGTTTATTACTTAGACCATGAAATAAATAGACACGCACTGGTGTCGATTTGTTGAGGCCAACATCAACTAGAGAACGTGACGTCATCTGTAGGTAGAAACGCCCAGAAATAGCATGGCCACTATAGGAATTATTATACATTGAAATAAATTTATCGTAGTTTAGATTATTTATTTTGGATTCCAATAATCGCAAATTAATATTAAATTAATATACCAAAATATTTATGCGAGAAGGTGACGTCATCTATAGGCGATGTTGGCCTCACTTCACTCTGTGTGGAGAGTAGCAGAGGGCGTGTCTATATATTTCATGGTCTAAGGTTTATTAGATATAAATATTTTTAAGATTCTTCTTTGTCATGATGGTAATAATTATTCTACATTATTAACTCTTTTTTTTAATCAAAAAATATCAATAAAATTAGGAGGCATTTGTTTTTACTTCAAATGGGGCCCATGTAAGCCAAAAGGTTGGACATACCTGGTCTAGACACATAGACAGACAAAACAAAATCATCGATTTAAAATTAAATAATTGACCATTTCATCTGAACTAATTAAATATTGATTCCTTCAAAATCAATAATTTATTTTCGTCTATTGATGATTGATTTGCACATACTATACTTCTATGCCTTTATGTTTCTACTTATAAAGGAAACGTCCAAGGCTATTTCATTATAGGCGATTTAGCCATTGGTGTCGAACTCGCATAATTCAAACTTGGGAGCCCCTATTAGTTATGCATTCAAATCGACAGCTTTGTTAATCAGATGCCTACCCTAGGTACAGAAATTCAACTCGGAATTGTGTACCTAAAAAAACTTTAAAGGCTATATTTTTTTATCTCCCTTGAACGTATTTCATGATGTATCCTTATAAATGTGAGAGAATTGAAACTTTAAAAAATCGGCCAAATGCGAGTCGGACTCGCATAACGAGGGTTCTGTACCTTACATCTTCCAAAATACTTGAAATAACAAAATTGTTTTTATTTGTCGTTGATAAGGAGAAAATGGATGTAGTTGTAGAATTTTTTTATTATTTTATCTTTATTCCCATTATGATCAAAAATTGGCCAATTTGTTTACTTTGAGACCCGTCAGACCGTCATTTTAAGAAATAGTAATCATAATAAAAATATGGTCTTAGCCTAATTATACTTAAGGGAGTTCGGGACAGCTTATCTATCTGGTTGATCTTCGAAAAAATATTTTGTATTTCTGCAGAGTGACAACTTCTGACTACTAAATTTTTTAATAATGAGGTTAATTTCGAATAAAAATTTTTGTTTTGATAATATTAATAAAAAGAATATTGAGATAAATTTGTTCTCATTATAAAAACATTTATTTAACACAAAAGCCCTTTCAAGAAATAGAGTTGGAATTCTAAACTAGTGTTTATATTATATTCTGTTGGCTGCAAATAACTTTTTATTTTTACATTTATGTATAACTAATTAACTAGACTGTAAAATCTATTGATAAATGTATCATTCGATTCAGAAAAGTTGAATTATTGATCTGTATAAATTTGTTGAAAATTGTAGAAGTTATAGCCCTTTGAAAAGCTCGATTCATTTCTTTCCATGTTAAAAGGACAATTTTCAATCATTTATTTCTCGGTAATGAGACAGACGATCAACTTCAAATTTTGGGAATAAATATTTTATCAATGATTCAATGGTAAGAATTCGAGAATTTTCTTAAAATAATGATAAACAGTCCCGAACCCCCTTAATAGAATCCTTATGGGGATAGCGTACATCCTATGATAAAAATAAATTCTTTTCATTTTCTATATAATATGCCAATTAAAATTTTAATACGATTTTTGATTTTAGAGAAAATAATTAGATGAATAAGACTTGAAAATAAATTTCTATATATTATTCTAGTTCAGAATATATGAATAAAAGACTAGAAATTGATAAAAGCTCTAGTCTAAAAAGAGATGATATTTCAATTTAGTGAAACGGAAGCAATCGATAAAAGCAATTAAGATTCTTGAGATCGTTAGACATGATAATGATGGTATTAAAATGTTCCGATTGTAAAATTTGATTAGATTATAAAATTTTCTCTTGTAACTTAACGATGTACTGATAGTCATTATTTGATCAAAACAACAATAATAAAATAAGATTATATATTTTAAGAAAAAAATAAGCTGACGTGTTCTGATGTGGGCATCCACTTGACTTTAGCATACACTCACTTATATTTAATATTTAATAAAATTATTTATAATCATGTAGGGGAGGGGTTAGTTTTTGCATTTCTAGATTCCTGGGCTCCCACTCATTATGTATACAAAATTTGGTTTGTATTTAGTTCATAGACCCTATATTTTCAATTTTGGCCATACGACCCCCCCCCCCCCCCATTTCGAGTGGTTAGTTTTTGCATTTTTAGACTTCTTGAGGCCCACTAATTATGTATACAAAATGTGGTTGAGTTTGGTACAAGGGTCTAGTTTTTTTATTATTTTACCCTACACCCCCCCTCCATTTTGGGCAGTTAATTTTTTCATTTTTAGACTTCTGGGGGTCCATTGATTATGTATACAAAATTTGGTTGAATTTGCTCAAAGGGCCTAGATTTTTAATTTTTAATCCCACCTCCACCCCCTGTATGGTAAAGTAAAAATAATATGAAAGTTCATATTGCTGATGATACAGATTTCTTAAAAAATCACGAGAGATTGTATTTTGCTAAATATTTGCCATAATGGATATTATTACATGTCAGAAGTGGTGTATGTTTTACAAAACTTTTAATGATTTAGCAATTTTTCTCAGAAAACGGTTTGAACTAGTAGGGTTAGGTCAAGCAACAATTTTTTAAACAAATAAATAACAGTAATTTTATTTTCATTTTCTAAAACTATAGTATTAGTGATTCTATAAGTAAAAATCTAAATATTGTTTTCTTGAGATTATTATGCCCGGAATACTAGTTTCTCAAACTAGAAACTATGTAATAATCCTTACATAGGGGATTATTCCATGGATTCTTTCTCTTCTCGTTTTTATCCTATTCTAAGATATATTCTAATTATCTATTTCCATAGAACTAAGTTGATCTCTGCTCTATTATTGAAAGATTTTTATATTTGGTCAGATATCTCTCATATCTGGAACAAAACCCTGGAGGCCGGGAATGAGACCCTCGCGGTAGCTTTAGACATTTCAAAAACTTTCGATATGGTCTGGCACAAAAATCTTCTTGCCAATTTGACCTCCGTCGGCCTTGCACCGAAACTCTGTAAGTTGCTCGAAAGTTTTCTTTCAGACCGTAGTATTAAGGTTGTCATCGATGGAATTTCATCTTCCCCCTTCCACACCAACGCTGGAGTTCCTCAGGGATAGGTTATCTCCCCTACGCTTTTTCTTATCTATATCAACGACCTTCTAAACTTGCCCTCCACTCCAATCCATACATACATACATACATACATTGTTACGCAGATGACAGCACCCTACATAACGCCCCTGCATCGCATAAAAACCGTGCAGACATTGCCTCCTCAATTAATTTAGACTTATGCAAACTTAAAAACTGGGGATCTCAAAACTTAGTTAACTTCAATGCAGGGAAAACTCAGTGTTGCCTTATTTCTAGGCGCGTCGACAGAAACCACCCAAACATATCATTCGACCCATACTCACTAGAATTCAGGGATAAAATTTCAATGCTAGGCGTAATTCTAGGGTCTGACCTTTCATGGAATGACCATATCTCAACCACTGCTAAAGCTGCAGCGCGCAAGCTTGGTCTCCTATTTAGGTCTAGACGCTGTTAAACTCCCAGTCAACTTCTTATACTGTATAAGGCTCAAATTCGTCCCTGCCTCGAATATGGCTCTCATATGTGGAGGGATGCCTCCAAATATTCTCTTGCTACACTGGATGCAATTCAGAAGCGAGCAATTAAACTAATAGGAGACCCGGCTCTAACCAACTCACTCGACTCCCTGGCTCACCGAAGAACCGTTTCTGCCCTTTCCCTGTACTACAGATACTATCACGGTGTCTGTTCAGTCGAGCTGAAATCAATTATCCCCCTAATGCCCTCTTTATGAGAAACACGCGGTTTTCAAACGCTCAGCACCCCTTCGCTGTCAAATTGGTTAAAAGTCGAACAAGCGCTTTCGCCAACTCTTTTATTGCTATGACCTCCAGAGACTGGAACTCGCTCCCTGCCACCATCTTTCCCGCGACTTATAACCTTCAGCTATTTAAGATCCGTATCCACAGATACCTTCGACCCCCGCCCAACCCATAAAATTCTTTCCTCTTCTTTTCACGATGGAGGGGCCAACCCAGGCCTTTAGGGGTTGCACCTTTTTGGTGTAACTATTTCTCTCATCATTATCATAAAAAAAAGATATAGGTTTTTAACTTCTAATTCGGAATTTTCCTTATCAAATTCAGGATATAAAAATCAAATTCAGGATGTTTCAAATTGAATTCAGAATTTATTAATAAACAGTTGAAAAAATAGAAAAAGTCATAATTAAGAAAAAGTTTTAATTTAATTTATCTCTCAGGAAAAGTTTTCATGTAAAAAGCTAAAATTTAGTTCATTGTAATACATTTGCGTAGCAATTTTCAGCTGATTAACTAAAATCTTTCAAGATTAGAATTCTGTTCTTTCAAGAAATGTTTTCATGTAAAAGCTAAAATTTTGTGCATTCTAATATATTTGGGTAACAATTTTCAGCTCAACCTTTCAAGATTATCATTTTGTAATTTCAAGAAACTTTTTCAGGTAAAAATCAAAAATTTGGTGCATTCTAATATATTTGCGTACCAATTTTTACCTCTTCAACTAAAATCTTTCAAGGTTGGTATTTTGTACTCTCAGAAAACGTTTTCAGGTAAAAATCTAAAATTTGGTACATTGTAAGGTATTTTCGTACCAATTTCATTTCACCTTTCAGGATTAGCATTTTGTACTCTCGGGAAACGTTTTCAAGTAAAAAGCTATAATTTGGTGCATTCTAATATTTTACGTACCAATTATCAGCTCACTAACTAAAACCTTTCAAGATTAGCATTTTGTACTCTCAGAAAACGTTTTCAGGTAAAAATTTAAAATTTGGTGCATTCTAATATATTTACGTACCAATTTCCAGCTCATCAACTAAAACCTTTCGAGGTTGGCATTTTGTTATCTCAGAAAACGTTTTCAGGTAAAAATCTAAAATTTGGTGCATTGTAAGATATTTGCATACCAATTTTCAGCTCATTAACTAAAACCTTTCAAGATTATCATTTTGTACTCTCGGGAAACGTTTTCAGGTAAAAAGCTATATTTGAATATGTAAAATATGAATGATTTTATAGAAATTCTGAATTTGCTTTGAAAAAGTCTGATTTTGATTTTTAAAATCATGAATTTGGGTTGAAACATCCTGATTTGATTTTTAATATCCTGAATTTGATATGGAAAAGTCCGAATTTGAAGTTAAAAACCTATATAACCACAAACTTACAAGATCCTTGGATTAGCTATCAATTAATTTGCATCTTAACTTTAATACCAAATTTTTTCAATTAACGCCGTTATGTAAATTACCTATTTATATGCTAGTTTATTTTCATGGCTTAAGAGAGTGGAATTCTCCCTCTGTTTATTCCAGGAATGCCACAACCGTCAATCATTCAAAATGCATGTCCAACCACAAATCCCTTCGACTTCAATTCAACCCATGAATATTTCAAAAATTCAGAAACCTGGTCTTTCCTGGAGGCGAAACTTCATTTAGATTTATTTCATTAAAACTAGAACAAAACAAAAACTTTTCGAAGTGGATGAAAAGGATTTAACTGAGTTGAAAAATTCCTGGTAAATGAAGATCGGTATTTAATGAATAAGCTTTAGTAGCATTTGAGAATAATTTGAATGAGAAAATCTCATCAGAATGGATCCTAAAGTGTTCATTAAAAATGTGGAATCTAGGTGGTTTCAGATATGAAACTTCTCTTTTGATAAACAACTCAATATTAACATGAAATTACTTTTTGAAGTCGGTGCCAAACATATACCTTTTATGAATCGCACTCGACGGATCTTACTTAGTACGTTTGGAGGGTAGGCTCGCTTATAGGTATAGTTTGTTTGGTACCGACATTAAAAAGTAATTTCATGTTAATATTTCGTCGTTTAGTTGTAACTAAATAAGATAATAATTATTTTATACCTTTTAGTGTATTTTATTTGTTGCATTTAATTTTTTGAAGTCGGTTTTATTTTTTTTTATATTATTTTTATTTTTCTCTTTTTAGTGATGTTATTAATAGTGATCATATTATCAGAACTTGACCAAATTAATATGGCACCATCCCTAAGATAACGCGGGTTTTAAATAAATGTTATAAGATTTTTTCATAAAAGATTCTATTTATCATAATTTCGATTATTTGCTCATAAGAATTGGAGATTTACGTTATTTCGCCGTTGATCATATCATCAGAACATGACCAAATTAATATGGCACCATCCCTAAGATAACCCCTTTCGAATAAACAAAGAATCATCGAAATCGTTTCATAAACAAAGAAGTTAGGCCTAAACAAACCTAACAAAAAAGGTCTAATACCTATGAAAAAAAAATGAGACCAATCGGAAGGTAGAATGAATCCAATGCAAAAAAATTTTCAATATCGGTTCACAATTGGCGGAGATATGAGGTAACATAGGCACAAAAAAAAAAAAAAAAAAATTCAGTCGAATAGAGAACCTCCTCCTTTTTTGAAGTCGGTTAAAAAGACAATTTTTTTCAAAAAAGTCGCGGAAACAAAAAAAAAGCCAAAAAAGGCCGTAAAAGGCTTTTTTTTATATCTACAAATCTGTTTGATTTTTTTAGATCAGTGGACATATAAATAAAAACTTGAAAAGGCACAAAATTGAAAAATGGCAAATGCCTTTTTTTTGCGTTCTCTACTTATGATATTTAAATTAAGTAAAAATAAATTGTGAATAATTTAATAACCAATTATTAAACCAATTATTTTACATGAATTAATGTATACATTGTATTTGAGCTTCGGCTTCGGAGATTACTTCTCCACCATCGACTGTCCTTGATCATCTTTTTAGTCCTTGTTTTTAATAAGAGGAAAAATCTAATTAAATAAAAAAACCTCTTTTCCGATAATTATTCCAATTCGATATCATCCTATAATTAAATAAACCATTTAAATTTATTATTAAAGCTAATGTAACCTTAACTGGCTGCGAAAGCTAACTCTCTCCATCCCCGGCCATTTGCGAAATTCACAGTGTGCGTAGCGAGTCTTGAAAAAGTTTTCACTTTTTCTTCCATTTTTTTTTCATTATCTAGGTGATGTTTCGTCACACTTTATGTTGATATTATCATTAAAGCTTTGCGTAAGAAAATATAGAAAAAAAAGAAAGAAAAAACATTGTTGACTTTGAGAATCCCCATAAAAGTTTGTCAATAATTTTTATTTTGAAAGTTTTCATGATTCTTGAAACAATTTTTTTTTTATCTTATTGGTTGAGGGAAACTTTAATTAAAATAAGGTAGTCCACAACAAGGGAAGAATTTCAGACAGAATAAATTTATAGCAATTTTTTATCTTAATTTTTTTATCTTATGTAAAATATAATAAATTTTCTTAAAAAATAATTAATTATTTGAATAATAATCGTTATCATAAGAAGCTATTTTGTAGTCTTCGCAGCTACGTTTTATACCGGTTGAGTTTTTTTTTCTATCTTGAGACAGTCTTATAACTCAAAAACAATGCGTTATATGAAAAAAGTTTCAAATAAAAGTTTATTTATATCAGGAGGGAAACCAAACTAGGCTATTGTTTGTCGACCTAGAACAAGCTTTCAAGGGTATTTCGAATTCAAGTTCTGTTTTTTAAATAGAAACCTATATATTTCTGTACATAAACATAATCTACAACAAAATTTTCATAAATATAACAATTTCATAAATATTGATTCAACGGTCTAGACCAGTGTTTTTAATGTGGTTGCACGCCCCACAGGGGGGCAATTTAATAAATTATAAATAAATGTATTAGAAGGCTCATCTGATTATTCAGAGTGCTAGCGTCTGTTGGGGTTGTCTAAATACAGGCGTTGCCAACAAGTGCTGCCATCTGTTGAACTCAAAGCGGTCAAATTTATAATTAAAGGGACAATTATTATCTTAGGGAAACATTTTGTAAAAACCTATGGCTTGCTTTTTTTGTAACTCTAGATAATTATATAAATAAAAAAAATTGTCTTTTATAAAAAATACCTACACTGGTCTAGACTGAAAAGTGGATGTGCACATACAGAGTGATTCACACCTTCAGTAATACCCTTTAATATCCTTACTAGTACTTTATTGAAACATTGAAAAAATATTTCATTACGAAAGTTTACTTAAATTATCTCTTGATGAAATTTTGGTTTTAACAAAACTTCCAAATTTCAAATAAAAATATGGCTCAAGTGGGGCAAGAATAGAAATTGGGTAAAATTTCGAGGTAGGTTTCACAAAAAAAGAAATAAAACAAAACTCATTTTTGTTTTATTTCTTTTTTTGTGAAACCTACCTCGCGATTTTACCCAATTTTTGAACCGACTTCAAAAAAGCAGGAGGTTCTCAATTGGACTGTTTTTTGTGTGTCTATGTTACCTGATTTCTTCGCCAATTATGAACCGATTTTGATGATTTTTTTTTTCATTGGGTTCAATTTAGTTTCCGATTGATAAAAATATAAATTTCATTGGTATTGGACCTTTTTTGTTAGGTATGTTCACGCATAACTTCTTTGTTTATGAAGCGATTTTAATGATTATTTCTGAGTTTGGATCAATATAGAGTAGCTCCAAGGTAGTCAAGATACCTAACTATTTATTTATTTTTATATTTGTTCAGTGAGTACTTTTTGCCTGGTAGACCAATTTCGATGATTCTTTTTATTAGAAAGGGCGTACCTTAGGGGTGGTCCCATATCAATTTGGTCAAGTTCTGATGACATGATCAATGACGAAATAACGTAAATCTACAATTCTTATGAGCAAATAATCGAAATTATAATAAATAAAATCTTTTATGAAAAAAAACAATCTTAAAGCGTTCATTTAAAACCCGCAAACGTTTGGAGGGAAATTCTATATTTATGAATTGAATTTTATTATCATTTTCTGATTCATTTGCCCGACACTTTCTCTTTCGAGATGCAAGCAAAATATTATATTAAGTCATTATTAATAACATCACTAAAAAGAGAAAAATAAAATTAATTTTTATAAAAAAATAATAAAACCGACTTCAAAAAAATTAAATGCAACAATTAAAATAATAAGTACTCAAAAATAAAATAAAATGCACTAAAAGGTATAAAATAATTATCTAATTTAGTTACAACTAAACGATGAAATTTTTATATGAAATCAGTTTTTGAAGTCGGTGCTAAACAAACTATATAAGATCCGTCGAGTTCGATTTATAAAATGTATATGTTTGGCACAGACTTCAAAAAGTGATTTCATGTAAATATTTCATCCTTTAGTTGTTAACTAAATTAGATAATTATTTTATATCTTTTAGTGCATTATATTTTATTTTTGAGCTCTTATTATTTTATTTGTTGCATTTAATTTTTTTGAAGTCGGTCTTATTTATTTTACAAAAATTATTTTTATATTATTATATAAAAATGTTTCATCTAGAACCAACCTATCTCCTTAAAAGTTATCAAAGATAGAACTTTTAAAAATAAATACCTGATGTTTCTACCTTCCTAAAATAAAAAATAAAAAAATAGGCAAATAATCGCAAAAACAACTCCAATTGAATTTAGCTGTTTATTTGGAAAGTGGGGCTTTTGAACAAGCCAAGGCTAAACACTTAATATTTATTGTTCTTAAAATTATTCATTGTGTATATAAATGTTTATTTCATTCATATAAATCAAGAGGATGTATTTAATTTAATATTGCAATTATAGAATTAAACGTTCATATATATATATAATATTGATCATGAAATAAATTAACTAGGTACCTATACATTATCATAAATAAGACCATGTAGGCTGACTAATGTTGTTTGATTTTAATTGTTTTTGTAGCTACATAATTCAATATCACCATAATATATTTAAAGGAATGCTTTCCTTTTTATTACCATTAACGTCCCCAGATTTAAGAAACTTCGAAACAAGGCTAAATAAATTATTTTAATTTATTTTATCAAAACTCAAAAATTCTTTAAGTTCATTATGCGATTCGCGAAACTAAAAACCCCTTAAATTGAAATGATAAATAATCGTCAATTACTTTTATGAGCTTTAGAGACTGGAACTCCGCTTCTGTTCAGTTTTCATCATTCCCGGAACATACAACCTTCAAACCTTCAAGAATCGGTTCCACAAATCCTTGACGCCGATAAAGTTTTATCAACCTCCCCTTTCTTATAATGAGAAGAGTCAATCGTGATTTAAGGCTTTTGTACTTTTATTATTATTATAACTATCTGACGATGCCTTTCGGGATTTTTAAAAAATGCGCTAATTTTCTTGGCCATAGATTCAAGCGGTGCCACTGCCATCTATATGCAACTTAGTCAAGTATCCGGCCGGCCCTACCTACCAAACACTATTTTATTAATATAGATTAAAATAAAGATATTTGGTCTTTTCCCAATATCTCTATGATTTTAAACTTGTAGTTCCAATAACCTTTGAACTTTACCAAGCTTCATAAAAAGATTATTCTCGAGTTTTAATTTGGACCAATTATAATAATTTGTTTCCAAACAAGGAAAATTTGATAGAAATAAAACTTTATTTATTCTACCCGTAGGGTAGTTGGGTGTTGGTGTGAGACACAAGAATCTTTCTAAATTATAATCAAACAAAGTGTTTATTAATGGTTTTTACAATTAATTTATTTATTATTCAATGAAGTTTCTTTTCTCTTTCTTTTCATAGTAAAAGTTTCAATCGAAACGGGAATTCATTGGATTTCAGTTTTACATTGCAATTAATCAATTAGTATAAAACCCTCTCGTGTCTCTTTTTTTTCTATATTGTAATAGGAGGGGGAATTAGTTTTTACTCTGCAGGGAATCCGGCTTTCAAATGATAGGTATATTAGTAGATTCCAATAAATGATCCAACTTTGGTTATTCTTTAATTATCATCGTATTAATTATTATCTTTTAAAGATTTTAATCTTTTTCTGATCACATCCATCAAATAAAGAATTATTTAAGCATATCTGTTGATTCATAAAGAAAAAATAATGAGGTTGTCCTCTGCTTGATGCAAATAAACATACATATATATTTCGAAAATAAATATGTATACTAGAGTGTGTCAAAAAAATGTATTATTTTTTTTTACAAGTGACACGGAAAAATGGGTTGCTAGACACCTTAAAAAAATTCTTTCTAAATATGAGCTCTTAATTTTAATAGGAAGATCCTCCGCATCGCAGTTTCTTATTTTTTTCTCAGTCCAATAGAAAAAAAATCATACCTCATCATTAATTGATTGTACAGAAAAATGTTTTTAAAGAATTTCATAGAAAATTTAATTCTCTACAAAAAAGGTATCTTATATTTTTTCCGTAAACCTCACCATTTGAAAGATATTGAAGATTTAAGTTTGATTATTTTAAGACAAATTTCATTTTTGTTTATGAATTTTATAACTCGACAATAAATGGCTAATATGAAATTCCCAATACAAACTTTTATAGGAAATTAACAGCTCTATAAAAAGGGTGTTTTATGTTTTGGCGATTAAATTAAGCGTTCAAAAGATATTCATCATCAAACTTTCATGTGTAAAGATTTTAAGAGTTTTTGATTAGATATTCGAAAAATTTCAATTTAATTTATGAATTTCATACAAATTTCATTTTTCGTCATTAATAATACTTATATTAATGACAAAAAATGAAATTTGTATGAAATTCATAAATTAAATTGAAATTTTTCGAATATCTAATCAAAAACTCTTAAAATCAGTACACATGAAAGTTTGATGACGAATATCTTTTGAACGCTTAATTTAATCGCTAAGACATAAGACACCTTTTTGATAGAGCAGTTAATTTCCTACAAAAATTTTTATTGCGAATTTTATAATAGCCATTTATTGTCGAGTTATATTAATAAACAAAAATGAAATTTGTCTTAAAATAATCAAACTTAAATCTTCAATATCTTTCAAATGGTGAGGTTTACGGAAAAAATATAGGATACCCTTCTTGTAGAGCATTAAATCTTCTACGAAATTCTTCAAAAACATTTTTCTGTATAATCAATTAATGATGAGGTATGAATTTTTTTCTATTGGACTGAGAAAAAAATAAAAAACCGCTATGCGGAGGATCTTCCTATTAAAATTAAGAGCTCACATTTAGAAAGAACTTTTTTAAGGTGTCCAGCAACCCATTTTTTCGTGTCACTTGCAAAAAAAATTATGGATTTTTTGACCCACCCTAATGTATACATATAAAATTTAATTGTTTGAGACTGTAGTTTTGAATGTTTGACCTTCAACATCAGTCTTTTATATCCCCATTGACTAAATGAAAAAATCGCACTTTTTGGACTCAGGATGAGACCCCATGAAATTTTTGTCAAAACCGTCAGGTCTTGAAATTCAAACTAAATGAATAGTACAATTTGTCACTTTGGTTGAAACCATCGGTTCCATAGTCTTTATCTGAGGACCCTTTGAAGTCGCGCATGGATAAGGTAAAAAGTGTTCCTAATAAGAGATCAATTTGGACTATACAGAATGCATTTTTTTTTGTTTTTTTTGGCGTTTTTTGGCTTTTCGGCCCTTCTAGCCACAATTGTCTAATTATTGCCTCTGAATAAATATAATTATATAAGTCATGATTTTATATATACATTACATTTCTCAAAAATCGATTAACAGTAAAGTCGGAGACATGGAAATGATAAAATCGTTTAATTTTTTGATAGAATACGTTTTTATAAGTGAAATAATCTACCTGTTTGATGTTTGACAGCCCATTGATATTTCATTTCATTATAAATAATTAAATATTGACTCTGAATAATTAGAGTTACATTAAAGTCAACATTTTATGTTTTTTTTTTATTTAAATAAATTAACCCTTCGGGTTACAAGAGTATAAATTCAAAATGATCTATTCGGTGATTTTTTTTTATTAAATTTATTTTTATCAGTGGAAGAATGTATCTATTTGATTCTTTGCAATCCAAGGTGTTTTTAAATTTGATTTCATAACTTAATTATTGCCATTGAATGATTAGGTTGAGACTAAAATCAAAATTGTATATAGTTTTCCTAAGATTAAATTATCCTTTTCAGGTTTTAAGGGTATAAATCCAGAATACTTGCTTCGATTCCTAGTCATTCAAAAGGCTGAAATTGATAGCTTAGGTGAGTTTTTTATTACTTTTCTTCTTATTAATTAAGGAAAGAGTCTGTTTGTTTGTTTGTAGCTAAAATTATTTTTTAATTTAATCATACTAATTTAATATCTCCATTGAATAATTAGAGTTAGATTTAAATCAAAATTTTAAATAGTTTTCCCCCCAAGAATAACATAATCCTTTCGTCTGTCAAGAGTCTAAATAGAATACATTTTAGTGCATTTTATTAGATTTTTGAGTTCTTATTATTTTATTTGTTGCATTTAATTTTTTTGAAGTCTCGGTTTTTTTTTCTAAGAATTATTTTTTTATCTATTTATTTTTATTATAAAGTCAAAGAAAGAAATTAATGCGAAATAAATGAATATGTAAAATAAAACAAAATTCAAATAAAGTATTTCCGTTTTTACATCCTCTATTTTTTAGTTCATTATTTTATAAGCCTTTCTCTGTAATATTCTTTAATCAAAATGTTGTCGCATCTATAGTATTTATTAAGATCATATTTTATAATCTTCAAAGAGGATTTTTTTGTTTTGGTTTTTTAATTCTTTTTTTTTTTTATAATTACAAAAGAGATTAAAATGTTTTAATTGGTCTTTTCAAAGCAAACAGTTTTCGAAAATTTCTATAAGTAAACAAAGTAAAAAAAAAAAAATGTTTTTTGTCTTTTGTCATGTAATCGTATATTGCTACTGAATTGTTTACTTATTTAAATGATAAAATATTTCTCTTATTTTTACAATTATTTTAAATAATTGAATGATAAAATTTCAACATGCTAAAAGCCTCTTTTATTATAAAAATCAAAAACTCTTTATTCTACCCCTTTCTCATGCAAAAATACATACTGCTTGGTAATTGAATGAAACGACCCGTTCTCCAGTTGCCCACGGCTGATAGGGTCAAAGACCCTAGAATTAACACTCCTTGTCCTTCTTCCTTTCTCTGTTTCATTCACTCTTTTATTAACGATACTCGGCTTATAGTACCTTATACTATTATTACATTTTGTAAAACCTTCAAAAAAATTACACTTTTTAAAATAAATTAAAACTTACCGTTAATTGTAATTTACATTTTTAATGATAGTAATTTTATTAGATTATTTATTAGCAAATAAAAAATGAATTTTACTTAGCTATAAAACGAACTTGAAAAATAATTAACTTGAAATTTATTCTGCTCAATGACAATTTCAAACGTTAATAAACTAATACAGGGTGGGGCAAAAATAATCACCCTATTAGAAAACGCTATAAGAAAAGTAATCACCCGATGTTCTTTTGTTGTATTTTTTTTTCTTTTTTTAATGAAAAACTTTGGTTCTGCTTGTGAAATTTGTTTATTTAATCCATTAGAATTTATTCCATCAAGTCGAGAAAATGATATCGGCCAAGTGGCCGCCACCAGAGTTGATACGTTTTATGGCATTCCATCACTCTTGCCAGAACTTCAGGCGACAGGTTCTCGCATTCCTGGCGAATATTCTCCTTAAGGGCTTCAAGAGTCTGAGGCTTGTTGACGTAAACCCGCGACTTAAAAAACCCCATGAAAAGAAGTCTGGAACGGTTAAATCGGATGATCTGGCCTGCCAGTGCAAATCACCAAAACGAGAGATTTAGCGACCCAGAAATCAACTTATCAACTCTGGGGACGGCCACTTGTCCGATATCATTTTCTCGATTCGATGGAATAAATTCTAATGGATTAAATAAACAAATTTCACAAGCAGAACCAAAGTTTTTCATTTTAAAAAAATACAGCAAAAGAACATTGGGTGATTACTTTTCTTATAGCGTTTTCCAATAGGATGATTACTTTTGCCCCACCCTGTATATATATATTTAACCCCGCGGGTCGGGCGTAGAATAAACCCTCAGTACTCCCTGCTTGTCGTAAAAGGCGACTAAAAGGGAAAGTTTAGATGGACTCTTCAGCCTTGGTCGGCTACCCGTCTAAGGGAAAAACCCTAAACAAATTAGGAGTGAAGGCCATTTAGGTGCTTGAGGGTCAAAATTGACCCTCCTGTGGGAGCTTCTGCATTCTGGCTGTCTCCAGACGTGTTATTCACCTTCCCTCTGGACCCTGTCAGTTCGAACGAGAGGGAGGTATTGGAACTGGCTAGCCTTTACTTCCATAGATAGAGTCAAGGCAGAGGAGTTAGGGAACTTTCAAAATATTCTATCATTATAATAATATATGAGGCGACTGTGGGTCAGGGCTAGTGTCGGGTCGCTGACTCGAAGTCCGCTGGTTCAAGCTGAGTCTCGGCAGATCAGATATTTGCAGTCGCCTCTTCTAGGAAAGAAATGGCAACCTACCAAGAGTATAATTGCCTAGTAACCTCTCCAAACTAGCCGTTCGGAGCCGGCGTTAAAAAGTAGGTCCCGTATATCTGTCTAAAACAACTAAACACACTCACCACAGGTATATGTGGAGTGGAGCCAAAACGTCAGGGAGACTTGATATGGTACTTAAAAGAAGAAGAAGAATATATATTTATATGGGGTCGTTTTCTAATATAGTAGTTTTGATAAATAGTAATTTATACAAAACACATTTTTTTAAGATGCAATTTCTGTAGTTCGGGCAGGTGAAGGGAGATCCAGTTTTCATAAGTCATAGGGATAAACGAATCGGCGAATAAGTTTGTTCGGTTAGTATTTAATTAAATCGCTCAGTGGTGTTGGATGTTTGAAAATCGTGTATGTTTTGTACAAATGAAGCTTTATGAAGGATTATATATTATCCGCCAGAACAAACGCCAGCATTACTATAAGCAGGTATCTATAAAAAAGAGAGGAGGGGAGACAGTCCTATGATAGTCCAGGGAATTATTTTAGAACAAAATTGTAATTAGAAAGGATTTTTAGAATTAAAAATTGCCTCGAATATTATGGATACGATCTTATGGAAATATTATGAAAAGATAAAAACTCAAAAATTATACAGGCTCAATTAAAAATACATTATGAATTATAGCTTAAAATTAGAATTAATTTTAACATTAAATTAAGCTCATGACTTAATCGATCTTATTTAATTAAAAACACAGAAATTCAAAAAAACAACAACAATTAAATACAATAAATCGTCGCATTACAGCCGAACTATGTAATGTTTTGATAAATTTCCAGACGTAGAAAGCTTGTCTTTTCGTAAATTACATTAAAATAATAATAATAATAATTTTATATGACACTTCATATAATTATAATATTTGATTCTGACTAATTTTTAAGCTTATAGCCCTTTTTATTATTTTTATAATATTCACACATCATATATCTCTAAAGATTCAGATTTTAATTCTGAACATCTTTTGTATTAACACTTTTGCTCTAAAATTATTATATAATATTTCATTATTCGTGTCCATGATTAATAATTAAAGGCATCGTAGGGAGTTGGACATGACTTTAAATTAAATACAAAGTTTTTTATTTAAATAGGCCCAACGTTTCGTTGCTGGTTCGCAACTTCTTCAGTGGCTCATTCAATAAACTTATTTGTCTAGAGTTTTGACTAAGAGAAAAACCATTTTCAAACAATATCCTTACAAATCACTCAATTTTATCAAATAATATAAAACATAAGCCTTTTAAAACAATGTTTTATATTATTTGATAAAATTTAGTGGTTTGTAAGGATATTGTTTGAAAATGGTTTTTCTCTTAATCGAAACTCCAGACAAATAAGTTTAATAAATGAGCCACTGAAGAAGTTGTGAACCATTAACGAAACGTTTGGCCTATTTAAAAACTTTCTACACCAATACCTCACTTTGCGTCGGGGTTACGTTCCAAAATAACATGACGCAAATTGAAACGACGCAAAGTGAATTAAGATTTTCTTTAGCAAGCCATGTAAAGATCGAAGTAGGTTCCAGGGTTACGAAAATACTACTTTTTAAAAAAAAAATTGAACAAAGTAAATATTTAAAAAACAAAAATAATATACAATTTTATTACATACATACAAAAAACAAAAAAAAACGTATTCAATTAAAACAAAATAAACTATTCAATTAATTTATGAAAAACAAAATTAATATTAATCACTGTCTGATGAGTCCATAGTGTAAAATTACAAGTCTATGGTAAAAAAAATAATATAACTCTGCCAATAAATAAATTGGAAAAATATTGACCTTTTTTGTAACCAGAAACAACCCGTAAAAATTTATAAAAATGTATTATTCTCTTTTAAAAAAAGCACAACACACTAATTGAAACCTTACAAAAAGAACAACACACTACATAATTGAAACTGAACTCTAAAATTAGCAAAACAAAGTGAAAATAAAACTGTATTAAAATTGAGTTGATTTTCAGTTAGAAAGGGAATCCCCGAGTTTTGATGGCATGGCGCAATTAGAAACAAAAGTGGTGCCATCTTTTAGAAAAAAAAGAAAATTTCAAAAAAAAAATTAAAGACTCGAACCCAAAATAACGCAACCTCGAAAATCTAACGACGCACAGTGAAAATTAGTACTAATTAAGCAGCGACGCAACTTCGAAAAAACGCAAAACGAAACGACGCAGAGCGAGGTATTGGTGTATTTAATTTAGAGTCATGTCCAACTCCCTACGATTCCTTTAATTATTATATAAGTAAATATCTATCAAAAATGAAAAACGTACCATTTTATTTCTTAACATATATAGCGAAAAAAGACACCGATATACATATGTTTAATTCTATTGAGATTTTTTTAAACAATAAATTAATTTATATTAATCACTAAGCTGTCGTGTTCCTTTGACTATGTCAAGTTTCAGTTTTTTAGATCAAACTATTCGTTGACTGAAAAATTACCAAATCAATAAAATTTACGAAAATCATATCAAATCTTGAAAAAGTTTCATTTTTTCTTTTAATTTAGGGAGTGAAATTTTATCGATTGTTACTCTATTTGGTCCCGAATTTGTTTAATTCTGTTGATGCTGAAATTTTCGGAATTTAAGAGACATTTTTTTCAAATAGTCACAAACTGTTTATTGTGCAATCCTTTTACCTTACTTTGAGGCTTTTTCAGTATTTTTTTTTTTTTTTTTTTTTTTTTGAAATAGAGTTCTTAAATTAACCTTACCTAAAGTCAAATGAAGCAAAATAAACACCCTATAAGGATGAGAAAAATGGTTCTTTAAGTTTTGAAAATAACATTCGGAATTTGGTTGTCTTTTATCTTGATTTTTGTATTAATTATAATGGTATTTTTTATTTTTATAGTAAATATATTCCTATATATTTATTGATTTTAATTTTAATGAGCTATATTTTTAACAAATAATACAAATAAATAATTTCATATATTAATGAATAATTTGATTCTTTTTTAATATTTGCATATAAATTAAAAATTATAATAATTATACTATTCTTGGGAATTCGTTCAAAAAAAAATATATATATATTATATAATTTTCAATATGACAATGTTAAATTTTTTATTGGCACTTAATCAGGTATCTTAGAATCAATACATCTGTATGAAAATCTTCTAATTAACAGAAATTCTCACATATTAGACTAATAAAAACCGAGGGGTGAACCCAGATTGGAATTAGGTGTACACGTCTTTGGAATTATGTGAAATTATTTTGGAATTCATTAGATAATACCCCTTCATCTATTTGGAAATGAAAGTGCAAGTGGAAGTAGGTGTACACGATATTAGGTCGGGGTTCACCCCCTTTCTACCCTTTCAAAAAAAATCATTTTTTTTTTATTATCAATTTATTTAGAAAAAATATGAACAAAAGTTTCTCTAAGAAGCTTGTCGACGAATCGATAAAGACATTTAAAGGGATCGAATTGAAAATCAAAATATTTTTTATTTATTATCCGGATATTAAAATAGAGTAAAATTAATTTAATAAAATATGGAAAAAAAATGATTTCAAATTACAATTTAATGGTTTTGCCCTTAAGGAAAGACGTTCCTTACGTTATTTTAAAAATAATAGAGTTCATAAAATACGAGCAAAAATTTTATCCACTTAAAAAATCACACTCCATAAATACAGGCTATTATAAATAATTGTATAACTCTATTATTTTCTTGGATACATTAAATATTGAAAATCAAAATTTGTATAAAATTACTACTATCGAGAATTATTTAAATAACGCTATATGAAATTAATATTATTTAAAAATTTTACATTATTTAATCAAAATAAATAAATAGCTACTTTATGATTAAAATGGAAATTTTTTTTACTTTTTTTTATTCAGGATTATGGATTTAAATATTTTTTTATTTCAGGTCGCCTGGAGTGGGCATTTCCGTTACGTGACGATTTCTGCCAGTTAGCTCCTGTCGCAAGCCCCGTAAAGCAACTTCGTTACAAAAATGCGGGAAGTTGATAATTTATTGTTTATTTGTGCTTAGAAATTACTAAAAGAGGTAAGCCATTTCCAATTTTTTTTTGTTTTTTGTTTGTACTTATTGATATTTTAGGTTCATTAAGAAAATCCTGGCCAAGAGTAGCCACGCATACCGAAGATTTCATTATTTAAAAATTTTACATTATCTAATCAAAATAAATCAATAACTACTTTATGATTAAAATAGAAATTTTCTTTTTAGTTTTTTTTTTTTATTCAGGATTTTGTATTTAAATATTTTTTTATTTCTGGTTTGGTCTTCGGCGAAAAATAATTATGTACAGATATAAATTAATTTAAATACCAAAGAAAAAATAAGCTAATAAGTTTTTTTTTAATTTAAATGATTAATTATATATAATTAATAGAGATTGTGGTGTTGGTGTAAGGTGAAACATCTTTAATAAAGATAAAAGTAAATAAATATTATATGAAATATTCATTTACTATGAGTTAAGATTTCTAGCCCACTTGTTTCACATTAAAAATTAAAAAAATAAAAGAGGTAAATTTTTTCAATATATTATATATTTCGGGCTGTAAACCCATCTTTAGAAAAGTATATAAACTTCTATACTTTCCTGAAGACGGGTTTACAGCCCGAAATATATTTTTTTTTATTATTATTATTACTTATTTATTTACAATCAGCTTAAAAAATTACTTATAGCTTTAAGTAAAATTGATTACATAGAAATGGACTTGAAGATAACTTCCCTAATTGAATTTATTTTTCCAGTTTAAAGTTAACATTCGATCTTCTGAATCCAGTACATGAAATTTCTATATAAATATATATTGAGAAAATTTACCTCTTTTATTTTTTCAATTTTTAATGTGAAAAAAGTGAAAAGTTCTTGTTTTGCCAAGAGTAGCAGAGTTGTTGATTCACAAAGAGAAACAAAGAGGTTGTCCTCTGCTTGATGCAAATAAAAATACACACATATATATATCGAAATTATATATCTGTATATAAAAATTCTGCTACTCTCGACAAAAACTTTCAATTTAATATATATATATATTATTTATTTGTTTGAGACTATAGTTTCGAAGACTTGGTCTTCATCGTCAGTCTTTTTTAATTATAAATATTGTTTTGTTTTGTATTCTAAACTGGCTACCAGCTAAGAAACATCAAATTTTCAATATCCATACGGTATTGACTCCATGAAAAACAATATTTATAATTAAAAAAGACTGATGATGAAGACCAAGTCTTCGAAACTATAGTCTCAAACAAATAAATAATATATATATATACAGATATATCATTTCGATATATATTTGTGTATGTTTATTTGCATCAAGCAGAGGAAAACTTCTTTGTTTCTCTTTGTGAAACAAGTGACCTAGAAATCTTAACTCATAGTAAATGAAAATTTCATATAATATTTATTTACTTTTATATTGATTAATTATATACTAAAAAAAAAACAATTACAAATAATCTAAGTGAAATGACATGGCATGACAGTGCTTAGGAGGCATTCTTAATAAACGTTAAAAATTTATTCTTACCGACTGCGACAAGGCATAAAATCAGCCACCTGTACAGCATCGGCATGATGACGGTTGTGTCATGGGGGAAAACACAAACGAATTAAAGGGTAGTTTTTTTTTTTGGAAAAATAAATTTGAGATTAAAAATTTAATCAGAGAGAAAAAAATAAAAATAAGAGATCCGGAATCTGGGGAATGAAGTGCGCTGTCCTCGGGGTTGAATCGCGCGGGGTTTGAAGCAGGTTTCCCGATGAAGCAGGTTGCCCGACTAAGCAGGTCGGCGCTTCGCTTCGCACTGACTAGAGGGTGGCTGCCAACTCGAATAATAACCAAACGCACCCCCGCACCCCTGCAACCCTCTACCATGGACACAAGACATTTAGGGGTGGAGGGGCGCATGCGCCACAAGCATTTCCAATACTAGGTTCAAGGTCAGCGACACAGAGACCAAGAGGTATACAAATCTTTGGCCAGTCTTGAGAAAGTTGCTTCATTTGGAATGGACTTCGGGGGTGGCGAATGCATTAAGTCCGTCGAGGCTGGGGCTTAATAGAGGAAACAACCCAACTACCTACCTGGCTAATGGAATTCGATTATCACAACTTCGGACTACTCTTGAAAATACTTTTCATTTTTAGTTCTAATTAAAAAGTTTCACTTTGAAAAGAGCACTAACACATCGAAGGAGTTATTATTTCACAAATACACACATACACACACTCTACTAGTTGTTATTCGTACCATTATTTATTTATAAAAACAAGGGAGCTTTTTGAATTTTTGAAAAGAAAAAGTATTTGTTCAAAATTTTTCAAAATCACTTATGGAGACTCGATTGTCTCAATATTATAAGTTTGAATGAAAAGAATTTAATTTATCTGGTCATAATTTCTTTGATATTAGTTGAAATATTTTTATATTTCACTAGCTGCAAGGCCCGCCTTCGGCGGCCCTCTTGCTAGCCAGGGGGCACGCCCCATGGACCCACCCCCCCACACACACAGAGACACCCGCACCTCGCGACCTCCACTCCCGCCCCCAACCCCTCAACCCCGCCTCACCCCACTTCGTCTCTGGGCCCTCACCTCAACCCCTTCTCCACCCTGCTCCACCACCCCGGACCCCACCCCGTGCCCTCCACCTCCACGCACCACACCCCCGCCTAGCCCCCTGGACACCTACATCCACTACGCCACCCGGACTCCACCCCGCACCACCCCCTTCACACTACTCCGTCTTACTCCCTCACCCACATTCAACCCCCCGCACCCTCATCCCCCAGACCCCCGCACCCCATACCCTAACCCACCTCCGCACCCGTACCATCACTCCACCTCCGCACCCAGTTTTTGCGTTTCTAGTCTTCAAGTGACCTACAGATTATGTATATAAAATTTGGTTAAGTTGGCTCTAAGGGTAAGAATTTTCATTTTTTGACTCCCCCCCATTTTGGGTCGTTAGTTGTTGCATTTCTACCCTTCTAGTGACCCACAGATTATGTATACAAAATTTGGTTGAGTTTGGTCCAAGAGCAAGAATTTTCATATTTTGACCCTCCCCTTTTTGGGTGGTTTTTGGGGGAATTTTTTTAAACAAAAGTCAGAAATCACATCCCCTACAACTTTGCTCATAATAAAATTTGCCGTAGAGTTAATAGTTTAGGAGTTATTTGATAATTTTCATTCGTGCGCCCCCCCCCAAACCCCCTTTTGGGGTCAAAATATCAAAACGTTATTATAGCTAAAAACGTAAGTTAGAAGACATCTGATGCAAATATGAAATTTCATAATAATCCCTTCAGCCGTTTTTACATGAATCGTGAGCAACTTTTCGCGGAAACCACGGAAACATACAGACAGACAGACAGACGGGAATTTTGTTGAGGGTGTTTTCGTTCATAACTTTGCTTGAAACGTGTGCAACCAAAATTTGGCGTGACTTGAACCAATGTACAGACAAAACCTTAATTTTATATATATAGATTATCAGATGGTTAATAATATTGCAACTAATATCAAAGAAATTATGACCAGATAAATTAAATTCTTTTCATAAATAATTCGGTTGTCACCGCGAGTGTATTTTTGAAAAATTCCATCTTTTTTTTCAAAAAGAGATACTCATTCTCTGCTTTAATCTGGGTGCCTAGAGTTGGATTCATTTTGATCGAAATGTTTTTATTTTTGTTCTAAGGCTGATAATGACACTAATATGGTCGAAACGTCTCTATAGAGATAAAAGACAACCAAATTCCGAATGTTATTTTCAAAATTTAAAGAACCATTTTTCTTGTGCTAATATGGTATTTATTTTGCTTCGTTTGACTTTAGGTTTAAGTCAAAACTATAATTTAAGAATCCTTTTTTCAGAAAAAACTGAAAAATCCTCAAAGTAAGGTAAAAGATTGCATAATTAACACTTTGTGATTATTTGAAAAATAGTCTTTTAATTTCAACAAAAATATAATTAAAAAAATTCGGGACTAAATACAGCAGAGGTGACCTTGAACCTGGGCCTTTTTGAATTTCCTATGTGGTCTCGAAATGAATTTGAAAAGAAAAACTGAATTTAAAATAAAAAAAAATTTAATTTAAAAATGAAAAAAAATGAATTTAAAATAAAAAAAAATTAAATTTGAACAGCAATAACTTTACAAAAGTTACATTTATTGGTATTGAAACTTATGTGGCCTCCTTTGTTACTGCAATTTTAAATGTGGCCTCTCAGGGTAAAAAGGTTCCCCACCTCTGAAATAGAGTAACAATCGACAAAGTTTCACTCTCTAAGATAATAATAATATATTAGATGAAAAAATGAAAACTTTTTCAAGATTTGGTATGATTTCCGCAAATTTTATTGATTTGGTAATTTTTCTGTCAATGAACAGTTTGATCTACAATACTGAAACTTGACATAGTCAAAGGCACACGACAGGTTAGTGATTAATATAAATTACAGTTAAAACATGTCAAAAATTAAAAAAAAATTTGAATTTCTAGAAATTTTCTTGATAATAGAAATAGGTGAATTCTCATATCTGATGTTTATTTGAACCTGTTTCTTATAAAATAAATAATAATATAGTTTATAAATAAATTCTCATCAAGTAAATATTCAAAGAGTATAAAATGCTAATATTTGGCATGTTAGTAGATTTTGGGGCATTAATAATAGGGAATTCGAAAAACTGTAGGTTTCCTTTTTCAGCATCTAAAATGAAGGAATGAAATTTATGAGCTAAATGAACTAATAGTGAAAATTGAACGACACTAGAATGCTAGAAAGTTCTGAGAAATCGAAAAAGATCTTCATCAGCCTTCAAAATAAATGCGTGAATCTTGCAGGCTAAATTCCCATCCAACTTACAAAAAGAAGTGAAATCTCGACAAAAACAGTTGTGTAAATAAAGGCCTTCGATTAATAAAAACCGTTTGCCAAAAACGTAGTGAGATCTAATGTGCCAAGTTCAACATCATCAATTTGTTAAATGAGTCGAGAACATATTAGTAACTTCAATTAAAACGAATGTTTTTCATTTCACATGTCCAACTATATTTTTTATTGATTTCACATTTTTAGTTGAAATTATTTTCTTTAAAACTTGGCTTTTACGCATTGTTATGTATGTCACGAATTACTAGTTACCATATCATGAGATCTTAATAAGAGGGGATGGAAGGGCTAAAAGGGAGAGGTGGAGACCCTATCAAACATTAATAATAATAATTTAATACGTAAAAGCCAAGTTTTAGGAAAAAATTTCAACTAAAAATGTGAAATCAATAAAAAATATAGCTGGACATGTGAAATGAAAAACATTCGTTTTAATTGAAGTTACTAATATATTATCGACTCATTTAACAAATTGATGATGTTGAACTTGGCAGGACATTAGATCTCACTACTTTTTTGGCAAACGGTTTTTATTAATCGAACTTTGGCCTTTTTTTATACAAGTGTTTTTGTTGAGATTCATTTTACAAGAAACGACGGTGTTCCGCGGAACATAGTTTGGGAAATCCTGTCATAAAGAATCGGCTCCTCGGTAGTCCTTATTTTTAAAACAAATCAGTTTCTCAATCTCGAAAAATCGCAATTTTTCTAACAAGTATAAGAACTTTAGCTGGCCCAATATTTCAAAAGAGTTTGAACTCAAAAAATAGTCATTAGCACGCGATTTGGTACTTTGGTTAGATTTCCGAGTGGATGAAAGTTCATTGGACATTAAATCAAAAATATCTTATCAGATATTCGATACAACCCTTGTGAAATTATTTATTAAAAAATAATTTTTAAGAAAAAAATTAAACTCAACAAATATAAATACATAAAAAGGTATAAAATAATTATTATCTTATATAGTTACAACTAAACGATGAAATATTAACATGAAATTACTTTTTGAAGTCGGTGCCAAACATATACATTTTATGAATCGCACTCGACGGATCTTAGTACGTTTGGCGGGTACGCTCGCTTATAGGTATAGTTTGTTTGGCACCGACTTCAAAAAGTAATTTCATGTTAATATTTCGTCGTTTAGTTGTAACTAAATAAGATAATAATTATTTTATACCTTTTAGTGTATTTTATTTGTTGCATTTAATTTTTTTGAAGTCGGTTTTATTTTTTTTATAAAAATTATTTTTATCTTTCTCTTTTTAGTGATGTTATAAATAGTGACTTAATATAATACCTTGCATGCATCTCGTAAGAGAAAAGGGCTGGGCGAATGAATCAGAAAATGATATTTTTTTTTTATAAATTTTATTAAACCAATTATTTTACATTAATTAATGTATACATTGTATTTTTGCTTCGATTCCGGAGATTACTTCTCCACCATCGAGTGTCCTTATTCATCTTTAGTCCTTGTTTTTAATGAGAGGAAAAATCTAATTAGATAAAAAAACCTCTTTTCCGATAATTATTTCAATTCCATTATTCCCCAATCAAGTCGATTGGTTCCAATCTCCTTTTCCCAGAAAATGATATTAAACCAATTATTTTACATTAATTAATGTATACATTGTATTTTTGCTTCGATTCCGGAGATCACTTCTCCACCATCGAGTGTCCTTATTCATCTTTAGTCCTTGTTTTTAATAAGAGGAAAAATCTAATTAGATAAAAAAAACCTCTTTTCCGATAATTGTTTCAATTCCATTATTCCCCAATCAAGTCGATTGGTAATTAATCTCATCCATCCCTCTCTCTCCATTTAATTTCCCAGAAAATGATAATAAAATAAAATTTATAAATATAGAAATTCTCTCGAAATGTTTGCGGGTTTTAAATGAACGTTTTAAGATTGATTTTTTTTTATAAAAGATTTCATTTATTATAATTCCGATTATTTGGTCATAAGAATTGGAGATTTACGTTATTTGGTCATTGATCATATCTTCAGAACTTAACCAAATTAATATGGTACCACCCCTAAGGTACTCTCCAAGGGCGGATCCAGGAATTTTTATGGGGGGGGGGGTGAATGTATATAAGGTGGCCGATGTATATAAGATCTACTTTTTATCTCGAAAGTGTGTCGCGATCGAATTGTCCAAGCGGAGGGGGGGGGGGGTCAGAGACGCCGCCCCCCACACACACATAGAACTTTATTTTCAATTTTAAAATTTTTAAAAAAATAAATGTTTTTTTTTAATTATTTTTACAAATTTCATATCTCATATTTTAAGTTCATTAAAATAAAAAAAAAAATTGTTATAAATTCCCTGTCGATTTGGCCGCCGTTTTTTGGCCTCTGCGTGCGACGCACGTGTTGCACTCCCGCCAGGCACGGGCCTGTATGGGGGGCGATTGCCCTCTCCGCTCCCCCCCCTGGATCCGCCCTTGGTACCCTTCTTTCCAATAAAAAAGAATCTTTAAAATCGGCTCATAAACAAAGAAGTTATGCCTGAACAAACATATGTCCAATACCAAACCCCTGGACCCCCACCTCTCGAACCTCACTCCCCCCCTCAAAACTCCTACCCCCACCACTACCCCAATGTACAGACAAAACCTTAATTTTATATATATATATAGATAATTTCATTTAAATTGGTAACCATGACGACTGTTTTTGTTGGAGGACGGACATAGGTACATACATACATACATAGATAGGTACATACATAGGCATGCACAAATGCGCTTTAGTAGTATAGGATCTGCGGCCCGAGACAATTTTATTTCTTCAAATGTGCCCCTTCTAGGCCAAATGATTGGACAGCCCTGATCTAGGTCCTAGGAGTTTCGGTTTGTACTATTATAGTGAAATCAAAAAATTCCCAAAATTTTCCAAGGAGTATCGTTTTTTAATTTTTTTGATGATAGATAACCCAAAGCATCGATCTGTTTTCATCTGAAAATATCATATTCTCATTTTGATCCTCTCCTCAAGCTCTTACAGTTAATTTAATACATCGATTTGTCACACAAGTGAAAATGTTTCCGTTCTAATTCTAAAGCCGTCTAGTTAACACAAAACATCAATCTTCTACAATCAGTAAATTTCAGCCTCTCATTTCGATCTTCTCCTCAAGCACACATAGTTAATTCAAAACACGGATCGGTTACAATTGTCAAAGTTTTGGCTTCTAATTTTGAAGCTCTCCTTAGGCTCTTATAGTTAACTAAAAACACCAATCTACTACAATCGGGGAAGTTTCCAATGGTGTCTTGAGGCGAGGATAGTTGAATCAAGAAGATTATTGATTGATTAATTAGTTAAAATGGAAAAAGTAGAAAAGTTCCGGGTTTGGAATCCTAAAAATGCCTTAAGGTGATTTGTTACAACCCAAAATTATTTGGCTTCTAGTTGTATATCTATTTTCAGGAAATGATAAAAATATATATAGTTACAGATAATTAGGTCATTGGTCTATTACATTCGCAAATGATTCGATCAGTATTTCTTAAGTTGTCTTTAGGCACTGAATGTTGTAGCCAGGGGGGGGGGGCAGAACCCCCTCCCTCAAGGGCAGAACTCATAGGATGAGTAACGGCAACGACAAACCGTTTCTTATGGCAAACAAACCGTAATTAAATATATTTCATATGTTTAATCAATATCATGTTCTTTTTTAATTTCTTGAAGTACCTATTTGTTTTAATAAAAAAAAAATTCCCACTAAATATTTTGCTTAGTGGATTGAACCCCACCCCATGAAAATTTTCTGGCTACGCCACTGGTTGTAGCTAGAGTCAACTCATATCATATAGGACTATTGCTAAGTGGTTCTTGCCACTACGCAATCTTGTGGTTAAAAATATAGCTAAAACAAACAGGTAAGCTGCACAGTTATCATGTTATCAATCATGCCGAGAATAATTTTTCAAAATTGAAATGCCGAAGAATATTTAAATAAAACACTTAATATTGCATAAGATAGTAAATTAAACATCTATCTTGTTTGTAAAGGTTTTTATTAATAATTTTCTTTATTCAATAAAAATAAATATGACCCGATTGTGTTAGTTTTTCATTTTGACCACCAGTCATCGCTGTTTAACAACGGACAGAGAGCAATTATAATCGGAAATCCTTCGGGGTCTAATTCTAATGCAGACATGTAGTAAAAAACACTAAATAATATAATATATTAATCATAAATAAAATAATTATTAAATAAACCAACTGGCTAGAGATTAGCGTACCAGCCTGCTAACCAAGTGGATCCGGGTTCGAATCTGTCTCGAGGAATCCGGGCTAAAATCTGATCTCTGGATAGAGACATATTAAAAAAAATAATAAGTAATATTATTTATTTTCTTAGAAAGACTGACTGGTAAGCGAAATAAGTAGGTTATAATGAAAGGCAGTCCAAATTATTTAAATTTTATTCAAATTCCGACGTTTCGGATTCCTTTTTCTCTCCTTCTTCAGAGTATTGAATATCACCCATCAATAACTATCCAAACAATCATCAATAACTGTTCAATAGTCTGAAGAAGGAGAGAAAAGGTATCCGAAATGTCGGAATTTGAATAAAATATTTAAATAATTTGGACTGCCTTTCATTATAAGCTAGTTATAATAATAAGTATCGTAAATTGGCTTATGGCTAGAAAGGCCGAAAACCCAAGAAAAATCACCAACAATAGCATCTATTTTTTAAGGGGGAATGGTGTAGGTTCTTGGTGAAACATATAAAATTCTAGGTAGGTTTCACAAAAATAAAAGACAAGTTGATTATTAGCATGACTCTATGTATATTTTGCGGTACGAGTTCATCTTAAGGAGTTCAAAGAGAACTAAAAAACATCTTGTCTTTTATTTTTGTGAAACCTACCTAGAATTTTATATTTTTTTAATTTTTTAAAATTTTCTTTACTTTATTAAAGACTAGCTGCAAGGTACGCCTTCGGTGGGCCCTTGCTAGCCAAGGGGCTTTGCCCCCTGGACTCCCGTCACTTGAACACTCCCTCTCCTCCATCCCATCCACTCCCCAACCACTGACCCTATCCCAACCCCGTATACTTATATAGGTACAGATACGGGCACAAATGCCTTTCAGTTGCCCTCTGGGCCCCCCACCTCGCTGACTACCCACCCCGGGACCCCAAACCCGATTCCTTTAGTATTATGTGGTAATATATATTAGGTATAGACACAGGCACAAATACCCTTTAGTAGCCCCCGGACCCCGCACGGCCTGGACCCCCACCTTTCCAATGGACCCCACCTCCAAACCCCTGGGGAGGGACATAGATAGTTACAAACAAACAGTGATAAGCACACATGCCCTTTAGTAGTATGTGATAGTAGGTATCATTCAAACCATGCAAACAAGACAATTTGAAATCATAAAAATATTTATTGACCTTTTTATAAGATGATATAGTGAATTAATAATAATTAATAAAAAAATAACCATAATTTGTTTAAAATTATTTATTTAATTCCTTTTTTGGTGTTCTACTTTTTTCTTCCCCGGGATTTGGAGAATCAAGTTATAGAAACATTGATAGAAAGAATTAAATAAATATTTTTTGAAAACTAAAAGAGTCTATCAGTGAATTATTTTTCTGATCAGGGCACAATGCGGACTTTGCAGCAATTCCCTGAAGATCTTCCAGGGATGTTGCATCAACATTAAAGCACATCAGATGGAACTGGAATATTTTCTCTCTTGGGAACTCCCTTTGCACTCTATTTATGTGCTTTTAGCGTCTTAGCACATGTCCTACTCATCTTGTCTTGTCTTGACAAATTGGACAAATTGGGCCTTTATAGAAGAAGTAGGTCAGAGAGTTGGAACTATTCTTAATTAAAACTATGTTATGTTCACTAATTAGTAATTTCTAAATATTAGCTGGTTTTTTAAATGAATAATTTAAGCTTTTGGTCAGAGTAGGTAAAAAAATGAGTAATAACAAAAATACCTACATACAGGGTGATTCATCGGTCTGTCCTCCCCTTTATAACTCTTATAACTCTTTTATTTTAAGTCAGAGAGAAAAACTCTTCAAATATCTATTATATATAAAATGGAAAAGTATGTATATATGTTTGTATGATCCAAACGTTCTGATTAGCCAGTGCATAGCCAATGGCAAAGCGTTAAATTATTAGAACGATTCTGATTGGTCAGATAGTGATCGTGCTTAGCCAATGTGTCAAATTTATTTTTCCTTATTGTTGAATCAATTTCATTCAGCACATCCTTTCAATACTTACAATATCATTTTAAATTTCAATTATTAAATTGGCATGAACGAGACGACCCTCGCCAGGGGCAAGGTGACGCCGGGCTGAAGGCCCGGTCGTCAGCTAGTAATTTATATGATAACAATTGTCTATCCACGTACCATATGATTTGTATACAGGGTGCTCCGTTTAAGCGCAACGATATCTAACTTTATATTTCTTAATAGAACTATTAACTAATATATATATTTTTTTATTTTGATAGTAAATTAGATTCCCCTTAAAAAAGTATTAATTATAAGGCGTCTAAAATTATAAATTAAGAAGTTATTTACCTTTATTCTTTGAATGATATTTTTGTATCATGTTATTATTAACAAAGTAAGCTATGGAACGAATAAAGGTAAATAACTTCTTAATTTCCCGGGGTAGAGACAAATTTAAAAAAAAATATAACTAGTATCGTAATTAGGCTTATGGCTAGAAAGGCCGAAAAGCCAAAAAAAAAAAAAAAAAACTTCTTAATTTATCATTTTAGACCTTTTATTTGCTCCGTGTGCAACAGAGGCAGCGCCATAGGTGACTCTTTTAAGAACTTCGGGTACAATCTACATCTTAATTTAGTAATCATCTGTGTATATTGACGTGTATTTTACTGAATCAAAAAGTGTTTAATTATTTTACTCTAACTTATAAAGTAAATCAATTGATGATGAATTCAAGTAAAAAAGAAGTTTTCAAGTGCTCTGTGACGAACTGTAAAAACATTTCACTAAATTCCAACTATGCATTTTATTGTTTTCCTTCGGCTAACCCTAACTATCCACACAAAGTGCATAGACGTGTTCATTGGTTAAAAGTTTTAAAAAAGTCGAAGTATAAGGAAATAAATAATTAATTCACACAAACAGTTTTATATAATTGAGAAAAGATACTTAATATTCATAAATATTTTTGTTTATTAAAATCGATTAAATGGGTTATTTTTTCAAAGCTAGTTTTAATAATTTTATCTATTATGAGATTTCATGAAGGTTAACCTCAATAAGGATATTTAAAGATTTTTTTTAATTGAAAAATTGTATTTTTCAAGCTATTATTTTAATTGCTTATTAATAAATTTAGTTATTACGAAAATCTATGATTATTTTACCTTTTAAATATTGTATTTTTTATAAAATTAATTTTTTTTCGCACACTTTTATACACTATTATTGTACCTGAAGTTGGTTTTTTGGCCACGGACGGCGCTAAGCGCGATTGTGCACAGAGCGATTCACTTAATACTTTTTTAAAGGGAATCTAATTTACTATCAAAATAAATAAATATATATATATATAGGGTGTTCCATTAAGAAATATAAAGTTACAAATTATTGCGCTTAAACGGAGCACCCTGTATACAAATGCATAAGGCACGTGGATAGACAATAATATATGATACAAGAGTTTTTCTCTCTGACTTAAAATAAAAGAGTTATAAGAATTGTAAAGAGAGTACAGACCGATGAATCATCCTGTATATATTGTTTTTTTATCCAACTTATGTTTGTGTATGAAATAACATTTCGAAAAATATAAAACCTCTTATTCTGATTAGAATCATCAAAGGATGTAATAAGCCCATCTCGTTTCATAACATCAATCAACCTTTTATAGCGATCACTGCTTAATAGAAAATTTCGTAATATTTTGTAATTACACTATCAGGTGAACCAAATAAATCATTAACTTAACCATCAAAGTTTTAACATTAGCTTTTTTTTATTTTTTTTTTATTTTGAAAGTTTAATCAAAATGAAATTGACGATTAGATAAACGAGAAGAGCGCGGAATCGAAATCCAATTAGAACCCATGGGTTTGGGGGTGAGAAGGGGCCGAGAGGGGGTCATCACTATTTCAGAGATTAAGCTCAATTTTTAGACTTTTCTCCGCCTTCTATTAAACAATATTGACAAAGTTGTTGAGAGGATTGAATTGAGCGTAGCCGGTGCCATGGGGGCGTTTTCTGTGTGTGTGTGGGGGATGCCAGGGTGTAAAACCAGAGTGGGGGCGACAAAGCAATACTTCTGTTGTTTTTTCCCGACGAAATTGATTTCCACCTCTCTCTCCTATTCTTTTTTCAATTTTTTATCCACCCCCCTGGTATTCATTACAACTCTGAAGTTTTCATGTCGAACTCGATGGGGAGTGGAAAAATTTCGCCCTCTAATACCCGTATATATAATATCGAATTTTTTTTTGTCGAAATCTTCCCGTGCTTAGCATTTCTAAAGAAGCATTTGATCCCTTCTTCCTGTTTCGAATACGTTCTTGCATATTTTCTGGATAAGGATGTATGAGACTTATTGTTAAGATCACAAAAGCGATGTAAATTTAGATATTGGTGAAAATCACAGATTGAAAACAAACAGTGTCTTAAAATAGAAAAAAAGCCTGGAAATAAATATTATATTCAAGCTCTGTATATACCTATATAATATTAGAATAAATTAAAATTTCTTTAAAACTAAAACTTTATTTTCAAAAAAAATCCAAAAATGAGAGGTAAGGGGAACCCTTTATATCACTTCACCATTTTTGGAAGGGTTCATAAATTTAATTTGTAGGAGAGATATAAAAAATAAATATTATATTCGAGCTCTGTATATAATATAATATTAGAATAAATTAAAATTTCTTTAAAACTAAAACTTTATTTTAAAAAAAATCCAAAAATGAGAGGTAAGGGGAACCCTTTATATCACTTCACCATTTTTGGAAGGGTTCATAAATTTAATTTGTAGGAGAGGTATAAAAATAAATATTATATTCGAGCTCTGTATATAATATAATATTAGAATAAATTAAAATTTCTTAAAACTAAAACTTTATTTTTAAAAAAAATCCAAAAATGAGAGGAAGGGAGGACCCTTTGTATCACTTCAGGATTTTTGGAAGAGTTCATAAATTTAATTTTTAGGAGAGATATAAAAATAAATATTATATTCGACCTTTGTATATAATATAATATTAGAATAAATTAAAATTTCTTTAAAACTAAAACTTTATTTTAAAAAAAAATCCAAAATGAGAGGAAGGGAGGACCCTTTGTATCACTTCAGGATTTTTGGAAGAGTTCATAAATTTAATTTTTAGGAGAGATATAAAAATAAATATTATATTCGACCTTTGTATATAATATTATATTAGAATAAATTAAAATTTCTTTAAAACTAAAACTTTATTTTCTTAAAAAATCCGAAAATGAGAGATAAGGGACCCTTTATATCACTTTAGGATTTTTGGAAGGCTTCATAAATTTAATTTTTAGGAATTAAATATTATATTCGAGCTCTGTATATAATATAATATTAGAATAAATTAAAATTTCTTAAAAGTAAAACTTTATTTTAAAAAAAATCCAAAAATGATAGGTAAGACCCTTTGTATCCCTTCTTCATTTTTTGACTGGTTCATAAAATTAATTTTTAGGAGAGATATAAAAATAAATATTATATTCGAGCTCTGTATATAATATAACATTAGAATAAATAAAAATTATTTATTATATATATAATTTATTTATTTGAGACTATTGTAAATTTTTTTTTTAATGATAATGATGTGAGAAGAAGATACACCAGAAGGTCCATCCCCTAAAGGCCTGTATGGGCTGGCCCCTCCATCGTGAAGAGAACAGAGTAGAAGGAAAGAAGCCGGGATCACGAACCAAATCTCAGAAAGTTAGATACAATCTAATATCCAATTTACTAAATTTTAAGGGCTTCGAGCAGTGGTAAATTCTCCGTTCGATAAATTAAGTTAAATTTATCTCCCACTTAATTTTTTTCCAGACCCTATACTTGCAGAAAAAATGTCTGGGTATAGCCGGGAATCGAACCCGAGACCTCCGGGTTGCCAGCCAGACATGCTGACCATTACACCAGGGAGGCCGACAATTTAAAGGTTTGGCCTTCGTCATTAGGGTTTTTAATTATAAATATTTTATCTATTATTTTTCATGGGGTCAGTCACAGTTTTTTTAGTGTTTGACTAGCCAGCTTGATATAAAAACAAATTTTTTATTTCCAATTGGTGACTGACTAATTCTACTACACCAGTGTTTCTCAACCTTTTTTGATTGACGGCACGCTAAAAATATCTAGAATTATTTGCGCCACACCTGAATATAAAAAATGTAAAAGTTGTATAATACAAAAAAAAGCTTCATTTGTAAGTTTATTTTTGCAGGCTACACAGAATGATATTTGAGGGTCGATGAATCCGAATTCGATGTAGACATCTTTATACTTCCCATCTTCTATTTGTGAAGCACCAGATTTTATTAAATAAGTTATTTGTCCATTATAGCTAAATGAATAAAATATTTTTTAATTAGTTCACAGCAATGCAATTACATTAAATAATTTTAAAGACACTTATTTCACAAATCATTTGATTTTAAGAAAGAGCCAATTTGAATCAACGACAATTACAATTAGGAAAAAAATAATATCAAATAAACTAAATTTAAAAAGATTTTTTTAGCAACCGTTGAAATAATTACAAATACCTACATACTATTTCAAAGTTTCAAAATTCATAAAATTTGTCAAAAACTCTCGCGGCACACTGATTTGCCGCGGCACACAGGCTTAGAAACACTGTACTACACTGTTAATAATTTCTTATAGAATTTTAGTACAAAAAATGGGAAGTCCGGCCTCAAAACATTTTAGTAATATTACACCAGTATTGTAATCTTACAACATATTTTTTAATAATACATATCTAATACTATATATAAGAGCCTAGATTAATTTGTAGCAACGCTGACGTAATGCTGCCGACAGGGAGCGCCGTCGGTATATTTGCGGCAAGTTTGAAATATAATCGTAATTTGGACTCGAATTTTGAAATGAAAGACTCCAATTGATTTTAAATTAAGAAACATTAAATATATTGATAATTATTCCTCCCCCCCCCCTCACCACTCAAAAATTAAATATTCAATTCGCTTTTCTTTGCGCACAAAAAAATAAATTAATCACATCTTATTTGATTTATATTTTATATATTATTTATTTATTTTTTAATAATTTGCCACTTTTTTATAATTTTTTAAAAATCTAAATTTTGTTATTTTGATTTTTTGATTTTTACAAAATTGAACGACACGCATGCCAGAGTTTCTCATGACAATACTGGAGGGAGCAGGCTGTCATACAAACAACATCTGATCTCTTTTAAATATTTGGAGCCTTAAATATCGATTATTGGATTTTAAAAAAATGATTTAATATAATTCTCCTCTTCACACGATTCCACTTATTTAAGTAAATCTATTTCCAAACAAAAAATATCACAATGTTGTAGATTATAGAAAAAAAAATACTTCCAGATTCATATCTAGAGCATCATTTCTGTAGCTGTGTCAGGACGAAAATGAGGCGAAACTTTTAAGAGACTATGTATTTTCGGGAGTTTACAGGTATACATTTGGAGTGTGGTTTTTTTAAAAGGAATAAAATTTTTGGACCGAGACGCTGGCCGCCAGGGTACTAGTTCAGAGGGCCGAGCTCGAGGCGTGCCGACGGCACGCCCGAAAAGCTCGTTAATATAAGAAAAAAGTAAAGTTACAATTTTTTTTGTATTTTTGCAATGAATTTATGTGATTTTACCAATATAATATAGTATTTTTTTTACTATACGCATTCTTGTAAATTTCCTATCTATTGTATTGTAAACGTATAGTTTTAAGTGTAATATTACTGAGGCTACGCTATACCTTTAAGAATCCTAGGGGCACAACCCAATGTTTAACTCGTCTTTTTTTTTGCTATATAAATGAATATAGCTCACAAAAAATTTAATAATTTCTAAAAAATTGATGACAACATCAAACAAGTTGGCCATCTCCGATAAACGTGGGCCATTTTTGTTGAAATTTTTCAACTGTGACAAGAAACAAGAATTTATTTTACAACTAATGAAAGTAGCAACATTGGGTGTATTTTTAATGCCCTTCAAGTAATTAACCCAATTTTATTCATCTTCATTTTATTATGACTGCGTTTATATATCTAAAGAGGAAACTTTTTACATTAGGCAAAAAGTAGTTCCATTGAGGTGCGATTAAAGTATCTCTGTCCAATAATTAAGTCCTCTTCGGTACTAATGGGTGTCATTAAGGAGCTTTCCTTCATTTTATTTCCTTTCTTTAAAATGAGTGTAGAGCTGTAGAATTATCAAGTAGACGGATACCTTTATAAAGAAATGAAAGCAGCTGTTGGGTTTTTTTTGTGCTTGAAGAAAGCACTCAGCAGCCAACTCGAAAGTGCATGGCCATTTATTCATTCATTTAATGTGCATCCGTTGAATTGAATGCATTCTATTCTAACTTTTTGCTTCGCCTTTAATTAAATTTTTTTTCTAAATTCATTTTGAAACCATTGTTTTTTTGAATGCCTTTAGAAACCACGAAAGGTTACCATGTACTAATATAAATCCGAGCTGAAATACCAGCGATAAATATTTCGTCCCGATTGAGATTTTAGTACAAATTCTTTGAAAATGTTTAGGTCATGAAATAAAAACAATTAAAATTTGAATTTTTATTTAAATCACACTTAATTAATTATAATTATTTATTGAACACAAATAATACAATATAACTACGACGTTTCTATCGACTTATTCTGCGATCGTTCTCAAGTATGAACACCCACTCCGATTATAGATTAACTGAGCCAATCACGTGTCGGTCAGGCTTATATAGACTCCATGTACAGTCCACTCAAAAAATCAATTCAGTCTAGAAGGGGGCGCTGAGGTCGTCAGTGTGTTTGTTTTTTGACTGGACTGTACATGGAGTCTATATAAGCCTGAACGACACGTGATTGGCTCAGTTAACCTATAGTCGGAATGGGTGCTCATACCTACTTGAGAACGATCGAAGAATAAGTCGATCGAAATCTCATAGTTATATTGTATTATTTGTTTGTATCTTTATCTTTTATCTATGGAGCCAATCACCTGTCGGTCAGTCATATATAGACTCCATCTACAGTCTAGTCAAAACACCAACAAACTGACGATTTCAGGGCCCTTTGTTTTTTGACTGGACTGTACATGGAGTATATATAAGCCTGACCGACTGATTGGCTCAGTTAACCTATAATCGGAGTGGGTGCTCATACTTGAGAACGATCGAAACGTCATAGTTATATTGTATTATTTGTTCGTGTTCAATACATAATAATAATTAACTAGCTGCAAGGCCCGACTTTGGCGGCCCTTTTGCTATCCAAAGGGCACGCCCCTTGGACCCCGAGCCCACCCACCACACCCCCCAAAACCCACCCAGCACCCCCACCCCCGCACCATGCCCAACCCCCGCCCCAACACTTCATCCGCATCCTAACCTACGAACCCCAGGCTCACCCTCCCACCACCCGAAACCCCTCCAGCACCCCCACCCCCAGCACCATGCCCAACCCCGGCCCCACCCAACACTCCATCCGCACGCTAACCCACGAACCCCCCACACCCCGAGACCCCTCCAGAACCCCCAACCCCCACCCCCCGAACCATGCACCTGTGCCCAACCCCCGCACCCCACCCATCCACCCCGTGCCCTCCAACCCTGCGCACCACACTTCCGCCTAGCCTCCTGGACCCCACCCTCGCTACGCCCCATGGACTTCACCCCGCACCACCCCTGCAACCCCACCCTACTCCGTCTCACTCCCTTGCCCGATCCCATTCCACCCCGCGCAACCCATGCCCTAACCCATCCCAACTCCATTCCACCCCAGCACCCACCCTCCGCACCCAATTTTTGCATTTCTAGCCTTGTAGTGAGCCACAGATTATGTATACAAAATTTGGTTGAGTTTGGTCCAAGAGAAAGAATTTTCATTTTTTGACCCTCCCCCCATTTTTGGTGGTTAGTTTTTGCATTTCTAGCTCTCTAGAGGCCCAGAGATTATGTATACAAAATTTGGTTGAGTTTGCTCCAAGGGCAAGAATTTATATTTTTTCACCCTCCCCCCTTTTTGGGTGGTTTTTTGGGAAAAATTTTTTAAAAAAAGTTTTCAGAAATCACATCCCCTACAACTTTGTTTATTATCAAATTTGCCGTAGGGTTAATAGTTTAGGAGTTATTTGATAACTTTCATTCGAGCGCCCCCTCCCCAACCCCCTGCGGGGGTCCAAATATCAAAACGTTATTTAGCTAAAAACGTAAGTTAGAAGACATCTGATGTAAATATGAAATTTCATAATAATCCCTTCAGCCGTTTTTACGTGAATCGTGGGCAACTTTTCGGAAACCACTGATACAGACAGACATACAGACAGACAGAAATTTTGTTGAGGGTGTTTTCGTTCATAACTTTGCTTGAAACGTGTGCAACCAAAATTTGGCGTGATTTGGAGCAATGTACAGACAAAAACTTAATTTTATATTTATAGATTATGTGTGATTTAAATAAAAATTCAAATTTTAATCAAATTAATTACAAAAATAAAAGCTTCAAAAGCTTAAACATCTTCATTACTAATAATTATAACTAATATCCTCTCAAGTTTTCAATTTGAAGACAGAATCAGGGTTACTGTTAAAATCAACATCATCCACTCGATAAATGCCGTCAATACAATTTGACGAATTTTCGTATTTAAAAAGATATTTCTATCAAGACGAACAATTGTAAAAAGAGAACTTCCATCAAATATGTAACCTCTAATTGTATCTTTGTTTACACGCACAAGCCGTTTTGTAACAGCAGTTCTATCTTCCTCGGGGAAGAAATCTATATGATAATGGTATAAGCACCAATCGGTGTGAGTTTCCAGAACAAAGTAGTTGGCCTTAAACATGGTGGACTGGCCAAATACACCTGATGAAGAAAAAAAAAGATTCGTAAACTATTGCAAATAAATTATAATAATATCATGTTTGCTATTCACGTCCTTAGGTTTCGTTACAATTGTTTCATAGGCCATAAAATTCTTTCTTCTTCTTCTTTTCACGATGGAGGGGCCAACCCAGGCCTTTAGAGCAGGGGTCGGCAACCTTTTTCGGACGGCGGGTCATTTTCAAAATAAAATTTTTTATGTGGCCCGCACATTCAAATGTAACTTAAATAGTGCTTTTATATCATATACGAGTATAAATATTATATAAAATAAATATAGAAAAAATTTATTTTTTGTTGACATGCTATAATAACAATAATGTCAGAGAACAAAAATTTTACAATTCTTAAAAGGGAAAAAAAGAAAATACAATTCCAATTACATATGTATTAATATGTAAATATAAAATATATAAAATATTAAGGAAAATAGTTTTATCTTTCATTTCATTCATTCATTAAAATTCAATGCGCTTTTTGTTCTTGAATATTGTTTGATAATTCATTTCAAGTCCGGTTGTGTTTGGTATACTGAGATCCTCAAAAAGCTTTGTAAATTTTCATCCATCAACCTCGTTCTATATTTTGATTATATGAAATTCGTCTATCAACTCGAAAAATCTTTTTAAAACTTTCCCACGGCTGAGCCATCTTACTTCAGAAAAATAAATGATATCTTCATATTCTGCGTCAATTTCATTTAAGAAATTCCGGAATGTTCGATGGTTCATACCGTTTTTGCGAATATAATTGATGGGCTTTACTACAATATTCATAACATTTTTCAAATTTACAACTTTTGCGCAAAGTGCATGTTGATGGATAATACAATGAAGTTGTAGAGGAGGCTGTGTAATATTTAATTCTTTCAATTTTTTATTAATTGTGGAATTTTATTCTTTGCTCCTTTCAATGTAAAATGCTTTTGAAAGTGGGGATTCATTTTCGCCTAGAAAAAGACGTTTTCCCGTCGGAATCTTTCGATAAACTGGCGAGCGAGCAGCAGGGACACGCCCCTTTTATAAAGGAAAAATTATGCTTACGTCACCTAAAACGCGGGAAGAATTAACAAATCAGCTTAATTGCTAATTAGAGCAAGGGTTATAAAAGAAGCCAGCTACTCGAAGCGATTTCAGCTGTTGTCATTCAGTTGTAATGTGAGTTGTCACTTGTTGAAACTCAATGAATGAGCAGCTCTCCGGGGTGACTGCGATCACCTTGGAACGATTTGGAACAAAACGGCTTGTGTCTAAGAAGTAATTTGTATACGTTCTGTAACGAAGAAGCAATAAATGCGGGCCATGTGCCGTCATTTCATAAAAAGCATATTTTCAACTGCCTAGTGCGAATTCTTATTTAAAATAGCATTTTTTAACTGGCTCTAACGCCGCCAAATAGAGATTATAATCTCTGAAGATTATTTCCCATCCAAGCCCGGTAAATCTCTTTCCAACTAACCCTTCGAGCCAAACATAATAAAAATCATCCATCATCCTAATCATTTCATATATAATCATGTCTACCAAACCAGTATTGTGAACCGTCATGTTCTTTGCACCGTCAGTTGTCACATTTTTTAATTTTTCCCACTTGAGATCGTACATATTGAAAACATCTAATAGTTGCAAAAATATATCTTCACCTCTTGTATTCCCATAGACGCTTTTTAATGCAGCAAGTTCTTCTGTTACACAAAATTGTTTATCAATTCCACGGATAAAAATCAACAATTGAGCGGTGCTAGTTATATCGTTGCTTTCATCAAGTGCTAGTGAAAAATACTCAAATTGTGAAGAATTTTCTTTTAATTTATTAAACATATTAGTTGATATATTTTCAATACGTCGAACTACTGTTCGTCCATACAAACTAATATCTTCAAATTTTTTAATTTTTTCGGACAAATTTCGTCAACAGCAGCCAAAATACATTTTTTAATGAACTCTCCATCCGTAAATGGTTTGTTATGTTCAGCAATTAATTTCGAAATATGTAAGGACGTTTTGACCAATGCTGAACTTTCGTTCCTTACATTTTTTAAAAACGTTTTGTTATGCTTCTAATGATTTTTGTAAAGAATCAATTTTATTTTGTCTGAATTGAGATTGTCACCGGACACATTTCGGCACGCTCATTCTCTAAGTTTGTTGATTTTTCCTAAAATTATATTGGTGCTTTGGTGGGCCGCGCAAAAAGTTGCAAAGGGCCGCAGGTTGCCGACCCCTGCTTTAGAGGATACACCTTTTTGGTGTAACTCCTTCTCTCATCATTTTCATTTAAAAAAAAAGATATGCCTCGTCCGTCGGTTTGTCAAATCCTCCCCTTGCAGATTCCTTCCAACAGAAGAAGGGACTGAAAGAAAATTTACAAAAATTATTTAATCTTATTACTTAAATCTAGAGACTGGATTCTTATGCAAATGCATATTTTGTACTTTTTACTGCATAAAAATCCGGACTCTAATAATAAAACACAAAAACATCTTTATTTTAATAAAATGCCTTAGCTATGTATTTAAATTAGAATGAAGAATATTTTGTTAAGGGAGAATGGTGTGTAGGTTCTTGGTGAAATATACTAATTTAAATAAAGTAAATGAAAATTTAAAATTATAATATAAAATTCTAGGTAGATTTCACAAAGTTTTTAATATAATAATATAAAAATCTAGGTAGATTTCACAAAACCTTTGTGAAAATTCCTGGAATTTATATTTTTAAATTTTTAAAGGTTTTGTAAAACCTAACTAGAATTTTGTATTATTTTTTTAAATTTTTTAGGTACATTTCACAAAAACTTTGTGAAATCACCTAGAATTTTATATTTTTAAATTTTTAAAGGTTTTGTGAAACCTACCTAGAATTTTGTATTATATTTTTAAATTTTTTAGGTAGTTTTTACAAAGATTTTAATATAATAATATAAAATTCTAGTTAGGTTTCGCAAATCCTTTGTGAAATCTACCTAGAATTTTGTATTATATTTTTTAATTTTTTATTTAGATTTGACAAAAACCTTTGTGAAATCTAACTATAATTTTATATTATATTTTTACATTTTTTAGGTAGATTTCACAAAGCCTTTGTAAAATTTACCTAGAATTTCATATTGTGTTTTTAAAATTTTTAGGTGGTTTCACAAAACCTTTATAAAATCTACCTAGAATTTTCTATTATATTTTTAAATTTTTTAGGTAGGTTTCACAAAATCTTTGGGAAACCCATGTAGAATTTTATATTATATTTTTAAATTTCTTAGGTAGATTTCACGAAACCTATAATTTCATATTATATTTTTAAACGTTTTAGGTGGGTTTCACAAAACCTTTGTGAAATCTACCTGAGTAAGATTTCAAAGTCAAATGTCAAAGGGGTATTTTTTTTTGTCACACGGGTTGGATTTCCGAGGGGGTGAACATAAACCTTCTGAAATGCAAGGGGGGGCGGAGGGGGCGACCCCCCCCCCCCGTACAGGCCCGTGCCTGGCGGGAATGCAACACGTGTGTCGCACGCAGAGGCCAAAAAACGGCGGCCAAATCGACGGGGAATTTATAACAATTTTTTTTTTTTAATGAACTTAAAATATGAGATATGAAATTTGTAAAAAAAACATTTATTTTTTTTAAATTTAAAATAAAGTTCTGTGTGTGTGGGGGGTCTCTGCCCCCCCCCCCCCCCCCGCTTGGACAATTCGATCGCGACACACTTTCGAGATAAAAAGTACTTAGATCTTATATACATCGGGCACCTTATATACATTCTCCCCCCCCCCCCATAAAAAATTCCTGGATCCGCCCTTGCTGAAATGTAATTAAAATTATGCATTTCATCGAAATTACAACCTCTTTTTTAGAAAATTTTACGTCTACTAATTTCAACTCTATTTATTGTTTTCTTGTTTGAAATTATTTTAATCTGGCTGAGTTAAAAATGAGAAGCGAAATTGAAGGAACTAACGGAGAAACGAATTCACCTCTCTGTTGGAGAACAATGTGTGTTAATCTGTTGCTCGAATGTTCACACCGTCAAGGATTTCTCTGGAGGAAAACTCCGACAACGCAACACACCTTATTCAATTAAAATCGTTATATATTAATTGTACGTTCTCGAAAGTTAACACCCCCGCCATGTCTCGGTCGTATAATGCGGAAAACAAAATATTAAAGGAAAAAATATATGAAGAGAAAAATAAATTTGAAATAAGATTATACTTGAATAAAATTTTAATATAATTTCAATTTGTTTTGATTATGACGATTATATGGAAGAATTTACGGATTCTACTAGTAGTGATGAAGAGATAATTAGATTAAATTGAGTTTTTGAATTAAAAAAAAAAAATGTTGTTTTTTTTTAATTTTTTTTTTAGACAGGATGGGGCATAAAAATCAGAAAATGAGAATGAAGGGGAGACCCTTTGTATCAGTACACCATTTTTTGAGTGGTTCATAAATTTAATTTTTAGACGACTGTTGGTCAGTGGTTAGAGTGTCGGGCCGCTGTCCTGAAGTAAGCTGGTTCGAGACTGAGTCTCGGTAGATATTTGCAGTCGCTTTCTATTGGAAAGCAATGGCAAACTACCAAGAGAGTATAATTGCCTAGTCAACCTCTCCAAACTAGCCGTTCGGAACCACCGTTAAAAAGTAGGTCCCGTATATCTGTGTAAAAACAGCTAAACACACTCAGCACAGGTAGACGAGGAGCCGAAACGTCAGGGAAACATCAGGTCTTAAAGAAAAAGGGAGAGATATAAAAACAAATACAGGGTGGGGCATAAAGTTCTACCATATTTTGAAGAGGTATAAAAATGAAAATTTTTTCCTAGAAATAAATTGAATATATTTTTGAAAAGAACATTCAATAAATTTCTTTTTAACTGTGTTTTAAATATTATATCAGAAGAAAAAAGGGGGAGGGTCAAAAATAAAAATTCTAGTCCTTTCGAATAAACTATTTATACAAAATTTGCTTAGTATTTACATTTCTAGCCTTCTGGGAGTCCACAGAATATGTCTACAAAATTTGCTTGGGTTTGTTCAAAAGGGCTAAAATTTTCATTTTTGACCCTCCTCCCCATTTTGGGTAGTTAGTTTTTGGATTTCTAGCATTTTTTGGGCCCACAAAATATATATACAAAATTTGGTTGAGTTTGGTCGAAAGGGCTAGAATTTTCATTTTTGACCCCCTCCCCTTTTTTTTGGTCTGATAATGTTTAAAACACATTTATTTTATGTTCTTTTCAAAAATATATCCAGTTTTTTTCTAGTTAAATTTTTTCATTTTTTTATAGCTCTTCAAAATGTGGTAGATCTTCATGCCCCACACTGTATAAGTAGAATGTCCTTTGGGATTATAATATACAGGGTGTCCCAGGAAACCAGTACCAGCGAAGTTCTGTGGTCAGGTGACACTAATACCCATCGATTGAGCCCCCATGTTTTAACGCGATATTTTGTAGTTTTCGAGAAATGATTTTTTTATTGCTTTATACAACTTTTCAACTTGTCATCGTGTTTGGAAAGAAATTGAATTTTTTAGATAAATTTTAAAAGCTACCCCGATTAAACACTGCTTATCCTACCAAGTAAAAATGATAAAAAATAAAATAAATAAATAAAATTTAAAAAATATTGAAATCCGCTTTATGTTACTTTATAAAAAAATAAATTGATACATTCTGATGTGGCCATCCACTTGACTTTACCATACACTTCTGGTTGAGTTTGGTCCAAGGGCCTAGATATTTATTTATGAGTATGAAATTACTAGTTTATTTCATGTGTAGATAAATAATTAAAAATAATGTTGATCATTTTATTTTCAGAAAAACAATTCAAAGAAATAGATAATTCGGCCGAGGGGCTTATCGCTAACGGCACTCAGTTGGTCGCGTTCTGCCTCATAGGAAACATCATAGCGCCAAACAAGTAAGTTATTTCTCTATTTATAATTAATATTATTGATTATATATCATATTAAATATACCAATATATTAAAAATATTAAATTTTATCATTTCAGAATTGTTCGCGTTGGTTTCGAGTATTGTAATGGCTTGTACAAACCAACTGGTAAAACCTCGCTTTCTCCATCTACTCATCCGCCAACTCTGGAACAAAAGGTAAGCTTTACAACTTTTTTCTTTTTTAACCCTCAAGCGGTCGCGCGGAGCTGAATCGACCGCACACGATACATTTTTAACCGACTTCAAAAAAGGCGATTCGACTGAATTTTTTTGTGTCTCTGCTATCTGATATCTTCGCCAATTGTAAACCGATTTTGATGATTTTTTTGCATTAGGTTCAGTATAGTTTCCGAGTGGTCCCGTTTTTTTTCATTGGTATTGGACCTTTTTTGTTATGTTTGTTCAGGCATAACTTCTTTGTTTATGAACCGATTTTAATTATTCTATCTGCGTTTGGATCAGTATAGCTCTAAGTTAGTCACGATACCTAACTATTTATTTATTTATTCATTTTTATGTATGTTCAGCGAAAACTTTTTCCCCGTTGACCAATTTTGATGATTCTTTATTTATCGGAAAGATGGTAGCTTAGAGGTGGTCCCATATTAATTTGTTCAAGTTCTGATGATTTGATCAATGACAAAATAACGGAAATCTACAATTCTTATGAGCAAATAATCGAAATTATTATATATAAAATCTTTTATATAAAAAAAAACAATCTTAAAATGTTCATTTATGAAGTCGGTTAAAAATCCCCAAATGTTTCGAGAGAATTTCTATATTTATGAATTTAATTTTATCATCATTTTCTGATTCATTCGCCCGACGCTTTCTTACTTTTTAATTTTACATTTATGAATAACTAATTAACTAAGACTGTCAAATCTATCGAAAAATTTAATTCATAAAAGTTGAATTATTGATCTGCATAAATTTGTTGAAAATGGTATAATTTGTATAGAGCTCGGTCCATTTACTTCCATGTTAAAAGGACAATTTTCAATAATTTATTTCTCGGTAATGGGACAGACGATCAACTTCAAATTTCGGGAATAAATATTTAAAGCATCAATGATTCGATAGTAAAAACTTGAGAATTTTCTTATAAAATGATAAACAGTCACGAGCCCCCTTAATTAACAAAAAACAAAAAAATATTTACCCGGGGGCCGTGCTACAGGTCCAGCCTAGGGCCCTGGTACCCGGAAATGTTCTAACTTATAAAAGTGATCCCCAGTTCAAAAAAGTTTGGGAAATGGTCTATCACATCAAAAAATAAATAAACAAAAGTATATTAACGTGAAATGAATGAAATATATATATCTCTTTATGGTTTTAAGCTCTGTCTAATAAATTGAAATGTCATTATAGTTAATAAAACTGACAGGTTGATCATATAATAGGATTAACTCATGATTTCGCATAAACAAACATAACATTACTTACCTTTAGAGGGTCATATTTAATGTCTAATACACTATTATTCAAGTTACGTCAATTATACAATATAATAATTCATTAGACTATTTACAAAGCAATCATAGAAGAATAACCAAGATATTTATCGTGTAATGATCGGTTTATGGAATTTTGATAATAAATGAGAGAAATTTTAATTTATGGTAGAGTTGATATATAAAATAATTATTTTTACTTTATAAATAAGAACGAATTTGATTTTTCAATTATTTTGGAAGTTATAACATATATCTTATAATCTTGCTGTATTTAGGTTACGTTTAAGACGTAAATGCTTGTTAAAATGAATTTTTTAAAAATTCAAATTTTAAAGGGATGAAAAGGAAAAATAAAATATTATGGTTTCATCACAATTTGCCAGAAACTACTTACTGCAGCATATAACTTGGAATTTTGTGCGGTTACTTTCGAGGGGTGAACCGCGAACTAATATGCTGTACACCTACTTCCACTTGTACTTCCAAATATTTCCAAGTACTTCCAAATATTTCCAAGTAATTCTAAATATTTCCAAGTACTTCCAAATATTTCCAAGTACTTTCAAATATTTCAAGTACTTCCAAATATTTCCAAGTAATTCCAAATATTTCCAAGTACTTTCGAATATTTCCAAGTACTTCCAAAATACTTCCAAAGAGGTGTACACCTACTTCCAATCGCGGATCACCACTCGGCTACTTTTATCACATAAATACTAGAGTGGTATTTGACTAAATACTTTAGTCATCGACCAAGTTTTTATCAAACCCCTAGTTAACATTACTTACATCCATAAAACAGTTTCTAAAAATGTTCAGATCTTAAAGTTTTCTCTGAATCAAATTGTTTTTAATTTTTTCAAAATCCCCCGTGTATTTTTATTAATGACTTTATGCCATCTTGACTATACTGTTTGACAAATATTTGATTTTAGATATTTTATTATTGGAATAGCCTGATTTTAAAATTTTTAATAGTATTTCATTTTTAAATTCTTAATCACGTTGAATTTTTTTAAATCTTTAAAATTACTTTTCGTTGTTTACTACTACTTGGTAAATGGTAAGTACAGTGTTATATGCATCATCGAAAAATTAATAAACATTAGTTTTTGTTTATAAGTCATTTAAACACGCATTAATCAGCTGTCAGAAGACCCAATTCAGCTAGTTCAAACTTTCACCAGCAGTTGGCGTATCTGCAATTTCCAGTTACCACTACCCATAGATAAAATAAAATTCTTCGATTATAATTTTAGTATAGGTATATAATTTGGATTTTGTGGAAAATGACTAAATATTATTTGTAAATTTTAACCTATTTAGTTTACCTACACGCTACAATGCACTGGCACGTACAAACTGACAGATAGAGAGACAATGTAGTGACTCTAATGGATCAATTTTAATTTTTAAATAGAACTCTAAAATCACGTCGATTAAATATGGAATTTAATATGTTGTTAAGTCAATAAAATTATATTAAAAAGTTTTATGTGGCACAGTTATTGTAATATATTTAACTATTTTCTTAATTCAGATTCATAGTTTTTTATGAAATTTAAGAGGCTAAAAGATCATATAAGTAAGTCTTGCTTCAACAAATTATGAATTCACGACGTTTCGTTTTCGTTAAGTAGAGCTTCATCAGGCCCTTGATCTTGTACCTTATCTTGTACAATATTGCGATATATCTGATGACAAGAGCTTGATAAAGCTTTAATTAAAGATGAAACATTGCGAATTGATAATGTGCTGAAACAACACTTGATTAAGTGATCCTTTATTGTCTTAAATTTAATATTTAATTATTTAGGGAAGATAAAATTTTAATTGAAAATTTCAATTTTTAAAAAGAAACGATATGATTCATTTTTAGAGAGTAACAAAATAATACCAGTTTTTAGAAACCACATTAAATAATTTAATGATTTTACTTAAAATGTTATTATTATTTTTTTTTAATGATATTGATGTGAGAAGGATATACACCAGAAAGTGCATCCCCTAAAGGCCTGTATGGAATGGCCCCTCCATCGAGAAAAGAACAGAGTAGAAGGAAAGAAGCCGGAATCACGAGCCAAATCTCAGAAAGTTAGATACAATCCAATTTACTAAGTTTTTTTAAGGGCTTCGAGCAGTGGTAAATTTTCCGCGCGATAAATTAGGTTAAATTTATCTCCCACTTAATTTTTATTACCAGACCCTATACTTACAGAAAAAATGTCTGGGTATAGCCGGGAATCGAACCCGAGACCTCCGGGTTGCCAGCCAGAGATGCTGACCACTACACCAGAGAGGCGGATATTCAGCTCCATTATAAATATTAAATATATCAATTTTCAGAGCAAAAAGAAGAAAAATAAGTGTTATATTAAATCATCAATTGCGACGTTTCGCTGCTTTATTACAAAACTTCCTCAGGCTTTTGATAATTTTTTTCTAATCAGTTTTTCAGTTTCATTTAGCCTTGATATTCAGTTATACATATAAAGATTTGAATTTGAACACACTTTATTCACACATCACCAATATTTATTTAGAGAAGCGACGGAAATTTTACGAACTCAGAGTGTGTAGAGAGTTCGTAAAGTTACTGCCTCTTCTCTAAATAAATATTGGTGATGTGTGAATAAAGTGTGTTCAAATTCAAATCTTTTTATCTATAACTGGATATCTCGCTGAGTAACTATTATAATAGAAATAATTCTAAAAAGGAATAAATAAAGATGATTTGAGAATTTTTGGACTAATCCATTTGTAAGAATTATCAATATATAAGATCGGAAATAGCTAAGAGCGCTAAAGACAAGTCATAGCTTGCTTATAGCAATGGAATTAGGAGAAATTTAAGATTTTCTTATGAGACAGGCTGATTCATTGCAGATTTCCATCTTAGGGGCTAAATAAACTGACAAACTGTTTAGAAAAAAATTATCAAGATCCTGAGGAAGTTGAAACAAAGTACTAAAACGTCGCAAATGATGATTTAATATAACACCTATTATTGTTCTTTTCCTCTGATATATCTATTAATTTGTGCATTAAATTTTTCTCGCCTGATTGCCGTGGCTGTCAAATAAAACCTTTGGAAGGCAGAAAGAATCATCAACGACAGAAAAAGTCAAAACCACAAAGCTTCATTTAAGATGTAAGCCCAACCCAATGAAGCAAACAAGAAACCAAGTTAAGCTTCTTAGGCTTTAATGATCTAATGGCTGAGATAAAAACTCTTGACTAAGTCTCTGTCCAACCTGTAAGTAAAATGACCAAAGCTTTAAAACCTTAAAACAACTTGTTAAGATTTTTTTTCTAGTTAATATCTTGTTCTATCTTAACAAGGATAAGTTTCAATATTGACATATTAGTACACCACGAAAAAAAAAATTGACATGTTCTGATGTGGCCATCCACTTGACTTTACTATACACTTCTAGTTGAGTTCGATAGAAGAGCCTAGATTTTCATTTTTTGCCCCCCCCCCCCCATTTTGGGTGGATAGTTTTTGAATTTTTAGTGTACTAGGGGCCCACTGATTATGTATACAAAATTTGGTTGAGTTTGCTCAAATGGCTTAGACTTTTATTTTTTGACCCCCTCCCGCCCTCTAATTTTGGAGACAGAAAAAAAATATTAAATATTATAATTTTAAAGTTTAACCCCTCCCCCCACTCTCCCTTAATTTTGGGTCGATATGCACCAAAATCTAATCAGCTCTTAATCTCAATGCACCAAAACTACGTGTGAAATTTGGTTTTGATTTTCACACTAGGTTTTGAGCTAGCTCGTCCACAATAATTTGGTAACTTACTAACAGATTAACAGACATTTTGACAAAACAATTATTATCTCGAAAAATATAATTTTTTCGATGTTCACTTAACAAGGCTTTTTTGTAGACCAAAATGCCATGGTTTCGCTCAATTTTTTTTAATCAAATTAGTTTCAGCAATTTTTGAGATATTTCGAAAAAAGAAGCAAAAGAAAAAAACACTTTTTTCATTCACGATTACAATACTTGACCATACCCTGTATGTTAAAGTAAAAAACATAATTTTTTAAAGATTTTTTACAGTTTTTTTTAAACTACAAAAATGTCACTAATATCTTTAGGTATAAATAAATTGGGTAATGTACTTATGTCAGGGCGCTAGTAGGAATTTATTTTCATGGTTTTTCACTGATTTACTAGTTAGATTTAGAATTTTATTATGTCCAATGATAAACTTCAAACCAATTTTTCTATACATAATTTGTGGGCAGCCAGAACACTAAAAATGCAAAAACAAACCGCCCAAAATGTGGGGGGGGGTCAAAAAATGACTATCTAGGCTCTTGGACCAAATTGAACCAAATTTTGTATACATAATCAGTGGGCTACCAGAAGACTAAAAATGTAAAAACTAACCGCCAAAAATGGGGGGGGGAGGGTTCTAGGGTCAAAAAATGAAAATCTAGACCCTTGTACCAAACTCAACCAGAAGTGTATGGTAAAGTCAAGTGGATGGCCACATTGGAACGTGTCAATTTTTCCTTATTTTTTTAGAAATATCTCAAAAACGACTGAAACTATTTTGATTTAAAAAATTGAGCGAAACCATGGCATTTCGCTCTACAAAAAAGCCCTAATAAGTGAACATCGAAAAAATTATATTTTTCGAGATAATAATTGTTTTGTCAAAATGACTATAAGTTAGTCTACTTGTCTGGTTGTCCGTTAGTCTGTCTGGTTGTTCGTTAGTCTGTCTGGTTGTTAGTTAGTCTGTGCGTTACCAAATTTTTGTGGACGAGCTAGCTCAAAAACTAGTTTGAAAATCGAAACCAAATTTCACACATAGTTTTGGTCCAAGAGCTGATTAGATTTTGGTCCATATCGACCCAAAATTAAGGGGGTGGAGGGGGGGGGGGGTTAAAAATTAAAAATCTAGCAAACTTAACCAATTTTTGTATACATAATCAGTGGACCCCCAGATGTCCAAAACTAACCGCCCAAAATGGGGGAGGGGGTGTGGTGTAGGGTCAAAAAATTAAAATCTTGGCCATTTACCAAACGCAACCAAATTTTGTATACATAATCAGTGAGAACCCCAGAAGTATAAAAATGCAAAAACTAACCCCCCCCTCCCCTCTACATGATTATAAATAATTTTAGGGACCAGGTTGTATGGTAAAGTCAAGTGGATGACCACATCAGAACACGTCAGCTTATATTTGATAGTAATGAAATCTCTCGTTGGTCCATTTTATTCGAAATAATCTAGCTATTCAAACGTCTGCCTTTTCTATTCCCCCTTCTGTTTCTTTTATATTCTTCTGCAGTTTCTTTCAACTAGGTCAATAGTGCTTCGTCGTTGACAACTTCTCGTCACTTTCTCATTTCTTGATTCTTCTTGTTGCCATTTCTGTTTACTTCACCTTTGACAGCAATAACATAAGTTTAAATAAACTAAAATAACGTTCAGAGCTCATCTTTTATTTATTCACCAATCTCAAATAAAATATTCAAAGTTTAACATCTGAAATACAAAATCAACAACTTTGACAATTTTAACATTTCATTTCATTTATCATCTTCCTCTAATATACTATAAAACTGAATTTAATTTTGTGTAATTGTTTAAAAAAATCATATAAAATGTTTCAATTTTGTGACAGGAACTGTCTAGTAAATCGATCAAAAAATAATGTTAATTTATTAAAATTACTCTATTTATTTATTTTATGTGCCTAAAAAAACCCTTTAATTTATAAAGTTTAAATACATTTAAGGTAGTTGTTTTGCGACAATACTAGCAAAAAGTTAATGCTAGAGTACATATATCAGGCAATAAGAATTCATAGTTCATAAGCCCAAAACTTTTTGCTATTTATGTACCAATTCTAGCCAATCCCGTGCTCGTTTGACAAATCTGGCACCATTGTAAGAGATTGAATATTTTTATATTAAAATGACAGATAAAATACATTTTAAATTTCTATAAAAATCGTTTTGTTATTTTTTAACAAATGTAATCAACGCCTACGTTACACCTTATGAAAATTATAATTTTGAAAAATCTAGCGCATGCGCGCTTTATACATCTTTTGCTGGTTAAATAAATGCGCTGTTGCCAAATTGTTTTTAGTGTAATTTTTTTTATACATTTTTCATTATTTATTCCTTATTATCTCAGAAACTGTGTTGTAACTATGAATCAAAATTGTCTTAAAATATGTATTGAAATATTTAAAAGAGATCAGGTGTTGTTTGTATGATAGGCTGCTCCAGTATTGCCATGAGAAACTCGGGCATGCTTGTCTTAAGTCGTTCAATTTTGTAAAAACAAAAAATAAGAATAACAATATTTAGATTTTTAAAAAGTTATAAAAAAGCGGCAAATTATTAAAAAATAAACAAATAATATATAAAATATAAATCAAATAAGTGATTAATTTCTTCTTCTGTGCGCAAAGAAAGGCCAATTGAATATTTAATTTTTGAGTGCTGATGGGGGGGGGAGGAATAATTATCAATAATTTAATATTTCTTAATTTAAAATCAATGGAGTCTTTCATTTCAAAATTCGATTTAAAATTACAATTATATTTTAAATTTGCCGCAAATTTACCGACGGCGTCAGCGCTCCCTGTCGGCAACATTACGTTAGCGTTGCTGCAAATTAATCTGGGCTATTATATATTATATATATAGTCAATTGGATGTTGATGAAAGCAGTCCACGGTGGTTGTAAAAAATAAGACTATAGAGGTTTTATTATTTTACATTTATTTAGCTAAAACCGATGTTTCGGAGATTTATTCTCTCCTTCTTCAGGGTAACAAAAGAGGAGAGAATAAATCTCCGAAACGTCGGTTTAACAAATAAATGTAAAATAATAAATCCTCTATAGTCTTATTTTTTACAACCACCGTGGACTGCTTTCATCAACATCCAATTGCATATTTATACCAGTCCGTCTCCTAAAGAAAATCTCTATCAAATATATATATATAATATCCGCCCTCTCGAAAGACAAAAGATACGCCAAATTCCATGGCCTCCTCCTCTTTTTAAAGTCGGGTAAAATTTTTACCCAAGTTGAGGGATAAATAATTTTAAAAATGCACGAAATATATTTCATATCATGTCATTATGGATAGATTATGCACCCGAACAGCATTTAAAGGTGAAAAATAAAAAAATCGAGTTGATTAAAAAGGTCAAGGCAAAGTGAGAACGAGAAGCGTTTCTTTCGATCTCTTAAATCAACAAGAGTATCATGATCATCCCTTAATGAGATTTAAATGATAGGAATAAAAATTATAAAATGTTTTTTTCTCTCTCTCTTTATTTAGATATAATTTAATTAATAAAATTGATAAGCTACTTTTGAAAATATGTAAATTGAGGGCGCGGTCTCTTTTTCGAACCTGATGACCTCAACATGAACTTTCGATGCCAATCCACTTTGGTTCACTATCCTTGAATCCTGACGAGGTAATTGTGAAAATTGTTTACAGAGATCTTTGAATTATCGCATACGCAAGTAATTCCAGGGGTCCCCACAGGGGGTCATTGAAATTTCTGTGGGAGGGGGGGGGGGGGGGTTGGAAAATCAAAACTTAAGTTCTAAAGAGTCTAAATGCCAAAAATGAGATAATAAAATAATAAAAGTATCTTGGTAAGTATTAAACATCCTTTTAGCTTTAAATATATATTTTTCAAGTAATCTAAAATCTAAAAAAATAAGCTGACGTGTTCTGATGTGGCCATCCACTTGATTTTACCATACAACCTGGCCCTTCACTTATATTAAATATTTAATAAAATTATTTATAATCATGTAGGGGAGGGTGGTTAGTTTTTGCATTTTTAGACTCCTGGGGGCCCACTGATTATGTATACAAAATTTGGTTGAGTTTGGTACAAGGGCCTATAATTTAATTTTTTGACCCTACACCCCCCCTCCCCATTTTGGGCGGTTAGTTTCTGAATTTTTAGACTTCTGGGGTCCCATTGATTATGTATACAAAATTTGGTTGAGTTTGCTTAAATGGCCTAGATTTTTAATTTTTAACCCCCCCCTCCCCCTCCAGCCCCCTTAATTTTGGGTCGATTTGCACCAAAATCTAATCAGCTCTTAATCTCAATGGACCAAAACTAAGTGTCAAATTTGGTTTCGATATTCACACTAGTTTTTGAGATAGCTCGTCCACAAAAATTTGATAACGGACACCCAACCAGGACAGACTAACTAACAGACATTTTGACAAAACAATTATTATCTCGAAAAATATAATTTTTTCGATGTTCACTTATTTGGACTTTTTTGTAGACCGAAAGGCCATGGTTTTGCTCAATTTTTTTAATCAAAATAGTTTCAGCCGTTTTTGAGATATTTCGAAAAAAAGAAGGAAAAAACCACTTTTTTCATGCACGATTATAATACTTGACCATACCCTATATGGTAAAGTAAAAAAATTAAATTGAACTGAAAAAAAATTGAAAATAGGAATATATAATATATACTTATTTCTAAAAAGGGTCTAAGTACCACAAACAACACAACATTTTAATAATTCTTAACAAATTCTACTCGACACAGAAACCCTTTAGAAATAAAATACGTTAGCGCATAGACCCTTTAGAAATAAAATATGCTGGCACATACAGGCAGCGCCAACTTTCCCCTAACGGCCGAAGACCTAAATATACGATTTTTTTATTATATACAATTATAAAAAATACAAACCATACAATTTCATATTTATACTTACAATTTCGTTCAAGATTTAGAATTTGTCACTCTGTACATATAGCTCTTTTTAATTTAACATAGATATTTCAATAAATTTCAAAAAAACAAATAATTTATAAGGGTGAATATACGGTATTGTGATTATGAGAGGGGGCCACTTACCTACTATTCTAATTTTTTGAAGTTTTGATTCGATTTTATTAAATTTTTACTAAGATTTTTTTTTTCATTTTTATGTCGAAAAAGAAAATATAGTATATATTTCATAAATATTATCAGTGGTGTTCAGAAAAAAATAAAAAAACAAAGAATAAAAGAATTATGAAATTTTAAAAAGGTTGAAATCGGATTCGGGCGTTTTTGTGGAATTGAATTATGAATATTTTAGAAATGTAAAAAAAGAATTCCAGTTTTTAGAAAACAAATATAAACAAAATTCAGTAATTTATGGGTTCGATTTGTATAGAATTTAAATGAGAAATATGCTGGATTGTGAAAAAAAACTGCAAGGGATCGTTGCTAGACTTTATCCAAACTCATTTGAAATATTAATATGTTGATATTTCTTTATTTTTAATCAGATATCTGTGGCTATTTGAAGTTCATATTGACCCTAGTAGCACAATGTATATAGTCGTCTTTGTTGAAAACGTGATCCTTCATGGTCAAAATGGGAAAAAATCGAAAAAAGTGCGAGTCATAGGGATATTCATACGTGATCCCGGGGGCTGTTTTTTGATCCCCATTAAAAATCGAGCTACTGGACCAATTTTGAATTTCTTTTTGTTTAATCTACGTGAAAATTTGTCCTCTTTAATTTACTGTAGAACGGATATTTAGAAAATATGAACTGTTTTCGAGTTATAAGCGAAAAACTGAAAAAAGTTCGAAAATTTCGAGGTTTTTCGGCCGCCAAAAGTTGTCCCCAGACTTTCGAGGTCGCAAACTTAAATTTCTCATATCCACACGAAAGCAAACGATCCTAAAAAAAATTTCCCGCAATTAATGTAAGCTGAAACACCCCCTATTTACTGGGAAAATAATTTTTTTTGAATTGTTTCAATATGTAGTTTTCTTATTTTATTAAGCATAAAATTAATCAAATAAATAGTTATTGAGATATTGACTCCATTTTTCTAGGGAGGAACAATGCCCCCTTTCCCCCCTTAACTACGCGCATGGTTAGTTTACCCGATTGGATGTTAGTAAATTGCTTTTGGTGTTATACTATGATGATCATTTAACAAACGTTTGTGTTGCTATTCCAGAATTAAGGGTTAAAACATGCGTTTTGCATTCTGTTAGATTTCTCTCTTTAAAAATTATAGGTATTCTATAATTATTTTCTTTGAATTCAACCTGATTTGAAATAGTTTAATTAATTTTAATTATTTCTACTTTTTTTAAAGCTATTTATAAAGTGAAAATATTATATGAAGGCTAGGTTCTCGAAGCTATAGTCTTTGACATATAAAGAAAATTGTATACATGTTTATTTGCATCAAGTAGAGGCACTCTCAATGATTTTATATTTATTTTTAAATGATTATTCAAATAAAAAAGTAAAGATAATCTGATTGAAAGAAATTAGGGATAGGATGAAAAATGGCATAAATTTTTTATATTTAAATAAATATAATAAATAGTCAAATAAAAACAGCAAAAATAAAATTATTTGTTTTTTATTAAAATCGATATCAAGTTATGTTAATTAATTTAAAGTACATAATTAAACTAATTGCTCTCGAGGGGTATATAAGGGGGAGAGAGAGATAGGGAGTAAGGAGGGGTAGATTAGGGGGGTTAGATAGGGACAGGAGGGATATTTAGGGGGAGATAGTGAAAGGTATATAAGGGGGAGAGAGATGGTGATAGAGACAGTGTGTGTCAGACAGTGTTGAGTGTAACAACAACTGGGAATGTTACAATATGGCTTCTCCACCTTCATCCAGCCTCTCATCTGACTCTACCCCTCACTAATAAACAACCCTTCATCCCTTATATTATTTTTAATAATTGGGTAACGGGTAGGTGTGTACTTCTTTGTTCTTATAGTACAGACCTACTTCAGGGCTTGGCCTCGCTGCCCACGTGAACTCATGATTGTTTTAATAAGAGAATCATGACCTATCCGTAATCCTAACCAACTTCAATTCCTGTTTTCACAAATCCTTATTCCTTCGAAATCGAAATTTTTCGCGTTCGAATTTTTCTAAAAACATCAACTTAAATAGATAATATATTAATATAATTTTATTGACAAAATTTTTACCTTAAGACTAAAAAGTAAAATAATAAATTATATTTAAAAAAAAAATAAAAACATTCTTCAAAAAAGTAACAAAATAATGTAATACATAATCAAAAAGCGCGCGATACTTTGTAGAAATTAATTAAAAGATCCTGGGCCTCACTTTTTGATTAAGTATTACATTATTTTGTACTTTTTAGAAGCGTGATTTTTAGTTTTTTTTTTTAAATATATTATTAAGAAAAATAATTTGCCTCTTTTATTATTTTATATTCAATTTTTGATCAAACTTAAAGACTTTGACTCTATCTGAAAACTAAAATACCCATATCTATATCTTAATTGACACAAAATCAAGAGTATCATTTGCACTTTATTAAAACAATTGTTTATTATTTTTTCCAGATTTATTAATACTCTCAATGATGGCTGGCTCCTGTGAAAGCTGGTTCTCTCTATTAAATGCATTTGGTTTCTATTTTAAATTCATTTCTTCCATTCAAAAAGTGTGTTCAAACTGAAGACTAAAGTATACTGGGATCACTTACCATCTTTAAGCAAAGGTACCAAGTATAGCTTATGTTTATTATTTAAAAAAAATCATTTCTGACTTTGCTCCTTATATTATTTTTTGATCAAATTTATATATAACTAAGTAGGATATAATCATTCCCGGATCTAGAGGGGATCAAAGGGTCCACGTACCCCCGGAGGCACAATTTGGGAAGCGGGAAATTTTTTTAATGTAATTTTTAAATATAATGTTGTTTTTCAACCAATACTTTAGTAAAACTTAGGGAAAGCGGTGTTGGTTGATAGTGAAACATTTTTTAAAAATTGAGTTTCATCTGCATTTTATTAAAACAATTGTTTATTATTTTTTCAGATTCATTTCTCTCAATGATGGCTGGCTCCTGTGAAAACTGGTTCTCTCTCTCTTAAATGCATTTGGTTTCTATTTTAAATTCATCTCTTCCATTCGAAAAGTGTGTTTAAACTGAAGACTAAAGGATACTTCTATCTCTTACCATCTTTAAAAAAGGTACCAAGTATATCCTATGTTTAATATTAAAAAAATCATTTCTGGCTTTGCTCCTTATATTATTTTTTGATCAAACTTAAGGTAAACGCTCCAGTAGTTGGCCTGTACCTATAAGTGGGCTAGATGCAAGAAAAGTGCACAAATTAGCTTATCTAACTTTGAAAAATTGCTCTAAATATAGCTCACATGGGCTATATATAGTGGAATTTTTCAAAGTTGAATGACCTAATTTGTGCACTTTTTCTTGCATCTGGCCCACTACAGGTACAGGCCCACTACTGGAGCGTTTACCTTATATATAAATATTATTGACTTTTTCAGAGCTTCAAATAGTTGATTCACACATTCGTCATAATTAGAGACCGGTTTCCTATGTAATTGCATGTTTTGTTTTTAATATATATATGTGTATATGTTTATCTGCATCAAGCAGAGGACAACTTCTTTGTTTCTCTTTATGAATTTTTAAATAGTTTTCCCCAAGTATAACATATTTCTTTCGTCTGTCATGAGTATAAATTGAATACTCCTGGATTGATCCTCACTAAATTTCAAATGCGCGTAACTGATAATATCATTGAGTTTTTTATATAATTTCTTCTTATTAGTTCGTGAATGTATCATTTTGTTTCATTGGAACGCCTAACGATTCTTAATTATATTTTAGTTAACTAATTATTGCCCCCTGATTAATTGAAATTACATTAAAGTCAATATATTTAATAGTTTTTCCGAAAATAAATTTTTCCTTTCCGGCTCCATGGATATAAATTCAGAACACCTAGTTCGAACCCCAGTCATGTCACAGACACAAAGAATTTGATGAAATTTTTTAAAATTTTCTCTTTATTTGTTTCGAAACCTATTCGATTCTTAAATTAATTTTATTAATACTTATAAAATATCTCCCTGAATAATTATAATAACATTATAATCAAAATTTTAGATAATTTTACCAAATATAAGTTAAACCTATCGGGTCTCAGGGACATAAATTGTACCTAAGTCGAACCCTAGGCAACTCCCAGCCTTGAAACCAATTATTATCTATGTAAATTGTTTGTTAGAAATAACTTTTAAGGAGTTAGGTGTTGGTTCTAGGTGAAACATTTTAATATAATAATAAAACTTGAGCAATATGCGAGGTATGTTTCACAAAAAAGAAATAAAAACAAAATTGAGTTTTGAATTCGATATATTTCGGGGTAGAGCCCATCATCAGGTTTTCTTTGACTCCTGATGATGGGGTCATCCCCAAAATATATAGAAATCAAAACTCAATTTTATTTTATTTCTTTTTTTGTGAAACCTACCTCGTATCTTGCTCAAGTTTTGTTATTATATTCTTCTTATTAGTTCGAAGATTGTGTATCATTGTTTGTTTAGCACCCCCTATTGATTCTTAGTTAAAATTCATTTGAATAATTATAGACAATGATTTATGTAAAATTAGATATGAAAGATATTAATTTGCAAGAAAATCATAAGTTGGTGTCATCTATTAAATCCGATGGAATGGAATATTTTTATTTATATGTCAGAGGGGTTGTATAATAATGAAAAATATTCCATTCCATCGGATTTAATAGATGACACCATCTTAATGATTTTCTTGTATGTAAAATTTGATTATGTTCATTGAATATTTCCAATAGATTTCCCAAAAATAATTTCAGAATTTCTGGTTTCAGGGGTATAAATTTGGAGCAGCTGGGTCGAAGATTGGATGGACGTCTTACAGGCTTGACAGAGATAATTTCGGTGAGTTTTTTCTTACAATTTCTTCTTATTAGTGGAAAAATGTGTCTATTTATTTGTTTGGCACCCTTATTGATTTTAAATTAAATTTTAATTCACTAATTATAGACACTGATTATTTAAAATTACATTACATTGATTATTTTCAATAGTTTTTCGCCCAAAAAACTTAAGCTTTTCGGGTCTCTGGATTATAAATTCAGAGCACTTCACTCAAACTTTGGTGAGTGAGACTTAAGTCGATAGGAAAATGAAAATGAAAATTTGATAAAATTTTTTCTTATTAGTCATTTGGTTTGAACATTAAAGTGATTTTTCAAATTAATTTTAGTAATATAAGTATGTTCCTGAATAAGTATAATTAAATTGAAGTCAAAATTTTAAATAGTTTTTCCATAAATATTAATAGTTGACTAATTATGGCCTCTGATTATTAGAAATTAATAGTTTTTAAGGAATTTGGTGTTGGTACTTGATGAAACATTTTTTAAATTATTGGATAATAAAATACTTGGTAGGTTTTACATTAAGATATTAAAATAAAACGAATTTATTTTTGGAGAGACTTTAATCTCGATATATATATATATTTTACTTTGCTACTATGTTACTTTCTGTCCCTCCTGACGATGGGTTAGCCACCCGAAATATATATATATATATATCGAGATTAAAGTCTCCAAAAATAAATTCGTTTTATTTTTATATTTTAATGTGAAACCTACCAAGTATTTTTAACCGACTTCAAAAAAGGAGGAGGTTCTCAATTCTACTGATTTTTTTTGTGTCTATGTTACCTTGATATCCAATTGTAGAACCGACTTTGATGATTTTTTTGCATTGGGTTCAGTCTACTTCCCGATTGGTCCCGTTTTTCTTTTCATTGGTATTGGACCTTTTTTGTTATGTTTGTTCAGGTATAACTTCTTTGTTTATCAACCGATTTTAATGATTCTTTCTGCATTTAGATCAGTATAGCTCCAGCATAGTCAAGATACCTAATTATTTATTTATTTTATGTATGTTCAGCGAGAACGATTTCGATGATTCTTTTTTTATTGGAAAGAGGATACCTTAGGGGTGGTCCCATATTAATTTGGTCAAGTTCTGATGATATGATCAATGACGAATTAACGTAAATCTCCAATTCTTATGAGTAAATAATCGAAATTATAATAAATAAAATCTTTCATAAAAAACAATCTTAAAAAAAATTCATTTAAAACCCGCAAACATTTCGAGAGAATTTCTATATCCATGAATTGAATTTTATTATCATTTTCTGATTCATTCGCCCAACGCATTTCTCTATTAAGTCATTATTAATAAATTCACTAAAAAGAGAAAAATAAAAATAATTTTTATAAAAAAAATAAAACGACTTCAAAAAACTAAATGGAACAAATAAAATATAAGGGAACTCAAAAATAAAATAAAATGCACTAAAAGGTGTAAAATAATTATCTAATTTAGTTACAAATAAACGACGAAATATTTACATGAAATCACTTTTTGAAGTCGGTGCCAAACAAACTATATAAGCGAGCGTACCCGGCAAACATACTAAATAAGATCAATCGAGTTCGATTCATAAAATGTATATTTTTGGCACCGACTTCAAAAAGTGATTTCATATTAATATTTCGTCGTCTAGTTGTAACTAATTTAGATAATTATTTTATACCTTTTAATGTATTTTATTTGATTTTTGAGTTCTTATTATTTTATTTTTTCCATTTAATTTTCTTGAAGTCGGTTTTATTTTTTTTATAAAAATTATAAAATTTCTTCTTATTAGTTTAATGATTGTTTCTCTTTGTTTGTTTAGCACACCTAATGATTCATATTTAAACTTTATTTGAATAATTATAGTAAATGTAAATGTATGATTATGTAAAATTTCACTAAATTCAATATTTTCAATAGTTTTCCCAAAAATAATTTCACCCTTTCTGGTTTCAGGAATATAAATTCGGAGCAGCTGGGTCGAAGCTTGGACGTCTTACAGGCTTGACAGAGATAATTTCGGTGAGATTTTTTTTGAATTTTTTCTTATTAGAGGAAGAATTTATTTATTTATTTGTTTAGCACCCTTATTGATTGTTAATTAAATTTTAATTCACTGATTATTTCCTCTGATAATTTAAAATTACATTAGAGTGAATATTTTCAAAAGTTTTCCACCCAAAAAACTTAGCCTTTTGGATCTCAGGGATATAAATTCAGAGCACCACTCGTCACAGATACATAAATAAAGTTTTGATAAAATTTCTTATTATTAGACATTGATTTTGAACACTAAGATATTATTTGAAGGGTCAAAAAAGTTATTATTTTAACGATATTTCAATGAAATTTATATTCATTCATCTCTATATGAAATTCTAATTAAAATAATAGTAAAATTTTCAAATAATAAAATTTTCTTTTTGAATCAAAATTCATTAAGTGTTGATAAGGTGGGACCTTTACTTTCATTTTTCCCTTTTTAAAGGCTGAAAAAAGTAATTTTTTTAACGATATTTCAAAGAAATTTATATACATTTGTCTCTATATGAAATTCTAATTAAAATAATAGTAAAATTTTCAAGTCAATAAAATTTTATTTTTGAATCAAAATGCATAAATTATTCCTTTCGAGCTCCATGGATATATATTCCAAACACCTAGCTCGAACCCCAGCCATGTCACTGTTTATTTGTTTGGACCCTATTCGATTCTTAAATTAATTTCAATAATATAAATATCTCCAAAATTTTAAATGATTTTACCAAATATAAGTTAAGCCTTTCGGGTCTTAGGGATATAAATTGCACATAAGTCGAACCCTAGGCTCTAGCCTTGAAAGTGACTATATATGTAAATTGTTTTTTAGAATTTCTTCTTATTAGTTTAATGATTGTTTCTCTTTGTTTGTTTAGCACCCCTAATGATTCTTATTTTTTTTATTATTAAATTTTATTGAACCAATTATTTTACATGAATTATCGTATACATTGTATTTGAGCTTCGACTTCGGAGATTACTTCCCATCATCGACTGTCCTTGATCATCTTTTTAGTCCTTGTTTTTAATAAGAGGAAAAAACTAATAAAATAAAAAAAACTTCTTTTCCGATAATCATTTCCTTTCCACCAAGAGAGATCTCTCTTCAATTCCGATGATTCTTATTTAAACTTCGCGTCTCAAGGGTATAAATTTAGAGCTCCTGGGTTGATCACAATTCAGGGCTGAAACATGAAAATCGATGAGTTTTTTGAAAACATTTTTTTCTTTTTAGTAAAATAATGTATCTGCCTGTTTCTTTGGTCCCCCCAATTCATTATAGTAACTTAATAAATGGCTAATTTTATAAAGTTTTTCTAAGAAAAAGTAAACCTTTTCAGATCTCAAGTGTATAAATTTCTAGACCCTGATGGGTCGATCCGCAATCAAAAAGGCTTGAATTTGATCACATCGGTGATTTTTTAATAAAATTTCTTCTTATTACTGGAAAAATGTATCTCTTTGTTTATTTATAATCCCAAGTGATTTTTTTATTTCATTATCCACCCCCGTACCCCACCCCGAATCCACCCCATTCCCGTGCCCTCCAACCCGCCCCACACCACCACCCCGCACCCACCCACCCCGGACTCCATTTCGTACCACCCCACTACGCATCTGGGCCCTCACTTGAGCCCCCCCCCCCATTACGCCTCTGTGACCCTCACCTAAACCATCCACTCAACCCTGCCCGTGCCCTCTACCCCCCGCACCACGCTGTTTCATTTCTAGCCTTCTAGTGACCCACAAATTATGTATACAAAATTTGGTTAAGTTGGCTCTAAGGGTAAGAATTTTCATTTTTTGATCCCTCCCCCCCCATTTTGGGTGGTTAGTTTTTGCATTTCCAGCCTTCTAATGACCCACAATTTATGTATACAATATATGGTTGAGTTTGGCCAAAGAGCAAGAATTTTCATATTTTGACCCCACCCCCTCTTTTTGGCTGGTATTTTGGGAGAATTTTTTTAAACAAAAGTTGTCAGAAATCACATCCTTACAACTTTGTTCATAATAAAATTTGCCGTAGAGTTAATAGTTTAGGAGTTATTTGATAATTTTCATTCGTGCGCCCGGCCACCCCTTTCTGAGGTCAAAATATCAAAACGTTATTTCGAAAACATCTGATATAAATATGAAATTTCGTAATAATCCCTTCAGCCGTTTTTACGTGAATCGTGAGCAACTTTTCGGAAACGACGGAAACATACAGACAGACAGACATACAGACAGGAATTTTGTTGAGGGTGTTTTCGTTCATAACTTTGCTTGAAACGTGTGCAACCAAAATTTGGCGTGATTTGAATGTACAGACAAAACATTAATTTTATATATATTATAGATTAAGTTTTTTTACGGATAATATGTTTTCGTATCTAATATAATATATTTCCTATATTTCAATAAATATTTCTAGATAATTCCATTAGATAGTAAAATATAATCAAATTTTAATTTATTTTTACTCATAAATCTTTTTTATTTAATTTTATTAAATTTAAGTAAATCGTATTCGAGTGAATTGTGATAGAAATAATTGAAAAGTTTTTATTTTGCCGAGAATAGCAGAGTTGTTGAATCTTTAAGAGAGACAAATAGGTTGACCTCTGTCTTGGTGCAAATAAACATACACAGATATATATCAAATATATATGTGTATATATATTATTTAGTTGCTAGATACTATAGTTGCGAAGCCTTGGTCATCATGCAGTCTTTTTTTAATTATAAATATTACATTTCATGGGGTCAATATCGCGACGATATTGAAAAGTTTGTTCTTACTAAGCCGAGAAGCCAGTTAGACATTTGAAAAATAATATTTATATTAAAAAAAGACTGCATGAAGGCCAAGCCTTCAAAACTATAGTCTCAAACAAATAAATAATATATACACACATATATATTTGATATACCGGGTGAGTTTTTTTATCTTGAGACAGTCTTATAACTCAAAAACAGTGCATTATATGAAAAAACTTTCAAATAAAAGTTTATTTATATCAAAGTAAAATCTAGAACCACAAGGAGAAACAAATAGGTTGTCCTCTGCTTGATGCAAATAAACATACACACATATATATCATCTCGATATATATGTGTGTATGTTTATTTGCATCAAGCAGAGGACAACCTCTCTTGTTTCTCCTTGTGAATCAACAACTCTGCTACTCTCGGCAAAACAAAAACTTTTCAACTAAAATCTAGATCTTATATTGATATTTCTATTTTTTGAATCCCCCAAATTTTGGTTCCCGAAAAAATAATAACTCTATTTTTATTATAGGCAGGTTCAGTTTATGGTATGTTTGATTTTTTGCCCTTCTCCCCCTTAATTTTTAGCACAAAAACCAAAGCACACAAAGAGAATACCCATCATTAGATATAACTAATTAAAAAAAATTTCCTTTGGGGAGGGGAGGCAATCTTCGTAGCCTTTACATTCCTATATATTTTTTTAAATAATTTTACAACACGATAAAAAGAAACTCATGAGGCCTAAATTATTAAATTAATAATATTAAAAAAAGGAGACACTTAGGCTGCAGCCTGGGTAGCCTATGCTTAAATCCAGCCCTGATACTAACTAATTATGAAATTAATTTGAAAATTTGAAAATATGTACTTTTTGTCAAAATCATAATAAAAAAAATACCAAATTTATATTTTTCCAGATGATTTACAACCATACTAACTATTCATGGGATTAATATTATTTTAATTATGTACTTTTTTTTGAAAAAATAAAAATAAAAATTGGTTTAAACACTATTAAATAATTGAAAGTGAAAATAGTATGACGTACTAAAATGAATAAATAAATAAATAAATAAAAAAATACTATAATAAACCTGTTAAGATTATCTCGGAAGATAAGCTAAGAATAACTTGCAATAATTGCTTTCGAGGGGTATATAAGAAGGGGAAAGGATAGGGAGAGAGGTATATAAAGGTGTTAGATAGGGAGAATGGGGGTATGTAGGGGGTAGGGGAAGTGGGAAAAAGGTATATAAGGAGGGATAGATAGGGACAGGAGCCAGTAAGTGTCTGGCAGTGGTGGATGAAACACCCTCTCAGTTGACTCCACCCTTTACTAATAAACAACCCTTCCTCCCTTATATTAATTATATGCATAGATTGAAGAAACCATTAAATATAATATTTTATTTATTTCAACTTATTATACTTTTAGCTAAATAGAAATCGTGTGTGTGAGTGAATGTATTATATTATAGATGATAGTACCCGGTGAGTTTTTTTTTTATCTTGAAACAGTCCTATAACTTGTAACTCAAAAACAGTGCATTATATGAAAAAAGTTTCAAATAAAAGTTTATTGATATCAAGGGGAAACTAAACTACGATATTCTTTGTCGACCTAGAACTAGTTTCTAAACGTATTTTAAGGTTAAGTTCTGTTTTTTAAATGGAAACGTATATTTTTCATCACATAGTCTAAATCTACAAAAAAAAGCTGAACAACTTTCATAAGTACTATTTTTTTATACGACATCAAATAAAAAAAAATATTAAATCAATTATATCTCGAAAAAATCAAATATTTAATTATTAAATAAATAATTATTAAATTGAAAAGTCGCAAAATTGAAAATAAGTGTTTATAATGATCTTAAAATTTCATCATACACAGATTTAAGAGATTATTTTCTACTTAATAGATCTACTTAAAAAAGTTTATTTCTCGTGTCAATTAAGTAGATAGTTATATTGTATTACCATAATAAAAATGGAGCATTTTTTATTGAAGAAAGATGTTTCATCCAGAAGACTTGCGATACACTCTGGAATGTCACAGAACATTGTCGAAAAATTATTAAATTATTAATTTTAATTATATCTATTAAATAGAACTTAAGTGCTTTAAATTCGTTAGATGAAGTTTTAAAATTATTATAATCAAATATTTTCATTATTATGATAATTAAGTTGAATAATTGTTAAGAATAATAATTATTTAGATTTTTGGAGATATAAGTGATTTAATATTTTGTTTATTTGATTTCGTATAAAAAAATAGTTCTTATGAAAGTTTTTCAGTTTTTCTTGTAGATTTAGTCTATGAAAATAAAAATATAGGTCTCCATTTGAAAAACAAAACTTAACCTCGAAATACCCTTAAAAGCTTATTCTAGTTCGACAAACAATAGCGTAGTTTAGTTTCCACTTTGATATAAATAAACTTTTATTTGAAAGTTTTTTTCATATAAAGCACTGTTTTTGAGTTATAAGCCTGTCTCAAGATAAAAAACTCACCCGCTATAAGTGTGTATGTTTATTTGCATCAAGCAGAGGACAATCTCCTTGTTGTTCTTTATGTATGATAGGAATGCTCTTTATTTATCTTTATATCGCTTATAAAGGGGTGTAGATATATTAAGTATTTTTCCTTCTCGTCGAATACAAGTTCTGACTTGTTTTGCTAGTGAGGAGAATTATTATTAGATCACGTATTAAATTTTTAAAGTTTTTATTAAATTTATAAATATTTTTCCGAGAATAGTTAATTTGTTTAATGTATATGGGATTAATCAAAGATTGTGTCTTCTCCTTGATAGAAGATAGTAAATTTTTTTTATTGATGGAATTTCGACTGTATGAATGGAAATTTTAACAAATTTGAAAAATTCCAATACTTTCTTTAAGAAAGGAATATAATATTTAAATATTTATCTTTATCTTTAAATTTTCAAATTATTATCCGTTATTTCAAATATTTCACTAAATATTTTGCTTTGAGGATTAGCCCCCCCCCATGATTATTTTCTGGCTACTCCAATGAGGGGGACCCTTATCAACTTTCAAATAAAATTTAAGGGTATAAAAAGACACTTTTTTCGAGTTTATATATAAAACACTCTACTAGAAATAAAGATAATCACTTCGAAATACAAATATTAATTTTCTAAAAAAATTAGAAAACTGATGATAAGGGGGAACCTTATCAACTTTCACATAAAATTCAAGGGTACAAAAAGAAGCTTTTTTCGAGTTTCTTTGACGAAATTATAATTTCTTATATCTTTATAAAATACTGTATTAGAAATAAGTATAATCACTTCAAAATTAAAATATTAATTTTCTAAAGAAATTGGAAAACTGATGATAAGGGGGAACCTTATCAACTTTCACATGAAATTCAAGGGTATAAAAAGAAACTTTTTTCGAGTTTCTTTGACGAAATTATAATTTATTATATCTTTAGCGAATGAGCCATGGGTGTTCAATCACAAAATTCAGACTTGAATTTTATAAAGTGCTTGTATTTTTTAATAAATTTTTATCTGACTAGTGATTGAATGTGTCTATTGGTTTGTTTGACAACCCAATAGAATCTTGATTAGACTTTAATCATTAAAATATCCACCCTTGAATAATTCCAAATACATTTTCTCAAAATTTTCAATATTTTTCCCTTGAAATATTTAACCCTATCGGATCACAGGTTATATAAGCGAATGAGCCATGGGTGTTTATTCTAAAATTCAGACTTGAATTTTATAAAGTTCTCGTATTTTTTGATAAATTTTATGTGACTAGTGATTGAATGTGTCTATTGGTTTGTTTGACAACCCAATAGAATCTTGATTAGACTTTAATTATTAAAATATCCACCCTTGAATAATTCAAATTACATTTTCCTCAAAATTTTTAATAATTTTTCCCTAAAATATTTAAGCCTATCGGACCACAGGGTATATAAGCGAATGAGCCATGGGTGTTCAATCAAAAATTCAGACTTGAATTTTATAAAATGCTCGTATTTTTTGATAAATTTTCACCAGATTAGTAATTGAATGTGATTATTGGTTTGTTTGACACCCCAATAGAATTATGATTAGATTTTAATTATTAAAATATCTACCCTTGAATAATTCAAATTACATTTTCCTCAAAATTTTTAATACTTTACCCCTAAAATATTTAACCCTATCGGACCACAGGGTATATAAGCGAATGAGCCATGGGTGTTCAATCGAAAATTCAGACTTGAATTTTATAAAGTGCTCGTATTTTTTAATAAATTTTTATCTGACTAGTGATTGAATGTGATCTATTGGTTTGTTTGACACCCCAATAGAATCTTGATTAGACTTTAATTATTAAAATATCTACCCTTGAATAATTCAAATTACATTTTCCTCAAAATTTTTAATACTTTTACCCCTAAAATATTTAACCCTATCGGACCACAGGGTATATAAGCGAATGAGCCATGGGTGTTCAATCAAAAATTCAGAATTGAATTTTTTAAAGTGGTCGTATTTTTTAATAAATTTTTATCTGACTAGTGATTGAATGTGTCTATTGGTTTGTTTGACACCCCAATAGAATCTTGATTAGACTTTAATTATTAAAATATCCACCCTTGAATAATTCAAATTACATTTTCCTCAAAATTTTTAATACTTTACCCCTAAAATATTTAACCCTATCGGACCACAGGGTATATAAGCGAATGAGCCATGGGTGTTCAATCAAAAATTCAGACTTGAATTTTATAAAGTGGTCGTATTTTTTAATAAATTTTTATCTGACTAGTGATTGAATGTGTCTATTGGTTTGTTTGACACCCCAATAGAATCTTGATTAGACTTTAATTATTAAAATATCCACCCTTGAATAATTCAAATTACATTTTCCTCAAAATTTTTAATACTTTACCCCTAAAATATTTAACCCTATCGGACCACAGGGTATATAAGCGAATGAGCCATGGGTGTTAAATCAAAAATTCAGAATTGAATTTTTTAAAGTGGTCGTATTTTTTAATAAATTTTAATCTGACTAGTGATTGAATGTGTCTATTGGTTTGTTTGACACCCCAATAGAATCTTGATTAGACTTTAATTATTAAAATATCTACCCTTGAATAATGCAAATTATATTTTCCTCAAAATTTTTAATACTTTACCCCTAAAATATTTAACCCTATCGGACCACAGGGTATATAAGCGAATGAGCCATGGGTGTTAAATCAAAAATTCAGAATTGAATTTTTTAAAGTGGTCGTATTTTTTAATAAATTTTAATCTGACTAGTGATTGAATGTGTCTATTGGTTTGTTTGACACCCCAATAGAATCTTGATTAGACTTTAATTATTAAAATATCCACCCTTGAATAATTCAAATTACATTTTCCTCAAAATTTTTAATACTTTTCCCCTAAAATATTTAACCCTATCGGACCACAGGGTATATAAGCGAATGAGCCATGGGTGTTAAATCAAAAATTCAGAATTGAATTTTTTAAAGTGGTCGTATTTTTTAATAAATTTTAATCTGACTAGTGATTGAATGTGTCTATTGGTTTGTTTGACACCCCAATAGAATCTTGATTAGACTTTAATTATTAAAATATCCACCCTTGAATAATTCAAATTACATTTTCCTCAAAATTTTTAATACTTTTCCCCTAAAATATTTAACCCTATCGGACCACAGGGTATATAAGCGAATGAGCCATGGGTGTTCAATCAAAAATTCAGAATTGAATTTTTTAAAGTGGTGGTATTTTTTAATAAATTTTAATCTGACTAGTGATTGAATGTGTCTATTGGTTTGTTTGACACCCCAATAGAATCTTGATTAGACTTTAATTATTAAAATATCCACCCTTGAATAATTCAAATTACATTTTCCTCAAAATTTTTAATACTTTACCCCTAAAATATTTAACCCTATCGGACCACAGGGTATATAAGCGAATGAGCCATGGGTGTTAAATCAAAAATTCAGAATTGAATTTTTTAAAGTGGTCGTATTTTTTAATAAATTTTAATCTGACTAGTGATTGAATGTGTCTATTGGTTTGTTTGACACCCCAATAGAATCTTGATTAGACTTTAATTATTAAAATATCTACCCTTGAATAATGCAAATTATATTTTCCTCAAAATTTTTAATACTTTACCCCTAAAATATTTAACCCTATCGGACCACAGGGTATATAAGCGAATGAGCCATGAGTGTTAAATCAAAAATTCAGAATTGAATTTTATAAAGTGGTCGTATTTTTTAATAAATTTTAATCTGACTAGTGATTGAATGTGTCTATTGGTTTGTTTGACACCCCAATAGAATCTTGATTAGACTTTAATTATTAAAATATCCACCCTTGAATAATTCAAATTACATTTTCCTCAAAATTTTTAATACTTTACCCCTAAAATATTTAACCCTATCGGACCACAGGGTATATAAGCGAATGAGCCATAGGTGTTAAATCAAAAATTCAGAATTGAATTTTTTAAAGTGGTCGTATTTTTTAATAAATTTTAATCTGACTAGTGATTGAATGTGTCTATTGGTTTGTTTGACACCCCAATAGAATCTTGATTAGACTTTAATTATTAAAATATCCACCCTTGAATAATTCAAATTACATTTTCCTCAAAATTTTTAATACTTTTCCCCTAAAATATTTAACCCTATCGGACCACAGGGTATATAAGCGAATGAGCCATGGGTGTTCAATCAAAAATTCAGAATTGAATTTTTTAAAGTGGTCGTATTTTTTAATAAATTTTAATCTGACTAGTGATTGAATGTGTCTATTGGTTTGTTTGACACCCCAATAGAATCTTGATTAGACTTTAATTATTAAAATATCCACCCTTGAATAATTCAAATTACATTTTCCTCAAAATTTTTAATACTTTACCCCTAAAATATTTAACCCTATCGGACCACAGGGTATATAAGCGAATGAGCCATGGGTGTTCAATCAAAAATTCAGAATTGAATTTTTTAAAGTGGTCGTATTTTTTAATAAATTTTTATCTGACTAGTGATTGAATGTGTCTATTGGTTTGTTTGACACCCCAATAGAATCTTGATTAGACTTTAATTATTAAAATATCCACCCTTGAATAATTCAAATTACATTTTCCTCAAAATTTTTAATACTTTACCCCTAAAATATTTAACCCTATCGGACCACAGGGTATATAAGCGAATGAGCCATGGGTGTTAAATCAAAAATTCAGAATTGAATTTTTTAAAGTGGTCGTATTTTTTAATAAATTTTAATCTGACTAGTGATTGAATGTGTCTATTGGTTTGTTTGACACCCCAATAGAATCTTGATTAGACTTTAATTATTAAAATATCCACCCTTGAATAATTCAAATTACATTTTCCTCAAAATTTTTAATACTTTACCCCTAAAATATTTAACCCTATCGGACCACAGGGTATATAAGCGAATGAGCCATGGGTGTTCAATCAAAAATTCAGAATTGAATTTTATAAAGTGGTCGTATTTTTTAATAAATTTTTATCTGACTAGTGATTGAATGTGTCTATTGGTTTGTTTGACACCCCAATAGAATCTTGATTAGACTTTAATTATTAAAATATCCACCCTTGAATAATTCAAATTACATTTTCCTCAAAATTTTTAATACTTTACCCCTAAAATATTTAACCCTATCGGACCACAGGGTATATAAGCGAATGAGCCATGGGTGTTCAATCAAAAATTCAGAATTGAATTTTATAAAGTGGTCGTATTTTTTAATAAATTTTTATCTGACTAGTGATTGAATGTGTCTATTGGTTTGTTTGACACCCCAATAGAATCTTGATTAGACTTTAATTATTAAAATATCCACCCTTGAATAATTCAAATTACATTTTCCTCAAAATTTTTAATACTTTTCCCCTAAAATATTTAACCCTATCGGACCACAGGGTATATAAGCGAATGAGCCATGGGTGTTCAATCAAAAATTCAGAATTGAATTTTTATAAAGTGGTCGTATTTTTTAATAAATTTTTATCTGACTAGTGATTGAATGTGTCTATTGGTTTGTTTGACACCCCAATAGAATCTTGATTAGACTTTAATTATTAAAATATCCACCCTTGAATAATTCAAATTACATTTTCCTCAAAATTTTTAATACTTTACCCCTAAAATATTTAACCCTATCGGACCACAGGGTATATAAGCGAATGAGCCATGGGTGTTCAATCAAAAATTCAGACTTGAATTTTATAAAATGCTCGTATTTTTTGATAAATTTTCACCAGATTAGTAATTGAATGTGTCTATTGGTTTGTTTGACACCCCAATAGAATCTTGATTAGACTTTAATTATTAAAATATCCACCCTTGAATAATTCAAATTACATTTTCCTCAAAATTTTTAATACTTTTCCCCTAAAATATTTAACCCTATCGGACCACAGGGTATATAAGCGAATGAGCCATGGGTGTTCAATCAAAAATTCAGAATTGAATTTTATAAAGTGGTCGTATTTTTTAATAAATTTTTATCTGACTAGTGATTGAATGTGTCTATTGGTTTGTTTGACACCCCAATAGAATCTTGATTAGACTTTAATTATTAAAATATCCACCCTTGAATAATTCAAATTACATTTTCCTCAAAATTTTTAATACTTTACCCCTAAAATATTTAACCCTATCGGACCACAGGGTATATAAGCGAATGAGCCATGGGTGTTCAATCAAAAATTCAGAATTGAATTTTATAAAGTGGTCGTATTTTTTAATAAATTTTTATCTGACTAGTGATTGAATGTGTCTATTGGTTTGTTTGACACCCCAATAGAATCTTGATTAGACTTTAATTATTAAAATATCCACCCTTGAATAATTCAAATTACATTTTCCTCAAAATTTTTAATACTTTACCCCTAAAATATTTAACCCTATCGGACCACAGGGTATATAAGCGAATGAGCCATGGGTGTTCAATCAAAAATTCAGACTTGAATTTTATAAAGTGCTCGTATTTTTTAATAAATTTTTATCTGACTAGTGATTGAATGTGTCTATTGGTTTGTTTGACACCCCAATAGAATCTTGATTAGACTTTAATTATTAAAATATCCACCCTTGAATAATTCAAATTACATTTTCCTCAAAATTTTTAATACTTTACCCCTAAAATATTTAACCCTATCGGACCACAGGGTATATAAGCGAATGAGCCATGGGTGTTCAATCAAAAATTCAGACTTGAATTTTATAAAGTGCTCGTATTTTTTAATAAATTTTTATCTGACTAGTGATTGAATGTGTCTATTGGTTTGTTTGACACCCCAATAGAATCTTGATTAGACTTTAATTATTAAAATATCCACCCTTGAATAATTCAAATTACATTTTCCTCAAAATTTTTAATACTTTACCCCTAAAATATTTAACCCTATCGGACCACAGGGTATATAAGCGAATGAGCCATGGGTGTTCAATCAAAAATTCAGAATTGAATTTTTTAAAGTGGTCGTATTTTTTAATAAATTTTTATCTGACTAGTGATTGAATGTGTCTATTGGTTTGTTTGACACCCCAATAGAATCTTGATTAGACTTTAATTATTAAAATATCTACCCTTGAATAATGCAAATTACATTTTCCTCAAAATTTTTAATACTTTACCCCTAAAATATTTAACCCTATCGGACCACAGGGTATATAAGCGAATGAGCCATGAGTGTTCAATCAAAAATTCAGTATTTGAATTTTATAAAGTGCTTGTATTTTTTAATAAATTTTTATCTGACTAGTGATTGAATGTGTCTATTGGTTTGTTTGACAGCCCAATAGAATCTTGATTAGACTTTAATTATTAAAATATCCACCCTTGAATAATTCAAATTACATTTTCCTCAAAATTTTTAATACTTTTCCCCTAAAATATTTAACCCTATCGGACCACAGGGTATATAAGCGAATGAGCCCTGGGTGTTCAATCAAAAATTCAGAATTGAATTTTTTAAAGTGGTCGTAATTTTTAATAAATTTTTATCTGACTAGTGATTGAATGTGTCTATTGGTTTGTTTGACACCCCAATAGAATCTTGATTAGACTTTAATTATTAAAATATCTACCCTTGAATAATGCAAATTACATTTTCCTCAAAATTTTTAATAATTTTCCCCTAAAATATTTAAGCCTATCGGACCACAGGGTATATAAGCGAATGAGCCATGGGTGTTCAATCAAAAATTCAGACTTGAATTTTATAAAATGCTCGTATTTTTTGATAAATTTTCACCAGATTAGTAATTGAATGTGATTATTGGTTTGTTTGACTCCCCAATAGAATTATGATTAGATTTTAATTATTAAAATATCTACCCTTGAATAATTCAAATTACATTTTCCTCAAAATTTTTAATACTTTACCCCTAAAATATTTAACCCTATCGGACCACAGGGTATATAAGCGAATGAGCCATGGGTGTTCAATCAAAAATTCAGACTTGAATTTTTTAAAGTGGTCGTATTTTTTAATAAATTTTTATCTGACTAGTGATTGAATGTGTCTATTGGTTTGTTTGACACCCCAATAGAATCTTGATTAGACTTTAATTATTAAAATATCCACCCTTGAATAATTCAAATTACATTTTCCTCAAAATTTTTAATACTTTACCCCTAAAATATTTAACCCTATCGGACCACAGGGTATATAAGCGAATGAGCCATGGGTGTTAAATCAAAAATTCAGAATTGAATTTTTTAAAGTGGTCGTATTTTTTAATAAATTTTAATCTGACTAGTGATTGAATGTGTCTATTGGTTTGTTTGACACCCCAATAGAATCTTGATTAGACTTTAATTATTAAAATATCTACCCTTGAATAATGCAAATTACATTTTCCTCAAAATTTTTAATACTTTACCCCTAAAATATTTAACCCTATCGGACCACAGGGTATATAAGCGAATGAGCCATGGGTGTTCAATCAAAAATTCAGACTTGAATTTTTTAAAGTGGTCGTATTTTTTAATAAATTTTAATCTGACTAGTGATTGAATGTGTCTATTGGTTTGTTTGACACCCCAATAGAATCTTGATTAGACTTTAATTATTAAAATATCCACCCTTGAATAATTCAAATTACATTTTCCTCAAAATTTTTAATACTTTACCCCTAAAATATTTAACCCTATCGGACCACAGGGTATATAAGCGAATGAGCCATGGGTGTTAAATCAAAAATTCAGAATTGAATTTTTTAAAGTGGTCGTATTTTTTAATAAATTTTAATCTGACTAGTGATTGAATGTGTCTATTGGTTTGTTTGACACCCCAATAGAATCTTGATTAGACTTTAATTATTAAAATATCCACCCTTGAATAATTCAAATTACATTTTCCTCAAAATTTTTAATACTTTACCCCTAAAATATTTAACCCTATCGGACCACAGGGTATATAAGCGAATGAGCCATGGGTGTTCAATCAAAAATTCAGAATTTAATTTTTATAAAGTGGTCGTATTTTTTAATAAATTTTTATCTGACTAGTGATTGAATGTGTCTATTGGTTTGTTTGACAGCCCAATAGAATCTTGATTAGACTTTAATTATTAAAATATCCACCCTTGAATAATTCAAATTACATTTTCCTCAAAATTTTTAATACTTTACCCCTAAAATATTTAACCCTATCGGACCACAGGGTATATAAGCGAATGAGCCATGGGTGTTCAATCAAAAATTCAGAATTGAATTTTTTAAAGTGGTCGTATTTTTTAATAAATTTTAATCTGACTAGTGATTGAATGTGTCTATTGGTTTGTTTGACACCCCAATAGAATCTTGATTACACTTTAATTATTAAAATATCTACCCTTGAATAATGCAAATTATATTTTCCTCAAAATTTTTAATACTTTACCCCTAAAATATTTAACCCTATCGGACCACAGGGTATATAAGCGAATGAGCCATGGGTGTTCAATCAAAAATTCAGAATTTAATTTTATAAAGTGGTCGTATTTTTTAATAAATTTTTATCTGACTAGTGATTGAATGTGTCTATTGGTTTGTTTGACAGCCCAATAGAATCTTGATTAGACTTTAATTATTAAAATATCCACCCTTGAATAATTCAAATTACATTTTCCTCAAAATTTTTAATACTTTACCCCTAAAATATTTAACCCTATCGGACCACAGGGTATATAAGCGAATGAGCCATGGGTGTTCAATCAAAAATTCAGAATTTAATTTTATAAAGTGGTCGTATTTTTTAATACATTTTTATCTGACTAGTGATTGAATGTGTCTATTGGTTTGTTTGACAGCCCAATAGAATCTTGATTAGACTTTAATTATTAAAATATCCACCCTTGAATAATTCAAATTACATTTTCCTCAAAATTTTTAATACTTTACCCCTAAAATATTTAACCCTATCGGACCACAGGGTATATAAGCGAATGAGCCATGGGTGTTCAATCAAAAATTCAGATTTGAATTTTATAAAGTGCTCGTATTTTTTAATAAATTTTTATCTGACTAGTGATTGAATGTGTCTATTGGTTTGTTTGACAGCCCAATAGAATCTTGATTAGACTTTAATTATTAAAATATCCACCCTTGAATAATTCAAATTACATTTTCCTCAAAATTTTTAATACTTTTCCCCTAAAATATTTAACCCTATCGGACCACAGGGTATATAAGCGAATGAGCCCTGGGTGTTCAATCAAAAATTCAGACTTGAATTTTTATAAAGTGCTCGTAATTTTTAATAAATTTTTATCTGACTAGTGATTGAATGTGTCTATTGGTTTGTTTGACACCCCAATAGAATCTTGATTAGACTTTAATTATTAAAATATCTACCCTTGAATAATGCAAATTACATTTTCCTCAAAATTTTTAATAATTTTCCCCTAAAATATTTAAGCCTATCGGACCACAGGGTATATAAGCGAATGAGCCATGGGTGTTCAATCAAAAATTCAGACTTGAATTTTATAAAATGCTCGTATTTTTTGATAAATTTTCACCAGATTAGTAATTGAATGTGATTATTGGTTTGTTTGACACCCCAATAGAATTATGATTAGATTTTAATTATTAAAATATCTACCCTTGAATAATTCAAATTACATTTTCCTCAAAATTTTTAATACTTTACCCCTAAAATATTTAACCCTATCGGACCACAGGGTATATAAGCGAATGAGCCATGGGTGTTCAATCAAAAATTCAGAATTGAATTTTATAAAGTGGTCGTAATTTTTAATAAATTTTTATCTGACTAGTGATTGAATGTGTCTATTGGTTTGTTTGACACCCCAATAGAATCTTGATTAGACTTTAATTATTAAAATATCTACCCTTGAATAATGCAAATTACATTTTCCTCAAAATTTTTAATAATTTTCCCCTAAAATATTTAAGCCTATCGGACCACAGGGTATATAAGCGAATGAGCCATGGGTGTTCAATCAAAAATTCAGACTTGAATTTTATAAAATGCTCGTATTTTTTGATAAATTTTCACCAGATTAGTAATTGAATGTGATTATTGGTTTGTTTGACACCCCAATAGAATTATGATTAGATTTTAATTATTAAAATATCTACCCTTGAATAATTCAAATTACATTTTCCTCAAAATTTTTAATACTTTACCCCTAAAATATTTAACCCTATCGGACCACAGGGTATATAAGCGAATGAGCCATGGGTGTTCAATCAAAAATTCAGACTTGAATTTTATAAAGTGGTCGTATTTTTTAATAAATTTTTATCTGACTAGTGATTGAATGTGTCTATTGGTTTGTTTGACACCCCAATAGAATCTTGATTAGACTTTAATTATTAAAATATCCACCCTTGAATAATTCAAATTACATTTTCCTCAAAATTTTTAATACTTTACCCCTAAAATATTTAACCCTATCGGACCACAGGGTATATAAGCGAATGAGCCATGGGTGTTCAATCAAAAATTCAGAATTGAATTTTTATAAAGTGGTCGTATTTTTTAATAAATTTTTATCTGACTAGTGATTGAATGTGTCTATTGGTTTGTTTGACACCCCAATAGAATCTTGATTAGACTTTAATTATTAAAATATCTACCCTTGAATAATTCAAATTACATTTTCCTCAAAATTTTTAATACTTTACCCCTAAAATATTTAACCCTATCGGACCACAGGGTATATAAGCGAATGAGCCATGGGTGTTCAATCAAAAATTCAGAATTGAATTTTATAAAGTGGTCGTATTTTTTAATAAATTTTTATCTGACTAGTGATTGAATGTGTCTATTGGTTTGTTTGACACCCCAATAGAATCTTGATTAGACTTTAATTATTAAAATATCCACCCTTGAATAATTCAAATTACATTTTCCTCAAAATTTTTAATACTTTACCCCTAAAATATTTAACCCTATCGGACCACAGGGTATATAAGCGAATGAGCCATGGGTGTTCAATCAAAAATTCAGAATTGAATTTTATAAAGTGGTCGTATTTTTTAATAAATTTTTATCTGACTAGTGATTGAATGTGTCTATTGGTTTGTTTGACACCCCAATAGAATCTTGATTAGACTTTAATTATTAAAATATCCACCCTTGAATAATTCAAATTACATTTTCCTCAAAATTTTTAATACTTTACCCCTAAAATATTTAACCCTATCGGACCACAGGGTATATAAGCGAATGAGCCATGGGTGTTCAATCAAAAATTCAGAATTGAATTTTATAAAGTGGTCGTATTTTTTAATAAATTTTTATCTGACTAGTGATTGAATGTGTCTATTGGTTTGTTTGACAGCCCAATAGAATCTTGATTAGACTTTAATTATTAAAATATCCACCCTTGAATAATTCAAATTACATTTTCCTCAAAATTTTTAATACTTTACCCCTAAAATATTTAACCCTATCGGACCACAGGGTATATAAGCGAATGAGCCATGGGTGTTCAATCAAAAATTCAGACTTGAATTTTATAAAGTGCTCGTATTTTTTAATAAATTTTTATCTGACTAGTGATTGAATGTGTCTATTGGTTTGTTTGACACCCCAATAGAATCTTGATTAGACTTTAATTATTAAAATATCCACCCTTGAATAATTCAAATTACATTTTCCTCAAAATTTTTAATACTTTACCCCTAAAATATTTAACCCTATCGGACCACAGGGTATATAAGCGAATGAGCCATGGGTGTTCAATCAAAAATTCAGAATTTAATTTTATAAAGTGGTCGTATTTTTTAATAAATTTTTATCTGACTAGTGATTGAATGTGTCTATTGGTTTGTTTGACAGCCCAATAGAATCTTGATTAGACTTTAATTATTAAAATATCCACCCTTGAATAATTCAAATTACATTTTCCTCAAAATTTTTAATACTTTACCCCTAAAATATTTAACCCTATCGGACCACAGGGTATATAAGCGAATGAGCCATGGGTGTTCAATCAAAAATTCAGACTTGAATTTTATAAAGTGGTCGTATTTTTTAATAAATTTTTATCTGACTAGTGATTGAATGTGTCTATTGGACTTGTTTGACACCCCAATAGAGAAATCTTGACTGGACTCTAATTATTAAAATATCCACCCTGGAATAATTCAAATTACATTTTCCTCAAAAATTTTTAATACTTTTTACCCCTAAAATATTTAACCCCACTCGGACCAATAAGGGTATATAAGCGAATGAGCCATGGGTGTTAAATCAAAAATTCAGAATTGAATTTTTTAAAGTGGTCGTATTTTTTAATAAATTTTAATCTGACTAGTGATTGAATGTGTCTATTGGTTTGTTTGACAACCCCAATAGAATCTTGATTAGACTTTTATTTATTAAAAATATCCACGCTTGAATAATCTCAAATTACATTTTCCTCAAAATTTTTAATACTTTACCCCAAAAATATTTAACCCTATCGGACCACAGGGTATATAAGCAAATGAGCCAAGTGGCAGCTAACTCAAAAATCCAGATAATTGAATTTTACTAATAAATTTTTATCTGACTAGTGATTGAATGTGTCTATTGGTTTCTTGACACCCCAATAGAATCTTGATTAGACTTTAATTATTAAAATATCCACCCTTGAATAATTCAAATTTACATTTTACTGAAAATTTTTAATACTTTACCCCTAAATATGTAACCCTATCGGACCACATGGTATATAAGCGAATGAGCCATGGGTGTTCAATCGAAAATTCAGACTTGAATTTTATAAAGTGCTCGTATTTTTTAATAAATTTTATCTGACTAGTGATTCAATGTGTCTATTGGTTTGTTTGACACCCCAATAGAATATTGATTAGACTTCAATTATTAAAATATCCACCCTTTGAATAATTCAAATTACATTTTCCTCAAAATTTTTAATACTTTTCCCCTAAAATATTTAACCCTATCGGACCACAGGGTATATAAGCGAAATGAGCCATGGGTAGTCCAATCAAAAATTCAGAATTGAATTTTATAAAGTGGTCGTATTTTTTAATAAATATTTATCTGACTCAACGTGTCTATTGGTTTGTTTGACACCACAATAGAATCTTGATTAGACTTTAATTATTAAAATATCCACGCTTGAATAATTCAAATTACATTTTCCTCAAAATTTTTAATACTTTACCCCCAAAATATTTAACCCTAATCGACCACAGGGTATATAAGCGAACGAGCCACGGGTGGTAAATCAAAAATTCAGATAAATAAATTTTTTAATAAATTTTTATCTGACTAGTGATTGAATGTGTCTATTGGTTTGCTTGACACCCCTAATAGAATCTTGATTAGACTTTAATTATTAAAATATCTACCCTTGAATAATGCAAATTACATTTTCCTCAAAATTTTTAATAATTTTCCCCTAAAATATTTAAGCCTATCGGACCACAGGGTATATAAGCGAATGAGCCATGGGTGTTCAATCAAAAATTCAGACTTGAATTTTATAAAATGCTCGTATTTTTTGATAAATTTTCACCAGATTAGTAATTGAATGTGATTATTGGTTTGTTTGACACCCCAATAGAATTATGATTAGATTTTAATTATTAAAATATCTACCCTTGAATAATTCAAATTACATTTTCCTCAAAATTTTTAATACTTTACCCCTAAAATATTTAACCCTATCGGACCACAGGGTATATAAGCGAATGAGCCATGGGTGTTCAATCGAAAATTCAGACTTGAATTTTATAAAGTGCTCGTATTTTTTAATAAATTTTTATCTGACTAGTGATTGAATGTGTCTATTGGTTTGTTTGACACCCCAATAGAATCTTGATTAGACTTTAATTATTAAAATATCCACCCTTGAATAATTCAAATTACATTTTCCTGAAAATTTTTAATACTTTACCTCTAAAATATTTAACCCTATCGGACCACAGGGTATATAAGCGAATGAGCCATGGGTGTTCAATCGAAAATTCAGACTTGAATTTTATAAAGTGCTCGTATTTTTTAATAAATTTTTATCTGACTAGTGATTCAATGTGTCTATTGGTTTGTTTGACACCCCAATAGAATCTTGATTAGACTTTAATTATTAAAATATCCACCCTTGAATAATTCAAATTACATTTTCCTCAAAATTTTTAATACTTTACCTCTAAAATATTTAACCCTATCGGACCACAGGGTATATAAGCGAATGAGCCATGGGTGTTCAATCAAAAATTCAGACTTGAATTTTATAAAGTGCTCGTATTTTTTAATAAATTTTTATCTGACTAGTGATTCAATGTGTCTATTGGTTTGTTTGACACCCCAATAGAATCTTGATTAGACTTTAATTATTAAAATATCCACCCTTGAATAATTCAAATTACATTTTCCTCAAAATTTTTAATACTTTACCTCTAAAATATTTAACCCTATCGGACCACAGGGTATATAAGCGAATGAGCCATGGGTGTTCAATCGAAAATTCAGACTTGAATTTTATAAAGTGCTCGTATTTTTTAATAAATTTTTATCTGACTAGTGATTCAATGTGTCTATTGGTTTGTTTGACACCCCAATAGAATCTTGATTAGACTTTAATTATTAAAATATCCACCCTTGAATAATTCAAATTACATTTTCCTGAAAATTTTTAATACTTTACCTCTAAAATATTTAACCCTATCGGACCACAGGGTATATAAGCGAATGAGCCATGGGTGTTCAATCGAAAATTCAGACTTGAATTTTATAAAGTGCTCGTATTTTTTAATAAATTTTTATCTGACTAGTGATTCAATGTGTCTATTGGTTTGTTTGACACCCCAATAGAATCTTGATTACACTTTAATTATTAAAATATCCACCCTTGAATAATGCAAATTACATTTTCCTCAAAATTTTTAATACTTTACCTCTAAAATATTTAACCCTATCGGACCACAGGGTATATAAGCGAATGAGCCATGGGTGTTCAATCAAAAATTCAGACTTGAATTTTATAAAGTGCTCGTATTTTTTAATAAATTTTTATCTGACTAGTGATTCAATGTGTCTATTGGTTTGTTTGACACCCCAATAGAATCTTGATTAGACTTTAATTATTAAAATATCCACCCTTGAATAATTCAAATTACATTTTCCTCAAAATTTTTAATACTTTACCTCTAAAATATTTAACCCTATCGGACCACAGGGTATATAAGCGAATGAGCCATGGGTGTTCAATCGAAAATTCAGACTTGAATTTTATAAAGTGCTCGTATTTTTTAATAAATTTTTATCTGACTAGTGATTCAATGTGTCTATTGGTTTGTTTGACACCCCAATAGAATCTTGATTAGACTTTAATTATTAAAATATCCACCCTTGAATAATTCAAATTACATTTTCCTCAAAATTTTTAATACTTTACCTCTAAAATATTTAACCCTATCGGACCACAGGGTATATAAGCGAATGAGCCATGGGTGTTCAATCGAAAATTCAGACTTGAATTTTATAAAGTGCTCGTATTTTTTAATAAATTTTTATCTGACTAGTGATTGAATGTGTCTATTGGTTTGTTTGACACCCCAATAGAATCTTGATTAGACTTTAATTATTAAAATATCCACCCTTGAATAATTCAAATTACATTTTCCTCAAAATTTTTAATACTTTACCCCTAAAATATTTAACCCTATCGGACCACAGGGTATATAAGCGAATGAGCCATGGGTGTTCAATCAAAAATTCAGACTTGAATTTTATAAAGTGCTCGTATTTTTTGATAAATTTTTATCTGACTAGTGATTCAATGTGTCTATTGGTTTGTTTGACATCCCCAATAGAATCATCGATTACACTTTAATTATTAAAATATCTACCCTTGAATAATGCAAATTATATTTTCCTCAAAATTTTTAATACTTTACCCGTAAAATATTTAACCCTATCGGACCACAGGGTATATAAGCGAATGAGCCATGGGTGTTAAATCAAAAATTCAGAATTGAATTTTTTAAAGTGGTCGTATTTTTTAATAAATTTTTATCTGACTAGTGATTAAATGTGTCTATTGGTTTGTTTGACACCCCAATAGAATCTTGATTAGACTTTAATTATTAAAATATCCACCCTTGAATAATTCAAATTACATTTTCCTGAAAATTTTTAATACTTTACCTCTAAAATATTTAACCCTATCGGACCACAGGGTATATAAGCGAATGAGCCATGGGTGTTCAATCGAAAATTCAGACTTGAATTTTATAAAGTGCTCGTATTTTTTAATAAATTTTTATCTGACTAGTGATTCAATGTGTCTATTGGTTTGTTTGACACCCCAATAGAATCTTTATTAGACTTTTAATTATTAAAATATCCACCCTTGAATAATTCAAATTACATTTTCCTGAAAATTTTTAATACTTTACCTCTAAAATATTTAACCCTATCGGACCACAGGGTATATAAGCGAATGAGCCATGGGTGTTCAATCGAAAATTCAGACTTGAATTTTATAAAGTGCTCGTATTTTTTAACATATTTTTATCTGACTAGTGATTCAATGTGTCTATTGGTTTGTTTGACACCCCAATAGAATCTTGATTACACTTTAATTATTAAAATATCTACCCTTGAATAATGCAAATTATATTTTCCTCAAAATTTTTAATACTTTACCTCGTAAAATATTTAACCCTAATCGGACCACAGGGTATATAAGCGAATGAGCCATGGGTGTTAAATCAAAAATTCAGAATTGAATTTTATAAAGTGGTCGTATTTTTTAATAAATTTTTATCTGACTAGTGATTAAATGTGTCTATTGGTTTGTTTGACACCCCAATAGAATCTATGATTAGACTTTAATTATTAAAATATCCACCCTTGAATAATTCAAATTACATTTTCCTCAAAATTTTTAATACTTTACCCCTAAAATATTTAACCCTATCGGACCACAGGGTATATAAGCGAATGAGCCATGGGTGTTCAATCGAAAATTCAGACTTGAATTTTATAAAGTGCTCGTATTTTTTAATAAATTTTTATCTGACTAGTGATTGAATGTGTCTATTGGTTTGTTTGACACCCCAATAGAATCTTGATTAGACTTTAATTATTAAAATATCCACCCTTGAATAATTCAAATTACATTTTCCTCAAAATTTTTAATACTTTACCCCTAAAATATTTAACCCTATCGGACCACAGGGTATATAAGCGAATGAGCCATGGCTGTTCAATCAAAAATTCAGACTTGAATTTTATAAAGTGCTCGTATTTTTTAATAAATTTTTATCTGACTAGTGATTGAATGTGTCTATTGGTTTGTTTGACACCCCAATAGAATCTTGATTAGACTTTAATTATTAAAATATCCACCCTTGAATAATTCAAATTACATTTTCCTCAAAATTTTTAATACTTTACCCCTAAAATATTTAACCCTATCGGACCACAGGGTATATAAGCGAATGAGCCATGGCTGTTCAATCAAAAATTCAGACTTGAATTTTATAAAGTGCTCGTATTTTTTAATAAATTTTTATCTGACTAGTGATTGAATGTGTCTATTGGTTTGTTTGACACCCCAATAGAATCTTGATTAGACTTTAATTATTAAAATATCTACCCTTGAATAATGCAAATTACATTTTCCTCAAAATTTTTAATAATTTTCCCCTAAAATATTTAAGCCTATCGGACCACAGGGTATATAAGCGAATGAGCCATGGGTGTTCAATCAAAAATTCAGACTTGAATTTTATAAAATGCTCGTATTTTTTGATAAATTTTCACCAGATTAGTAATTGAATGTGATTATTGGTTTGTTTGACACCCCAATAGAATTATGATTAGATTTTAATTATTAAAATATCTACCCTTGAATAATTCAAATTACATTTTCCTCAAAATTTTTAATACTTTACCCCTAAAATATTTAACCCTATCGGAACACAGGGTATATAAGCGAATGAGCCATGGGTGTTCAATCGAAAATTCAGACTTGAATTTTATAAAGTGCTCGTATTTTTTTAATAAATTTTTATCTGACTAGTGATTGAATGTGTCTATTGGTTTGTTTGACACCCCAATAGAATCTTGATTAGACTTTAATTATTAAAATATCCACCCTTGAATAATTCAAATTACATTTTCCTGAAAATTTTTAATACTTTACCTCTAAAATATTTAACCCTATCGGACCACAGGGTATATAAGCGAATGAGCCATGGGTGTTCAATCGAAAATTCAGACTTGAATTTTATAAAGTGCTCGTATTTTTTAATAAATTTTTATCTGACTAGTGATTCAATGTGTCTATTGGTTTGTTTGACACCCCAATAGAATCTTGATTAGACTTTAATTATTAAAATATCCACCCTTGAATAATTCAAATTACATTTTCCTCAAAATTTTTAATACTTTACCTCTAAAATATTTAACCCTATCGGACCACAGGGTATATAAGCGAATGAGCCATGGGTGTTCAATCAAAAATTCAGACTTGAATTTTATAAAGTGCTCGTATTTTTTAATAAATTTTTATCTGACTAGTGATTCAATGTGTCTATTGGTTTGTTTGACACCCCAATAGAATCTTGATTAGACTTTAATTATTAAAATATCCACCCTTGAATAATTCAAATTACATTTTCCTCAAAATTTTTAATACTTTACCTCTAAAATATTTAACCCTATCGGACCACAGGGTATATAAGCGAATGAGCCATGGGTGTTCAATCGAAAATTCAGACTTGAATTTTATAAAGTGCTCGTATTTTTTAATAAATTTTTATCTGACTAGTGATTCAATGTGTCTATTGGTTTGTTTGACACCCCAATAGAATCTTGATTAGACTTTAATTATTAAAATATCCACCCTTGAATAATTCAAATTACATTTTCCTCAAAATTTTTAATACTTTACCTCTAAAATATTTAACCCTATCGGACCACAGGGTATATAAGCGAATGAGCCATGGGTGTTCAATCGAAAATTCAGACTTGAATTTTATAAAGTGCTCGTATTTTTTAATAAATTTTTATCTGACTAGTGATTCAATGTGTCTATTGGTTTGTTTGACACCCCAATAGAATCTTGATTACACTTTAATTATTAAAATATCTACCCTTGAATAATGCAAATTATATTTTCCTCAAAATTTTTAATACTTTACCTCTAAAATATTTAACCCTATCGGACCACAGGGTATATAAGCGAATGAGCCATGGGTGTTCAATCAAAAATTCAGACTTGAATTTTATAAAGTGCTCGTATTTTTTAATAAATTTTTATCTGACTAGTGATTCAATGTGTCTATTGGTTTGTTTGACACCCCAATAGAATCTTGATTAGACTTTAATTATTAAAATATCCACCCTTGAATAATTCAAATTACATTTTCCTGAAAATTTTTAATACTTTACCTCTAAAATATTTAACCCTATCGGACCACAGGGTATATAAGCGAATGAGCCATGGGTGTTCAATCGAAAATTCAGACTTGAATTTTATAAAGTGCTCGTATTTTTTAATAAATTTTTATCTGACTAGTGATTCAATGTGTCTATTGGTTTGTTTGACACCCCAATAGAATCTTGATTAGACTTTAATTATTAAAATATCCACCCTTGAATAATTCAAATTACATTTTCCTCAAAATTTTTAATACTTTACCTCTAAAATATTTAACCCTATCGGACCACAGGGTATATAAGCGAATGAGCCATGGGTGTTCAATCGAAAATTCAGACTTGAATTTTATAAAGTGCTCGTATTTTTTAATAAATTTTTATCTGACTAGTGATTCAATGTGTCTATTGGTTTGTTTGACACCCCAATAGAATCTTGATTACACTTTAATTATTAAAATATCTACCCTTGAATAATGCAAATTATATTTTCCTCAAAATTTTTAATACTTTACCTCTAAAATATTTAACCCTATCGGACCACAGGGTATATAAGCGAATGAGCCATGGGTGTTCAATCAAAAATTCAGACTTGAATTTTATAAAGTGCTCGTATTTTTTAATAAATTTTTATCTGACTAGTGATTCAATGTGTCTATTGGTTTGTTTGACACCCCAATAGAATCTTGATTAGACTTTAATTATTAAAATATCCACCCTTGAATAATTCAAATTACATTTTCCTGAAAATTTTTAATACTTTACCTCTAAAATATTTAACCCTATCGGACCACAGGGTATATAAGCGAATGAGCCATGGGTGTTCAATCGAAAATTCAGACTTGAATTTTATAAAGTGCTCGTATTTTTTAATAAATTTTTATCTGACTAGTGATTCAATGTGTCTATTGGTTTGTTTGACACCCCAATAGAATCTTGATTAGACTTTAATTATTAAAATATCCACCCTTGAATAATTCAAATTACATTTTCCTCAAAATTTTTAATACTTTACCTCTAAAATATTTAACCCTATCGGACCACAGGGTATATAAGCGAATGAGCCATGGGTGTTCAATCAAAAATTCAGACTTGAATTTTATAAAGTGCTCGTATTTTTTAATAAATTTTTATCTGACTAGTGATTGAATGTGTCTATTGGTTTGTTTGACACCCCAATAGAATCTTGATTAGACTTTAATTATTAAAATATCTACCCTTGAATAATGCAAATTACATTTTCCTCAAAATTTTTAATAATTTTCCCCTAAAATATTTAAGCCTATCGGACCACAGGGTATATAAGCGAATGAGCCATGGGTGTTCAATCGAAAATTCAGACTTGAATTTTATAAAATGCTCGTATTTTTTGATAAATTTTCACCAGATTAGTAATTGAATGTGATTATTGGTTTGTTTGACACCCCAATAGAATTATGATTAGATTTTAATTATTAAAATATCTACCCTTGAATAATTCAAATTACATTTTCCTCAAAATTTTTAATACTTTACCCCTAAAATATTTAACCCTATCGGACCACAGGGTATATAAGCGAATGAGCCATGGGTGTTAAATCAAAAATTCAGAATTGAATTTTTTAAAGTGGTCGTATTTTTTAATAAATTTTTATCTGACTAGTGATTGAATGTGTCTATTGGTTTGTTTGACACCCCAATAGAATCTTGATTAGACTTTAATTATTAAAATATCCACCCTTGAATAATTCAAATTACATTTTCCTGAAAATTTTTAATACTTTACCTTTAAAATATTTAACCCTATCGGACCACAGGGTATATAAGCGAATGAGCCATGGGTGTTCAATCGAAAATTCAGACTTGAATTTTATAAAGTGCTCGTATTTTTTAATAAATTTTTATCTGACTAGTGATTCAATGTGTCTATTGGTTTGTTTGACACCCCAATAGAATCTTGATTACACTTTAATTATTAAAATATCTACCCTTGAATAATGCAAATTATATTTTCCTCAAAATTTTTAATACTTTACCTCTAAAATATTTAACCCTATCGGACCACAGGGTATATAAGCGAATGAGCCATGGGTGTTCAATCAAAAATTCAGACTTGAATTTTATAAAGTGCTCGTATTTTTTAATAAATTTTTATCTGACTAGTGATTCAATGTGTCTATTGGTTTGTTTGACACCCCAATAGAATCTTGATTAGACTTTAATTATTAAAATATCCACCCTTGAATAATTCAAATTACATTTTCCTGAAAATTTTTAATACTTTACCTCTAAAATATTTAACCCTATCGGACCACAGGGTATATAAGCGAATGAGCCATGGGTGTTCAATCGAAAATTCAGACTTGAATTTTATAAAGTGCTCGTATTTTTTAATAAATTTTTATCTGACTAGTGATTCAATGTGTCTATTGGTTTGTTTGACACCCCAATAGAATCTTGATTAGACTTTAATTATTAAAATATCCACCCTTGAATAATTCAAATTACATTTTCCTCAAAATTTTTAATACTTTACCTCTAAAATATTTAACCCTATCGGACCACAGGGTATATAAGCGAATGAGCCATGGGTGTTCAATCGAAAATTCAGACTTGAATTTTATAAAGTGCTCGTATTTTTTAATAAATTTTTATCTGACTAGTGATTCAATGTGTCTATTGGTTTGTTTGACACCCCAATAGAATCTTGATTACACTTTAATTATTAAAATATCTACCCTTGAATAATGCAAATTATATTTTCCTCAAAATTTTTAATACTTTACCTCTAAAATATTTAACCCTATCGGACCACAGGGTATATAAGCGAATGAGCCATGGGTGTTCAATCAAAAATTCAGACTTGAATTTTATAAAGTGCTCGTATTTTTTAATAAATTTTTATCTGACTAGTGATTCAATGTGTCTATTGGTTTGTTTGACACCCCAATAGAATCTTGATTAGACTTTAATTATTAAAATATCCACCCTTGAATAATTCAAATTACATTTTCCTGAAAATTTTTAATACTTTACCTCTAAAATATTTAACCCTATCGGACCACAGGGTATATAAGCGAATGAGCCATGGGTGTTCAATCGAAAATTCAGACTTGAATTTTATAAAGTGCTCGTATTTTTTAATAAATTTTTATCTGACTAGTGATTCAATGTGTCTATTGGTTTGTTTGACACCCCAATAGAATCTTGATTAGACTTTAATTATTAAAATATCCACCCTTGAATAATTCAAATTACATTTTCCTCAAAATTTTTAATACTTTACCTCTAAAATATTTAACCCTATCGGACCACAGGGTATATAAGCGAATGAGCCATGGGTGTTCAATCAAAAATTCAGACTTGAATTTTATAAAGTGCTCGTATTTTTTAATAAATTTTTATCTGACTAGTGATTGAATGTGTCTATTGGTTTGTTTGACACCCCAATAGAATCTTGATTAGACTTTAATTATTAAAATATCTACCCTTGAATAATGCAAATTACATTTTCCTCAAAATTTTTAATAATTTTCCCCTAAAATATTTAAGCCTATCGGACCACAGGGTATATAAGCGAATGAGCCATGGGTGTTCAATCGAAAATTCAGACTTGAATTTTATAAAATGCTCGTATTTTTTGATAAATTTTCACCAGATTAGTAATTGAATGTGATTATTGGTTTGTTTGACACCCCAATAGAATTATGATTAGATTTTAATTATTAAAATATCTACCCTTGAATAATTCAAATTACATTTTCCTCAAAATTTTTAATACTTTACCCCTAAAATATTTAACCCTATCGGACCACAGGGTATATAAGCGAATGAGCCATGGGTGTTCAATCAAAAATTCAGAATTGAATTTTATAAAGTGGTCGTATTTTTTAATAAATTTTTATCTGACTAGTGATTGAATGTGTCTATTGGTTTGTTTGACACCCCAATAGAATCTTGATTAGACTTTAATTATTAAAATATCCACCCTTGAATAATTCAAATTACATTTTCCTGAAAATTTTTAATACTTTACCTTTAAAATATTTAACCCTATCGGACCACAGGGTATATAAGCGAATGAGCCATGGGTGTTCAATCGAAAATTCAGACTTGAATTTTATAAAGTGCTCGTATTTTTTAATAAATTTTTATCTGACTAGTGATTCAATGTGTCTATTGGTTTGTTTGACACCCCAATAGAATCTTGATTAGACTTTAATTATTAAAATATCTACCCTTGAATAATGCAAATTACATTTTCCTCAAAATTTTTAATACTTTACCTCTAAAATATTTAACCCTATCGGACCACAGGGTATATAAGCGAATGAGCCATGGGTGTTCAATCAAAAATTCAGACTTGAATTTTATAAAGTGCTCGTATTTTTTAATAAATTTTTATCTGACTAGTGATTCAATGTGTCTATTGGTTTGTTTGACACCCCAATAGAATCTTGATTAGACTTTAATTATTAAAATATCCACCCTTGAATAATTCAAATTACATTTTCCTCAAAATTTTTAATACTTTACCTCTAAAATATTTAACCCTATCGGACCACAGGGTATATAAGCGAATGAGCCATGGGTGTTCAATCGAAAATTCAGACTTGAATTTTATAAAGTGCTCGTATTTTTTAATAAATTTTTATCTGACTAGTGATTCAATGTGTCTATTGGTTTGTTTGACACCCCAATAGAATCTTGATTAGACTTTAATTATTAAAATATCCACCCTTGAATAATTCAAATTACATTTTCCTCAAAATTTTTAATACTTTACCTCTAAAATATTTAACCCTATCGGACCACAGGGTATATAAGCGAATGAGCCATGGGTGTTCAATCAAAAATTCAGACTTGAATTTTATAAAGTGCTCGTATTTTTTAATAAATTTTTATCTGACTAGTGATTCAATGTGTCTATTGGTTTGTTTGACACCCCAATAGAATCTTGATTAGACTTTAATTATTAAAATATCCACCCTTGAATAATTCAAATTACATTTTCCTCAAAATTTTTAATACTTTACCTCTAAAATATTTAACCCTATCGGACCACAGGGTATATAAGCGAATGAGCCATGGGTGTTCAATCAAAAATTCAGACTTGAATTTTATAAAGTGCTCGTATTTTTTAATAAATTTTTATCTGACTAGTGATTCAATGTGTCTATTGGTTTGTTTGACACCCCAATAGAATCTTGATTAGACTTTAATTATTAAAATATCCACCCTTGAATAATTCAAATTACATTTTCCTCAAAATTTTTAATACTTTACCTCTAAAATATTTAACCCTATCGGACCACAGGGTATATAAGCGAATGAGCCATGGGTGTTCAATCAAAAATTCAGACTTGAATTTTATAAAGTGCTCGTATTTTTTAATAAATTTTTATCTGACTAGTGATTCAATGTGTCTATTGGTTTGTTTGACACCCCAATAGAATCTTGATTAGACTTTAATTATTAAAATATCCACCCTTGAATAATTCAAATTACATTTTCCTCAAAATTTTTAATACTTTACCTCTAAAATATTTAACCCTATCGGACCACAGGGTATATAAGCGAATGAGCCATGGGTGTTCAATCGAAAATTCAGACTTGAATTTTATAAAGTGCTCGTATTTTTTAATAAATTTTTATCTGACTAGTGATTCAATGTGTCTATTGGTTTGTTTGACACCCCAATAGAATCTTGATTAGACTTTAATTATTAAAATATCCACCCTTGAATAATTCAAATTACATTTTCCTCAAAATTTTTAATACTTTACCTCTAAAATATTTAACCCTATCGGACCACAGGGTATATAAGCGAATGAGCCATGGGTGTTCAATCGAAAATTCAGACTTGAATTTTATAAAGTGCTCGTATTTTTTAATAAATTTTTATCTGACTAGTGATTCAATGTGTCTATTGGTTTGTTTGACACCCCAATAGAATCTTGATTAGACTTTAATTATTAAAATATCCACCCTTGAATAATTCAAATTACATTTTCCTCAAAATTTTTAATACTTTACCTCTAAAATATTTAACCCTATCGGACCACAGGGTATATAAGCGAATGAGCCATGGGTGTTCAATCGAAAATTCAGACTTGAATTTTATAAAGTGCTCGTATTTTTTAATAAATTTTTATCTGACTAGTGATTCAATGTGTCTATTGGTTTGTTTGACACCCCAATAGAATCTTGATTAGACTTTAATTATTAAAATATCTACCCTTGAATAATGCAAATTACATTTTCCTCAAAATTTTTAATACTTTACCTCTAAAATATTTAACCCTATCGGACCACAGGGTATATAAGCGAATGAGCCATGGGTGTTCAATCAAAAATTCAGACTTGAATTTTATAAAGTGCTCGTATTTTTTAATAAATTTTTATCTGACTAGTGATTCAATGTGTCTATTGGTTTGTTTGACACCCCAATAGAATCTTGATTAGACTTTAATTATTAAAATATCCACCCTTGAATAATTCAAATTACATTTTCCTCAAAATTTTTAATACTTTACCTCTAAAATATTTAACCCTATCGGACCACAGGGTATATAAGCGAATGAGCCATGGGTGTTCAATCGAAAATTCAGACTTGAATTTTATAAAGTGCTCGTATTTTTTAATAAATTTTTATCTGACTAGTGATTGAATGTGTCTATTGGTTTGTTTGACACCCCAATAGAATCTTTGATTAGACTTTAATTATTAAAATATCCACCCTTGAATAATTCAAATTACATTTTCCTCGAAAATTTTTAATACTTTACCTCTAAAATATTTAACCCTATCGGACCACAGGGTATATAAGCGAATGAGCCATGGGTGTTCAATCGAAAATTCAGACTTGAATTTTATAAAGTGCTCGTATTTTTTAATAAATTTTTATCTGACTAGTGATTGAATGTGTCTATTGGTTTGTTTGACACCCCAATAGAATCTTGATTAGACTTTAATTATTAAAATATCCACCCTTGAATAATTCAAATTACATTTTCCTCAAAATTTTTAATACTTTACCCCTAAAATATTTAACCCTATCGGACCACAGGGTATATAAGCGAATGAGCCATGGGTGTTCAATCAAAAATTCAGACTTGAATTTTATAAAGTGCTCGTATTTTTTGATAAATTTTTATCTGACTAGTGATTGAATGTGATCTATTGGTTTGTTTGACACCCCAATAGAATCTTGATTAGACTTTAATTATTAAAATATCTACCCTTGAATAATGCAAATTACATTTTCCTCAAAATTTTTAATAATTTTCCCCTAAAATATTTAAGCCTATCGGACCACAGGGTATATAAGCGAATGAGCCATGGGTGTTCAATCAAAAATTCAGATTTGAATTTTATAAAATGCTCGTATTTTTTGATAAATTTTCACCAGATTAGTAATTGAATGTGATTATTGGTTTGTTTGACACCCCAATAGAATTATGATTAGATTTTAATTATTAAAATATCTACCCTTGAATAATTCAAATTAAATTTTCCTCAAATTTTTTTTATACTTTACCCCTAAAATATTTAACCCTATCGGACCACAGGGTATATAAGCGAATGAGCCATGGGTGTTCAATCGAAAATTCAGACTTGAATTTTATAAAGTGCTCGTATTTTTTGATAAATTTTTATCTGACTAGTGATTGAATGTGATTATTGGTTTGTTTGACACCCCAATAGAATCTATGATTAGACTTTAATTATTAAAATATCTACCCTTGAATAATTCAAATTACATTTTCCTCAAAATTTTTAATACTTTACCCCTAAAATATTTAACCCTATCGGACCACAGGGTATATAAGCGAATGAGCCATGGGTGTTCAATCGAAAATTCAGACTTGAATTTTATAAAGTGCTCGTATTTTTTGATAAATTTTCACCAGATTAGTAATTGAATGTGATTATTGGTTTGTTTGACACCCCAATAGAATTATGATTAGATTTTAATTATTAAAATATCTACCCTTGAATAATTCAAATTACATTTTCCTCAAAATTTTTAATACTTTACCCATAAAATATTTAACCCTATCGGACCACAGGGTATATAAGCGAATGAGCCATGGGTGTTCAATCGAAAATTCAGACTTGAATTTTATAAAGTGCTCGTATTTTTTGATAAATTTTCACCAGATTAGTAATTGAATGTGATTATTGGTTTGTTTGACACCCCAATAGAATTATGATTAGATTTTAATTATTAAAATATCTACCCTTGAATAATTCAAATTACATTTTCCTCAAAATTTTTAATACTTTACCCCTAAAATATTTAACCCTATCGGACCACAGGGTATATAAGCGAATGAGCCATGGGTGTTCAATCGAAAATTCAGACTTGAATTTTATAAAGTGCTCGTATTTTTTGATAAATTTTTATCTGACTAGTGATTGAATGTGATTATTGGTTTGTTTGACACCCCAATAGAATCTTGATTAGACTTTAATTATTAAAATATCTACCCTTGAATAATGCAAATTACATTTTCCTCAAAATTTTTAATAATTTTCCCCTAAAATATTTAAGCCTATCGGACCACAGGGTATATAAGCGAATGAGCCATGGGTGTTCAATCAAAAATTCAGATTTGAATTTTATAAAATTCTCGTATTTTTTGATAAATTTTCACCAGATTAGTAATTGAATGTGATTATTGGTTTGTTTGACACCCCAATAGAATTATGATTAGATTTTAATTATTAAAATATCTACCCTTGAATAATTCAAATTAAATTTTCCTCAAAATTTTTATATACTTTACCCCTAAAATATTTAACCCTATCGGACCACAGGGTATATAAGCGAATGAGCCATGGGTGTTCAATCGAAAATTCAGACTTGAATTTTATAAAGTGCTCGTATTTTTTGATAAATTTTTATCTGACTAGTGATTGAATGTGATCTATTGGTTTGTTTGACACCCCAATAGAATCTTGATTAGACTTTAATTATTAAAATATCTACCCTTGAATAATGCAAATTACATTTTCCTCAAAATTTTTAATACTTTACCCCTAAAATATTTAACCCTATCGGACCACAGGGTATATAAGCGAATGAGCCATGGGTGTTCAATCGAAAATTCAGACTTGAATTTTATAAAGTGCTCGTATTTTTTAATAAATTTTTATCTGACTAGTGATTGAATGTGATCTATTGGTTTGTTTGACACCCCAATAGAATCTATGATTAGACTTTTAATTATTAAAATATCCACTCCTTGAATAATTCAAATTACATTTTCCTCAAAATTTTTAATACTTTACCTCTAAAATATTTAACCCTATCGGACCACAGGGTATATAAGCGAATGAGCCATGGGTGTTCAATCGAAAATTCAGACTTGAATTTTATAAAGTGCTCGTATTTTTTAATAAATTTTTATCTGACTAGTGATTGAATGTGTCTATTGGTTTGTTTGACACCCCAATAGAATCTTGATTAGACTTTAATTATTAAAATATCCACCCTTGAATAATTCAAATTACATTTTCCTCAAAATTTTTAATACTTTACCTCTAAAATATTTAACCCTATCGGACCACAGGGTATATAAGCGAATGAGCCATGGGTGTTCAATCAAAAATTCAGAATTGAATTTTATAAAGTGGTCGTATTTTTTAATAAATTTTTATCTGACTAGTGATTGAATGTGTCTATTGGTTTGTTTGACACCCCAATAGAATCTTGATTAGACTTTAATTATTAAAATATCTACCCTTGAATAATGCAAATTACATTTTCCTCAAAATTTTTAATAATTTTCCCCTAAAATATTTAAGCCTATCGGACCACAGGGTATATAAGCGAATGAGCCATGGGTGTTCAATCAAAAATTCAGACTTGAATTTTATAAAATGCTCGTATTTTTTGATAAATTTTCACCAGATTAGTAATTGAATGTGATTATTGGTTTGTTTGACACCCCAATAGAATTATGATTAGATTTTAATTATTAAAATATCTACCCTTGAATAATTCAAATTACATTTTCCTCAAAATTTTTAATACTTTACCCCTAAAATATTTAACCCTATCGGACCACAGGGTATATAAGCGAATGAGCCATGGGTGTTCAATCAAAAATTCAGAATTGAATTTTATAAAGTGGTCGTATTTTTTAATAAATTTTTATCTGACTAGTGATTGAATGTGTCTATTGGTTTGTTTGACACCACAATAGAATCTTGATTAGACTTTAATTATTAAAATATCTACCCTTGAATAATTCGAATTACACTTTTCTCAAAATTTTTAATACTTTACCCCAAAAATATTTAACCCTATCGGACCACAGGGTATATAAGCGAATGAGCCATGGGTGTTAAATCAAAAATTCAGATAAATAAATTTTTTAATAAATTTTTATCTGACTAGTGATTGAATGTGTCTATTGGTTTCTTGACACCCCAATAGAATCTTGATTAGACTTTAATTATTAAAATATCTACCCTTGAATAATGCAAATTACATTTTCCTCAAAATTTTTAATAATTTTCCCCTAAAATATTTAAGCCCTATCGCACCACAGGGTATATAAGCGAATGAGCCATGGGTGTTCAATCGAAAATTCAGACTTGAATTTTATAAAGTGCTCGTATTTTTTAATAAATTTTTATCTGACTAGTGATTGAATGTGTCTATTGGTTTGTTTGACACCCCAATAGAATCTTGATTAGACTTTAATTATTAAAATATCCACCCTTGAATAATTCAAATTACATTTTCCTCAAAATTTTTAATACTTTACCCCTAAAATATTTAACCCTATCGGACCACATGGTATATAAGCGAATGAGCCATGGGTGTTCAATCGAAAAGTCAGAATTGAATTTTATAAACTGCTCGTATTTTTTAATAAATTTTTATCTGACTAGTGATTGAATGTGTCTATTGGTTTGTTTGACACCCCAATAGAATCTTGATTAGACTCTAATTATTAAAATATCCACCCTTGAATAATTCAAATTAAATTTTCCTCAAAATTTTTAATACTTTACCCCTAAAATATTTAACCCTATCGGACCACAGGGTATATAAGCGAATGAGCCATGGGTGTTCAATCAAAAATTCAGACTTGAATTTTATTCTCAGTAGAATATTAGTTTTTAATTATTTTGTCATTATTTGTGTGATTACCCCCACTTTTTGGTATTTTTTAAAGTCTAAATTCAATGCAAAATTAGGAGTATCGATTAGGCCTATTTTCCAAAGATTCTATATATTCAAGGGGATCTGGGCAAGAGCTTCATTAGCTCTGAAGACATGATCGACTATAGTTCGATGATTTTTTGATTAAATTTATTTCTAGAACCATAATATTTGAATAATATGTTACTTTATCAGTAGAATATTAGTTTTTAATTATTTTCTGATTATTTGAGTGATTGCCCCCACATGTTTGGTATTTTTCTGAAGTCTAAATTCAAAGCAAAATTATTAGAATTGATTAGCCCTATTTTCCAAAGATTCTATATATTCAAGGGGATCTGGGCAAGGCTTCATTATCTCTGAAGACGTCATCGATTATAGTTCGATGATTTTTGATTGAATTTATTTCTAGAACCATAATATTTGAATAATATGTTACTTTATCAGTAGAATATTGGTTTTTAATTATTTTCTGATTATTTGAGTATTTGACAACCCCCCCCCTCCCCCCAATTTTTGTCTTTTTAAAGTAAAAATTCAAGAGAAAGTTGTTGAATCCTTAAGCCTATTTTCCATAGATCCTATATATACAAGACACTCAGGAGAAGAGCTCCATTTGCTCTAAAGTCTTGAGCGACTATAGATCTTTGTGTTTTTGCTTAAATTTATTTCTAGTTTTTGATTATCTCGTGGTTATTCGCGCGATTGAGCTTTTTTATATATTTTAAAGTGACAATTCAAATGGATGTTAGTAGAATCGATTAGGCCTATTTTCCACAGATCCTATATATTCAAGTTGAACAGGAAAAGAGCTTCTTTAGCTCTGATGACGTGATCGTTTATAGATCAATACTTTTTTTTTTGAATGTATTTCTAGTTGCATTAAGTTGAATAATATGTTACTTTCTCAGTAGGATATTAGTTTTTAATTATTTCCTAATTATTTGTGTGATTGCCCCCACTTTTTGGTATTTTTTAAAGTCTAAATTCAATACAAAATTAGTAGAATTGATTAGGCCTATTTTCCAAAGATTCTATATATTCATGGGGATCTGGGCAAGAGCTTCATTAGCTCTGAAGACGTAATAGACTATAGTTTGATGATTTTTTGATTTAATTTATTTCTAGATGCATAATAGTTGAATAATATGTTACTTTCTCAGTAGGATATTAGTTTTTAATTATTTTCTGATTATTTGAGTGATTGTCCCCACTTTTTGGTATTTTTTAAAGTCTAAATTCAATGCAAAATTGGTAGTATCGATTAGGCCTATTTTCCAAAGATTCTATATATTCATGGGGATCTGGGCAAGAGCTTCATTAGCTCTGAAGACGTAATCGACTATAGTTTGATGATTTTTTGATTGAATTTATTTCTAGATGCATAATAGTTGAATAATATGTTACTTTCTCAGTAGGATATTAGTTTTTAATTATTTTCTGATTATTTGAGTGATTGTCCCCACTTTTTGGTATTTTTTAAAGTCTAAATTCAATGCAAAATTGGTAGTATCGATTAGGCCTATTTTCCAAAGATTCTATATATTCATGGGGATCTGGCCAAGAGCTTCATTAGCTCTGAAGACGTAATCGACTATAGTTTGATGATTTTTTGATTGAATTTATTTCTAGATGCATAATAGTTGAATAATATGTTACTTTCTCAGTAGGATATTAGTTTTTAATTATTTTCTGATTATTTGAGTGATTGTCCCCACTTTTTGGTATTTTTTAAAGTCTAAATTCAATGCAAAATTGGTAGTATCGATTAGGCCTATTTTCCAAAGATTCTATATATTCATGGGGATCTGGCCAAGAGCTTCATTAGCTCTGAAGACGTAATCGACTATAGTTTGATGATTTTTTGATTGAATTTATTTCTAGATTCATAATAGTTGAATAATATGTTACTTTCTCAGTAGGATATTAGTTTTTAATTATTTTCTGATTATTTGAGTGATTGTCCCCACTTTTTGGTATTTTTTAAAGTCTAAATTCAATGCAAAATTGGTAGTATCGATTAGGCCTATTTTCCAAAGAATCTATATATTCAAGGGTGTAGCTGACGGGGGTTGTCAACTATTGGGGGTTGCTTAATTTAAGTTGTAAATTTAAATCTCGCAGAGGGGGTTGAATCAATTGACTAGTGATGGCCACAAGCAAATGATTCGCATAGGTCGCTGGGTTTAATTTCTATTTCTTTCACAACAGTGATAGTAAACTTATGGACTGTAAGATAAGTCTGCTGCGTTGATTTCGTTCAAATAAAAGGCGAAAAGTTGCAATGAGATGCTTTTATTTTTAATCTTAACAATTTGTATACATATAATGATATATGTATAAATAACAAAAAAAATATACTTTATATATATAAATATTGATTTATATTTAAAGATAAAATGAGGAGTAATAATATAATGTATGTTAATATAATTAGCTCTTGTTTATAAGCCTGTTTCTTGCAAGCTGATTGCAGAAGAAGCTGTCTCCACTGGTTGGCGCCAAATCAGGTGTTTGCACACAAAATGTTTTTGTCTTGATTTTTAAGATTTGAAAGGGGGTTTTGATTTGGTTTCAATTCAAAACCTTGAACCTTGAACCTTGAACCTTGCATGAAGAAAATTAATTACTTGCATTATTAAAAGAATAATCAAATATAAGACTTTGAGATAAAAAAATGATTTTCTTACCTTGCGACCAATATACGTGTTAATTGGATATTAAAAAATGTTCCTGATGCTACAAGTTCAGAAATAATGTATTTATAAAACTAGAATTTTATTTTTATATGCAGAAATATAGAAATTGCTAGTTTTAATGCCCAGTTGAATTATAAATGCGATTGGCTTTGTGTTTGTTGAAAAATGGCAGAATGATTCAACAAAATGTTGTCTTGAGTGAAGTTAGAAATTTCGAAAATGGTCTGGTCACATCTCAATATGAATCAAATTAAAATCTTCACTAATAAATATATAAAATTACATCAATGGATAAATTAATCTGTCTTGGCAGAAAATTAATATTAATTGTATAAACTTGATTTGTAAAATCAGTTTTAATTTAAAGACAGTATAAATTGATTTATGAATAGTGAAAATAGAGAAAATTTATAAAGTGTCATTATAAATCTTCAAAATTCAAATTAAATACAAATAAATGAAATCGCATAAAAGGATATTATAGACTTTTGATATATAATATATTTAAAATAATAATAAATTTGGAATTTTATAACGAGAATTTTGACTGATCTGAAGATAGCCTGGATGACGCGCCTTTTTCAAACTTGATTCGTAAAACTGAAAAATGATGATTTTTCAAAAGAGCGGCTCGTCAGCTCCATACTCCCGCCCCGAATGAAATAATTTTAATAATTATTGCCAATTAAAAGAAAGACAATTAGAATGAGCGGATTGTCAGAATTGTTGCTTTGAAATCAATTGTCTACTTTTGGTTTAAATCAAACTGGTGTAATTTAAAGAAAGATGAAATTAGAAAGATCAAACGCGTCGGAACCTTTGTAGTAGTGCAAAGGAATGTTAACCTGCGCCAGCTGGATGCTATGTGATCTCCTAGTTAAGTCGTGATAGAAAAAATTAAAATATATGAAAACTATTAAAAATTGATGCTTCGGAGACTTTGGATTGATAGAGGTACACCCTTGCCAAAAGACAATTGAAATTTTTTTTTTTGTTTGAGAGTTAAACTACAGAAGGAGAAAAGATGAGATGCTAGAAAACAATGATCAGCTTTTGACTTCCTTCGTTGAACAAGAGTTACACAAACTTTAGATCCTTGTTTTGAATAAGGAGTTGCGCAACGAGACGGAGCGTCTAGATTTGCCACGAAAAGTAGCGCCTAATGGTGAAGAATTTTTAACCTGTATATGGGTGGAAACCTGTCGATCTGGTGTAGTAGATGTACTACAGGATCCCATGATAATCCATCCTAACTGGGTGTCCAGAGCAATTAATGAGCCATCGTGACTATCTAATCGCTGACCACCAGCTAGTATGTCGAAAGCCTCTCTGCCTCCAATAATCACATCAATGGGAAGTGATTGATTAAAGGACGGATCAGCAAGTGTCAAACTATTTAGATATTCATAGTTAGACAGTTGAAAAGAAGATTCTGGCAAATCGGTTGTCAATTTATCCAGAATTAGTGCTTTTGCTTCAAATCTGATTGAAGGCTTGTGTCGTGGTGAGAATGAAAACTGGATTGTTTCATTGACTCGAGAAGTTTGGTTGTTAACTATCCCTGAAACCACGAATGATGCAGAGCATCGACGAATATTTAATTGGTTTGCAAATACTCGCGTCATGCAAGTTGATTGTGACCCAGTATCAATCAGACAACGTGCAGTGACTGAAGTAGCACCATTATGAATAGATATCAAAGCCGTTGGTAGAATAATTGCCATGTCGGTACTACGCGTAAGGCAAGTATTCGTTTTTTGACTTGGTTCCGAAACTGCAGAAGATATGGTATTCGGAGAAGGCGATGGGGTTGATAAATTATCATTGGGGTGCCTATTTAATTTGTCTTCCCTTGATTCCGAAATAGAAGAAGAAGAGGTATTTAGAGAAGACGAACGAGCTGTCAAGTTTTCACTCGACTTTCTATTTGATTTGCTTTTCGTCGCCCTATTGGAATTAGGAAAGTTATTCTCAAAATGAAGCATTGTATGGTGGCCACTCTTTCCGCATCTTTTACAATTAGTCTTAGAAGTGCACTGATATCGTGCATGGGATTTTGAGAAGCAATTGGTGCAGAGCTGATATGCTCGCACTTTTGCATAACGGGCTCGAGTATCTAATTTCTCAAAAGAGGGGCAGGAAAACAAAGAATGAGATTGCCTGCAATGGGGGCATCTAATTTTGGCGGCCGCCTGCTTCTGAGTAATATTAGTATGAATTGAGACATGATGGTAATCAGTGCTGACTTTCTGTGATTCAGCAACCTTTTCCAAAAACTCTAATAAAACCGACAACTTTGGAACTTCGTAATCCTGGCAAGACATGTTCCATTTTTCCAAAGTCTCTGAATCGATCTTATCTAATGTGATTTTTATTATTATCGCATCCCAATGTTCAACGGGCTGTTTTAGCAGTTTTAAGCTTTGTAAAGCCGTTCTTACTTTATAAACTAATTGACCTAGTTGATGAGGATTTTTCTTTTTAATGGGGAGGGCGGATATTATTTGATCTAAATGTAAGTAGACCAATTCATTTGTCTTTTTAAATTTTTTCTCAAAAGCTACCAGCATGGCTGGGTAGTTTTCGGCTGACATTGTCTGGCCGCTGACAAACGCATAAGGTTCATTCCTAAGTAAAGATTGAAAATATTGAAATTTATCTAAATTGCTTAAATCATTTCTAGAATTTATAATGGATTGAAATGATTCCCAAAATACTAAGTATGAAGTTAAGTCCCCATTAAAAATTGGCAAATCTAAGGTTGGCAATTTTGATTTAAGTTGTGAACTTGTTACAACTGGATCATTAATTTGATTGCCATGGGCAAATGACTCACCCTTTTTTGAGAGAGATCCAATTTTCTCACCGATGTGACACAATATTGATCGCAAGGCTTTTTCCAATATTGTTTACTTCCTGGAGAAGTGGTGTGATATCGTCTATATCCAAGTCTGTAATTTTGTCTTGAAAATCGACGAGCTCCTTTTGTTTATTACCTACACAAGATTTGAACTCAATTAAACCTTCCACAGTGTTACAACTTTCTACTTCCTCTTTTATATTTTCTATGTTTGCCAACTTTGCAGCAAGATTAGCATTAGTTGCATGTAATATTGCAGCTTTTCCCCTTGTCATTTTGAACAATTAAAATCAACGCCGCAATGAAAGAAATAGAAAATTTGTATATCTAATATTTTAAGATATATGCTCCTCGGATAACTTGCTAGTTTGATATACCTAGAGAAGAAATATCAATTCTAAGAAATTCCGTTGAGGAAAATGATTAAAAGAGATATCTATAGGCGTTATCAATTTCTAGAATTATCGGACGAAGGAGTACTTTTTATTAATTATGGGTTGGTTGTACGTCTAGTACCTTAAGACATACGTGGCTCTAACGAAAATGCAATCCGTCGAAGAAAGGACCATTAAATGTAGCTGACGGGGGTTGTCAACTATTGGGGGTTGCTTAATTTAAGTTGTAAATTTAAATCTCGCAGAGGGGGTTGAATCAATTGACTAGTGATGGCCACAAGCAAATGATTCGCATAGGTCGCTGGGTTTAATTTCTATTTCTTTCACAACAGTGATAGTAAACTTATGGACTGTAAGATAAGTCTGCTGCGTTGATTTCGTTCAAATAAAAGGCGAAAAGTTGCAATGAGATGCTTTTATTTTTAATCTTAACAATTTGTATACATATAATGATATATGTATAAATAACAAAAAAAATATACTTTATATATATAAATATTGATTTATATTTAAAGATAAAATGAGGAGTAATAATATAATGTATGTTAATATAATTAGCTCTTGTTTATAAGCCTGTTTCTTGCAAGCTGATTGCAGAAGAAGCTGTCTCCACTGGTTGGCGCCAAATCAGGTGTTTGCACACAAAATGTTTTTGTCTTGATTTTTGAAGATTTGAAAGGGGGTTTTGATTTGGTTTCAATTCAAAACCTTGAACCTTGAACCTTGAACCTTGCGAAGAAAATTAATTACTTGCATTATTTATTTATTTATTTATTTATTTTACAAAATACATGGCATATCAACTACTAAGGTCATTAGTGCCACCGAGTTCCTGACTTCTTTTTTCTTTCTTCAATTCCATCTTCACTCTTCTATGCATTAAGAAATGAAGAAAAAAACAGAGGAGCAAAACAAAAACCAAAGTCAAAGAAAACAACAACAAAAAATCAAAATCAACAATATAGCAAACAGAGAACAACAGAAAAAACAAAACCTCCGACAAATCATATACCATATTCAAAACACACAAGAAATATCTACAAAAAATACATATAGGTAATAAGAAAATCAACCAAAATAGAATAATAATAAAAATAAATCGAAAACTATAAAATATTAAATTTGTGAGAAAAACCCTGTTTCTTTTAAAAATAGAAATAAATTATTAAATTCTTTCGGATCTACCAAAATATTCTTTAAATTTCCTTGAATTTTAAATCTATCTCTCAGGGTATTGTATAAAGGACACTCTATCAAAAGATGGTGTACATTCATTCTCTTATTACAAGAAACGCAGTGAGGCGGGGATTGTTTGTTGAAAAGATATTGATGAGAGAAGATACAATGACCTATCTTTAGTCTATTTAATATAATTTGTTGTTTTCTTGGTAAAGCCATCAGATTATATTTAGTTATTGTAGGTAACGTTTTCTTTAGATGATTATTTTCAATTTTGAGCCAGTCCTCTTTCCACTTATTAAAAATACATCCGTTTATATAATTTTTTAGGTCGAAATAATTCATAACTATGAAGTCTAAATTTCGTTTTAAAGCACCCATTTTTGCAAGGCTATCTACTATTTCGTTCCCCAAAATATTTTTATGAGATGGAATCCAGAAGAAAATGATCTCCATATTTAAATCTTGTAATTTCTTTACTAGAATTAAAATTTTTTGAACAAGTGGATGTTGGGTAAAAATATTTTCCAAAGATTTAAGTACACACATGGAATCAGAACAAATTAAAAATTTACTGCCATTTAAAGATTTAATTTTTGTCAAAATTTGTATGAGTGCCATTAGCTCTGCTGTAAAAATGCTGCTTGCAAATGATAATTTGAAATATCTTTCAAGAAGTCCAATCTTGAATGCACATCCAACTCCGGAATCAGATTTAGAACCGTCAGTAAAGGAAATTTGAAAGTTAGAATATTTAGATACAATATCTAAAAAAAGATGTTGGTAAACAATTGGATTTGTATCACACTTTTTAAATGTTAACATATCCCAAATGATAAATGGTTTCGGAAGACTCCAAGGTGGCTCGGGGCATGGAATTAAAGTGATCAGATTCTCGAAGTAATTTTGATATAAGTCGAAATACGTTTTCATTCTGAGTGAAAGTGGTCTTGAGCTTCTAGGCTTGGCAAGGAATTTATTAGTTAATTTATTTTTGAATACAGAATCAAATGTGGGATGTGATGGAATTGATTTGATTTTGCATATGTAATTAATGGACAATATGTCCCTTCTCACTCTGAGAGGAGGCTCACCTGCAAGAGCCAACAAGCTAACTATTGGGCTAGTACGAAAAGCACCTAAGCAAATTCTAATACATGAGTTATGCAATGTATTTAATTTTATTAGGATATTATCTCTTGCAGAGGCATATACTGGACATCCATAATCGATTTTACTTCTGATGAGGGCTCTATAAATCCTTAGCAAACTTGTTGAATCAGCTCCCCAAGTATGATTGGATAAAATTCTTAATAAATTGATTGATTTAATACATTTTTGCTTAATATTTGAAACATGATCTGACCATTTTAATTTTTTATCAAAAATAAGACCTAGAAATTTTATAGACTCTTTGTATACAAGTGGTGAACTATCACAAAAGAGAACTGGGTCTACATTACAATTCCTTAATTTACAAAAATGTATAGCAGCACTTTTCTCAAGAGAAATCTTGAAGCCGTTCTCCTTTGTCCATTTAACTATTTTATTAATTGCAGTTTGTAATCTATTTTGAACAATGGATAAATTTTTAGATTTAAAATATAAAGCCAAATCATCAGCGAAGATTGAATACTTAATTCTACATCCCAATTCTGAAACAACTCCGTTAAAAGCTATGGCAAATAACATACAGCTAAGTGGACTTCCTTGGATCAATCCATTCTCCTGGGTCTTCACATCCGACAATGAATTCTGAATTCGTACTTGAAAGGTACGATCAGTCAAAATATTTTTTATAAAATGCACTAAGTGACCCTTTATCCTCCATTTTTTGAAGCTTTTTAAAATCAGATGCCTCCAAGTTCTATCATAAGCTTTTTCTATATCAAAAAAGACAGCAATAACATGCTCCTTCTTGATAAATGCTGATTGTATGTAATCTTCAAGCCTAACTAAATGATCCAGGCAAGATCTTCTAGGCCGAAATCCACATTGGTTATTTGAAAGTAAATTTCTTGACTCAAGGATCCAAGAGAGTCTTTTGTTAACCATTCTATCTAAGATTTTATAGACACAGTTTGTTAAAGAAATAGGACGAAAATTTTCTACCTTGTCTAGGTTATTATTACGTTTTGGAATGGGAACTAGTATCGATCTCTTCCAAGATTGAGGAAAGAGATCATTAATCCAAATTTCGTTTAAAGTATTAAACAAAAAAGTTTTTGTATTTAAATTTAAATGTTTAATCATCTCTAAATGAATTCCATCGGAACCAGGTGAGTTACTTTTAGACTTCTTCAAAGCATATTCAAATTCACTAAAGGTAAACGGACTATTATAGGGTTCATCATTATCCGAATGAAAAGAAATAGGAATCTGTTCGTTCAAATTTTTAATAGCTAGAAATTCACTGTCATAATTTAGGTTCGATGAAGCTTGATAAAATCGATTGGCAAAAATATTTGCAATTTCATATGGATTATAGATAATGTTATTATTAACATTTAAAAATTTTAAATTCTGGGTATATCGACCCTGAATTTTATTTAATTTCTCCCACACAAATTTGCTTGAAGTAGAGGGCGTAATAGTAGAAATATAATTTTCCCAACTTATCCTTTTATTTTTTTTATGATAAATTTTGCTTTAGCTCTAATTTTTCTAAAATTTATAAGATTTTCAGTATTTGGATAAGTGTTAAATTTGCGAAAGGCCTTTTTCCTTTCATTGATAACATTCTTAACCTCGATATTCCACCAAGGAACACCCGGCCTTTTATTAATAGTAGTAGTTTTAGGAATAGATGTTTCTGCAGCTTTAACAATTATATCAGTGATATATTTCATTTTTTCCAACGGATTCCTTTCCACATTTTGCTCGCAAACTGAAAGTCGATTAAATAAATCCCAGTTAGCATGCTTAAGTTTCCATTTAGCATGGGATCTTTGAGAAAGAGTATTTATTTGGGAAGATGAAATTATTATAGGAAGGTGATCAGATGAACATAGATCGTCAAATGTATACCAATTAAATTTAGTTTTAATGGAAGGAGAAACAAAAGTAAGATCAATAGTCGAAAAGGATCCATGAGCCAAACTAAAATAAGTTGAAGACCCATCGTTTAAAAAAGAAATGTTATTGTTCAAAAAGAATGTTTCTAACATTCTCCCTCTGCTATCTAAAATATCACCTCCAAAAATAGGATTTTTAGCATTAAAATCTCCCAGAAATAAAAAAGGATTATTAATTTGGCTTAAAATATTGTTGATTTCATCTAAAGAAACGTTATTATTTTGCGGAAGATAAATATTACAAATAGTTAAGGGAAACCCTATAAATATTTTAACAGCAATCACTTGGAAATTAGAAATAAGAGGTACATACTCAGATTTTATATTATTCCTAATACAAATAGAAACTCCTCCATGAGCTCTCAGGCCTCTCTCTTCATCTTTTCTATATATATTATAACCCTTCAGGGTAACAGGTTGTTCTCCAATAGTATGTGTTTCTTGTAGACAAATGCACACAGGATCAAATCTCTTCAATAACAATTTAATCTCCTCGAAATGATTAAAGAATCCATTACAATTCCATTGTATAATATTAGAATTTAAACTCATAAAAGAAAAGGTTAAAAAAGCAGCTTTTATAAAAATGATTACAACAAATAAATTTAAAAAGGAGAAAAATTCCAATAAAAAATATGAAAATAAATTTTATCAAAATTGATTAAAAAAACTATAATTTTTTCCTTCCTTTAAGTGATTTTTGTTTTATGCCACCATTTTTTTTATTTGGTACATAAGACCAACACATGTCTGTCTCAGAACCATTTTCGGATATCGACTGAATCTCTTCAATATTGAAAGTTTCTGCCCTGTGTAAATTTGAGTTATTTTTATTGGGTACTTTATGGGGAAGCTCAGGAGATGGCTGAATAAATGATGTTGATGGAATATTTTCACTAGAAATTTGACTAGATTGTGTATTTCTTGAAAAAATTAAACTATTTTCACTTTCTGTGCTCTCGGATGAATTCAGATGATTTTTATCAGAGATGAGCTTTGCAATCTGGTTTTTCATAAGTTCAATTTGTTTGTTTAAGCTAAAAATCTCAATTTTAAGTTCCTGGCAAGATGAACAATTTTTTGGTACAGATTGAGTCACTGCAGAATACGATGTATGTTTAATTTTTTTCATTTTTTTCATACTGACTTTTGGCCGCAAAATAAGAAATATTTTGTTTTGATGACAATTCTAGAATATTCTTTTCCTTTGTAAGTAGAGGACATTTTTTCGAAAACGCAGGGTGTGATCCCCCACAATTATGGCATTTTGCAGGCCTATCACATTTGTTTGTTCCAATTTTATGATCTATATCTCCACAGAAACCGCATATTTCATGTTCTGATTTACACGATCTGGCCGAGTGCGAAAATCTCTGGCATCTGAAACATCGAAGGGGAGGAGGGATGTATCTTCTAACTGAAAGATTATAAAAACCAACCTTTAATTTTAGTGGCAGTGTGGATGTTCCAAAAGTGATGATGGTAAGGGAGTTTCCAAAATCTGATTGTTAATTCTTTTTTTATTTTATGAATGTCAATAACATTCTGGTTTTTTAATTCGCTAATAACACTTCCTTAGGAATATCAACTAGATCTTCGCAATATATAATACCCTTAGAGAAATTTAGTTTCTGATGTAGTTCTACCTTTATCGGAATTTCATTTGATATATTAGTTAATTTAAGTAATAGTCTAGTTTGTTTATTATCAAATGTTTCTACTAAAATTGCTCCATTAAGCAGTTTTTTTATATTTTTCACTTGACTAGTGGCCTGGTCGGATATCACTTTATTGATAAGAAAAGGAGAGACCTTATTTAGCTTCTGGCTAGTATCAGCATGACTAATTAAGAGAAATTTTGGTTCTAGTTTTTCGGAAAGTTGGTGATCGAATTTGAAGAGATTAGGCTTATTATTCTTAGGTTTTTTGGAAAACCATGCCGGAAAACTGGTCTCATTCGAAACATTTAACATAAAAGGCGAGATGGAGGAAATTATACCTCCGACCCCACCAGAATCTTGGGCCATAGCCTAATAAAAGAAAAAACAATAACACAATAATATTATACTAAGTTTGATATGTCTAAAAGAAAAAACAAAACAAATGAAATAAGGAAAGAAGAAATAGAACAAAACAAACTGAAAAGTATGGTAGCTTATCTGAGATAGGGCGATCCTTTCAGACAGGCCAGAAAAATTATCCTTAATATATGTAGTCTTGAAGATAGAATCAATTGAACAAATTTAATTATTAATAACTTAATATTGGGTAGAAATATTATAATTTAAATTAATTAAATTGGAGAGAAAAAAATCGCAATGTTGTGTTTATATCACGGCAAGGTGGATTGACTTGCACTATTAAAAGAATAATCAAATATAAGACTTTGAGATAAAAAAATGATTTTCTTACCTTTGCGACCAATATACGTGTTAATTGGATATTAAAAAATGTTCCTGATGCTACAAGTTCAGAAATAATGTATTTATAAAACTAGAATTTTATTTTTATATGCAGAAATATAGAAATTGCTAGTTTTAATGCCCAGTTGAATTATAAATGCGATTGGCTTTGTGTTTGTTGAAAAATGGCAGAATGATTCAACAAAATGTTGTCTTGAGTGAAGTTAGAAATTTCGAAAATGGTCTGGTCACATCTCAATATGAATCAAATTAAAATCTTCACTAATAAATATATAAAATTACATCAATGGATAAATTAATCTGTCTTGGCAGAAAATTAATATTAATTGTATAAACTTGATTTGTAAAATCAGTTTTAATTTAAAGACAGTATAAATTGATTTATGAATAGTGAAAATAGAGAAAATTTATAAAGTGTCATTATAAATCCTTCAAAATTCAAATTAAATACAAATAAATGAAATCGCATAAAAGGATATTATAGACTTTTGATATATAATATATTTAAAATAATAATAAATTTGGAATTTTATAACGAGAATTTTGACTGATCTGAAGATAGCCTGGATGACGCGCCTTTTTCAAACTTGATTCGTGAAACTGAAAAATGATGATTTTTCAAAAGAGCGGCTCGTCAGCTCCAAAGGGGATCTGGGCAAGAGCTTCATTAGCTCTTGAAGACGTCATCGACTATAGTTCGATGATTTTTTGATTGAATTTATTTCTAGATACATAATAGTTGAATAATATGTTACTTTATCAGTAGAATATTGGTTTTTAATTATTTTATGATTATTTGAGTATTTGCCAACCCCCCCCCACCCATTTTTGTTTTTTTTAAATTAAAAATTCAAAGGAAAATTTGTTGAATCGTTTAAGCCTATTTTCAATAGATCCTATATATACAAGACACTCAGGAGAAGAGCTCCATTTGCTCTGAAGTCTTGAGCGACTATAGATCTTTGAGTTTTTGCTTAAATCTATTTCTAGTTTTTAATTATCGTGTGGTTATTTGCCCGAATGAGCTTTTTTTGTATATTTTGAAGTGAAATTTCAAATGAAATTAAAATCGATTAGGTCTATTTTCCACAGATTCTATATATTCAAATCTCTCAGGTCAAGAGCTTCCATTAGCTCTGAAGCCCGTCATCGACTATAGTTGGATGATTTTTGAATTGAATTTATTTCTAGTTGAATAATATGTTATTTCATCAACAGGATATTAGTTTTTAATTATTTTGTGATTATTTGAGTGATTGCCTTCATTTTTTGAATAGTTTCCATTCAAAATTCAAAGGAAAATTAGTAGGGAGTAGGCTTAGGCCTATGTTGCATAGATGCTATAAATAGAAGACCCTCAGAACAAGAGCTTCATTTGCCTTGAAGTCTTGATAGACTATATTTGATTTTTTTTTAAATTTATTACTAGTTGAATAATTGTATTTATAGATGTTTCTCTTTAATCAGGATTAGTTAATATTTATCTCATGCTTATGTTATTCGATTATGCCTATTTTCCAGAGATTCTATATATACATCACACTCAGTGGAAGAGCTCCATTTGCTCTGAAGAAGTGACCGATTATAGATCAATGATTTTTGGAATGAATTTATTTCAAGTTGCATAATAGTTGAATAATATGTTACTTTATCAGTAGGATGTTAGTTTTTAATTATTTTGTGATTATTTGAGTGATTGCTTTCACTTTTTGGTATTTTTCAAAATCGAAATTCAATGGAAAATTAGTAGAATTGATTAGGCCTATTTTCCAAAGATTCTATATATTCATGGGGTTCTGAGCATTTAATTGAAAAGTTTTTCTTTTGCCGAGAGTAGCAGAGTTGTTGATTCACAAAGAGAAACAAAGAGGTTGTCCTCTGCTTGATGCAAATCAACATACACACATATAAATCTCGAGATGATATATCTATATATATATATTATTTATTTTTTTGTTTGATGATGAAATAATATATATATATACTGTTTCGCAGGGGAAACACCACGGGGAGGGGAAGTTGTAAGGGGTGTGTGGTTCAAGTAATGAGAATAAGGTGGTTTAGAAAGAAAGTACAAAAAACTAACGATAACAATTATCTTTATTTAAATGGTAACGAATGTTTTACAGATTTGCCCTTAGGGGGCGATAAAGAGAGCGGGGGTGGGCCTCTGAAGGGGGCAGCGGGGGCGAAGAAGCCCTCGATAAGAACAGGGCCGCGAAGTAGCCCTCTGGTTACGACAGCCTCTGACGGGGCGAATAGCGGAGGCGATTAGGTTCTCGATGAGTAGGCCCCAGGAGCAGGGGGTCGACTGGGCCGGTAGCGCAATGGTCGACAGAAACGCCCTCAAGTTGACGGGGGGGGGCGCCGGTTGGCAGCGGCGGCGACGAAGCCCTCTGAAGGGGGCAGCGGGGGCGAAGAAGCCCTCGATAAGAACAGGGCCGCGAAGTAGCCCTCTGGTTACGACAGCCTCTGACGGGGCGAATAGCGGAGGCGATTAGGTTCTCGATGAGTAGGGCCCAGGAACAGGGGGTCGACTGGGCCGGTAGCTCGGGGGTCGACGGAAACGCCCTCAGGTTGACGGGGGGCGCCGGTTGGCAGCGGCTGCCATAAAGCCCCCTGACGGGGCGAGGAGCGAAGGCGAGTAGGCTCTCGGGTGCGACATCGGCCTCGAGGTAGCCCTCTGGCTACGACGGCGAGCAGCCAGAAGCGATGGCGAAGAGCAGGTCCCAGGAACAGGATGGCGGCATCTCTCGAAGATGTCAGCGGCGGCGATTAGCCCTCGAGTCGGGCAGCGGCAGAGCCCTCAGGATGAGGGGGCAGCGAAGAGGCAGCCATAGTGTCGACACCGGGGGACGTCAACAGCGGCAGCGACGTCGGTCTCGGCGATGGCTTTGGGAGCCCAGGACAGTCGTCGTCGACTGGGCCTTGGCAGAACCCTGAGGATGAGAGGGGCGGTGCTCCTCTTCTCAACAATAATTGGGAAGTAGATAGTAATCTTCCAGGCAGACAGACTGTCTCGAGACCCCCTTTCAATTACTATCAACTCCCATATTGAAACTTGTAATTTCTAATAATAATATATTTCGAAATCTCTCTATATGTAAGAAGTGGTCGTATTTTTTAGTCAGCCTGATGTCAACCGATCTGTTCCTCGGGTGTCATCTAGCGGTGACTTTATAAACTAAGTGAGTGGAGAGTTCTGGCGGGGGAAGCGCGCGTTGAATTTGAAATTGTCGGGGCTTGCGACCGAACATCCCGCCCTCCATGACTGCTTGCAGTCATCTTAAACGAATAATGTGATAGCGATGGCGAAGAGATGATGCGGGAGAAGACAGAACAAATAAGCCAATGATGTGGGAGGGAGAGTAAATATTGATGCTGGAGAGAAATCCTAAGTGTAAGCGAATGATATCCGAGTAACAACGAGGAAGTTGTCCACGAGAGAGGCCGAACGAATATGCGAAATGATGTATGAATAATAATGAATAAATTGTGCGGGAAAGAAAAACGAACTGATGTACAAGTAATAACGGGAAAACGATGCGCGAGAGAGACCGAACGAATAAGAGATTGATATGTGAGTTATAACGTGAAAATTATAATTGAGAGAAACCGAAATTATAAACTAGTCATGGCAAAAGAGAAATTGAACTTCGAACGTATAAGCGAATGATGTGCGAGTTATAACGAAGAAGTTGTGCAAGAGAAACCGAACGAATAAGCGAAATGATGTGTGAGTAATAACTAATAAAGTATGCGGGAGAGAAAAAAACGAACTTACTAACAAGTGATAACGAGAAAATGATGTGCGAGAAACAAATAATCGAATGGAATGTGAGTTGTGAGGAAAAAGGTTATAATTGTGGGAAACCGAAACTATAAGCTAATGATGGAAAAAGAGAAATTGAACGTCGACTGTATAAGCGAATGATGTTCGAGTTATAATGAAGAAATTATGCGCCAGAGAAACCGAATGAGCAAGCGAAATACTGTTTAAGCGTTAACGAAGAAATGATGTTTGAGATAAACCGAACGTCTAAGCAAATAGTAGATTGTGATAATTTGCCGAATGATGTAATGAGATAAATTTCGAGTGGTGTGCCTTTCGGCCGATTAGATAATGATGAGACTGACCTTGAGTGCCAATTAGGAGGATGTATATTTCTGTCGTTATGGTGGCTACGATAAGAGTGCGCGACTTGCACGAGAAGAGGGCAATATCGCAAGCGGAAGACTGGATGATACAATCTGCGAAGCGGTGCGCGTGTCGGTCGATTAGATAGCGAGGCCGATCTTAAGTGCCAATCTGGTGCCAGTCTCTTCCTGACGAAGTGGCGGTGAAACTTGCGCATGATGGGAGGTCGATGAAAAGCATAAATGTGATGGCGGGACTTACGAGTAGAGTTTCGAGATGAGCGTTTTCGTGATGAACGCGGAGAAGATCGAGACGGCAGCGATAATCGGGGCGGAAGCGGCGAGAGATACGAGAGAGACAGCGGCGATGGCGACAGATGAGTGGTCGATGAAGACGTTGGCGATGACCGGGGCGAGATATTGTTAAGAACGTACCTAGTTTCAGAAGGGTCGCAAGTGATAGGAACTGGTCTACAGTGAGCTCGATGTTTGTCTGTGTGATGTGTCCCTGAAGTTGCATAGGCGATGATTGGAGTGAAAACAGGAGGTATATTATTGATGACATATTCGATGGTATCAGGACGAAGAGCGATAGTGACGGCGGTATGTTCGCAGGTACGATTAATAGCGGGGGGAGCGACGGCTGGTGAAGCGATTGTGGAGCTGTAAGTTTGAATTTTCATATTTGTATCGAAAAAAGCACCAGCGATTTCTTGAGTCGGCTCACGGTCTCGAAAGCTTACGGTAAGATTGGCTTCCTCAATTTCAAGTTGTAATCCTTGAAATTGAGCTTCCAAAGAAAGTGCAGTTTCGCGAATGAATAAGAGTTCATGCTCCGTAGCAGTCGATAACTTCTCTGCGAATCGAGTGAGGCTCGCAAAGACGTTTCTACGGAGGGTAATTAGTAATTTTAAATTTCGTGCCATGTTATGTTATAGATTGTACTTTCTTTTAATTCTCATTACTTAATCCGGCTCGAAGGACCAAAA
>JALMQS010000030.1:31968548-32135343 GCA_024734495.1 Forficula auricularia | reverse complement strand
TTTTATATATATAGATATTAAAAAATACAAATTTAAAAAAACAATCAATAACACGTTTATTCTAAGCCAAACGTTTCGGGATAATTTATCCCTTTTTAACCTACTTCAAAAGAGGAGGTTCTCAATTAGGCTGAATTTTTTTTGTGTCTATCTTACTCGATTTCTTCGCCAATTGTGAACCGATTTTGATGATTTTTTTGCATTGGGTTCAGTATAGTTTCCGATTGGTACCATATTGATTTGGTCAAGTTTGATGATATGATCAATGACAAAATAGCAGAAATCTCCAATTCATATGAGCAAATAATCGAAATTATGATAAAAAATCTTTTATAAAAAAAAAACAATCTTAAAACGTTCATTTAAAACCAGCTAACGTTTCGAGAGAATTTCTCTATTTATAAATTGAATTTAATTATAATTTTCTGATTTCTTCGCCAGTATCTTTCTCTTACGAGATGCATGCAAGGTATTATCTTAAGTCTCACTATTGTCAACATCACTAATAAAAAGAGAAAATAAAAATAATTTTTAGAAAAAAATAAAACCGACTTCAAAAAAATTAAATGCAACAAATATAATAATAAGAACTCAAAAATAAAATAAAATGCACTAAAAGGTATAAAATAATTATCTAATTTAGTTACAACTAAACGACGGAATTTTTACATGAAATCACTTTTTGAAGTCGGTGCTAAACAAACTATATAAACGAGCTTAGGCGATGTTGTCTTCATTAAATGGCAAACGTACTAAGTAAGATCCGTCGACTGCGATTCATAGAATGTATATGTTTGGCACCGGCTTCAAAAAGTTATTTCATGTAAAAAATTTTCGTCGTTTAGTTGTAACTAAATTAGATAATTATTTTATACCTTTTAGTTTATTTTATTTGAATTTTTGAGTTCTTAATATTTTATTTGTTGCATTTAATTTTTTCGAAGTCAGTTTTATTTTTTTCTGTGGTAAATTTGCAATGAAAAAGAAAAAAGAAAAACAAAAGTTGCTTCCTAAATTCTAAATTTTAGAGGAAGCAACTTTTTTCTCTTTTTCTTTTTCATTGCAAATTTACTTACTATTGAAAAGGGGAGAAATTCTCCCGAAACGTTTAGTTTAGAATAAACGTATTCTTTAAATTTATAATTTTTCGCGATTGAATCAAATGTAGAAAACATTCGATTAAACGTGTTCTTGATTGTTTTTTTTTTTTTAAGATTTGTATTTTGTATTGCTTTTTTTACATCCAGCAGATGACAGCATCATTGATTTCTCTTTATGAATCAACAAATCTGCTACTCTCGGCAATACCAAATCTTTTAAATTTTTATCTTTTATATTTGCAATAAAAAATATTATTATTTTCAATTCAAAAAGGTAATTATTACCTAATGGCCAAATTAATTGACTAAAATTAAAACAAATCATAACTCAATTGTAGCATATTTTGCCAATCTGGTCTTGTGACGGGGCGTGGGGCGTGAAGACAGTTTTCTGCTCGGAGGACGAAGAGAGCCAAGGCCGCCACGGCGCGGCGTCAAGCTCTATTGTCCATCCACCTACACATGCATCCAGTCATTATACGTCTCCATGTTAATGTAGGCAGCGAGCCACATCACTTTCCTTTTCAATACTTTCCGGTCATCAAAGTTTTTCATCGCATCTAATCTTTTTTTTATTACCACCGTCTTTGTTTGCCTTCACGAGAATGGATGCCATTCGCTTTCAGGATCGAAATTCTTCTTCTTGTGTCAGAGACGCTGTTTGTTAATAAAAATAGTGCTCTAATGATAGCGATGAAGAAAGACTGATCGGATTAGACGATTGAGTAAGAATACATCTCGAGTTCTTAATAAATTCTTTTCTATCTTTTCAACAAAAAATATCCATAGAAGTCACATTTTTATGTTCTCTATTCAAAACTCTCTAAACAATCTATAAATGCGAATAGTTTGTTCTTTCGTAATAAGAAAAGTGCAAATATCCATCAATCGATCAAGTAAATTGTCTTCTGTAACCTTTACATTTTTTTCCCAAGTACCTACTTATTAAAAAATTTAGCTTCAAAAAGAAACCATTTAAAATCGGAAACATGAAAAGTCAAATCATTAAAAGTAACTAGGAATACTTTTGCAATTTTGAGAAAAAAATTCAACTCGATGAATTAATATTTTGAAATACTTTGGATTATCAAATTATAGACTTGCAATGACAATTTATCTTCTTACTATCGTACCTCTAAGGTAAGATTTATTTTCTTGGCAAATCAACAAACAAATTAAATAAATAATCACAATAAAAAATCCAGAGAGATGAATGCATATTTTTACGTTCATAATAAATGAATTATGAAAATAAAAACATCACATAAAATAATACAGTGAAATCCCGATACTTCGTATCCCGATAAATCATGACAAAATGTTGGTCCCTTGGAAAAATCTCGTTAATTCATATAAAACAATGCATTTTAGTCCTCTCGGTATAATGTATTTTTTCCTTTCCAAGATCGACAAAACGTCTCATAATTTGTATTTTTCCGTTGAATTAGAGTCGTGTTTTGAGAAAATCTCGTTAATTAATATAATACCAATCCTCTCCGTATTGATCAATCGCGTTCATCATTTTTTTATCGGAATCAAATATTGATGAAAATTTGTTCGGGGCAATTCACATTATTGAATTAGCAATAGACAGCACACGTTTAAATAACTTTTTATTGCAAACAAAAATAGATCAATATTTCAAAAAAAATAGTGAGCTGACTGACGGAAAGCATGTTAGTTCTCAGGTTCGACTCCTGAGGGGATGAATCGCCTCTGACATCGCAATTTAATAATATTTTTACTAAAATCTTAGAATTTGTTCTAAAAATTAAATTCTTTCTCTTTTAATAAACATTGGTTAGTTTTAGCCTGAGGTGATGATTTTTTGAAAAACATTCTATTTTCAAAAAAAAGTTGCTCAAATCTTTTATAAATTTTTATAATTTTTCTAACTAATATAACAAAGAATAATTGACATATTAATGAGAATTGTTTTGACCGCGCTTATTTGAAACAGATATTTTATCACGAGACTACTGCGGATTATGCTATTGAAGTCTGTGGAGTCTTAAGTCTGGACCAAGAGAGAAAAAAAGATGTGATCCACTTAGCTACAATCCAACTTCATTTCATGTATAGCCCGAATTATTCTTTGTTATAGTTAGAAAAATTATAAAAATTTATTTAAGATCATTATTTCAAGTTAGAAATATATAAGTTCAAATATTATTTTCACTCAATATTTGACAAAAATTCCCTACAGTTGATTCGTGATTAAATCAAATGTAGAAAACATTCGATTAATTTATGGCAAGCATCTAACATACATGCAATAGACCGAGCGCTCTGTACTGGGAGATTAAATATATAACATCTGAGATCTCAAGTTCACTTGGTGATCCGTCTGAATGTCTAGCGGGCTATACGCGAAATGACATTGGATTGTAGCTAAGTGGATCACATCTTTTTTTCTCTCTTGGTCCAGACTTAAGACTCCACAGACTTCAATAACATAATCCGGAGTAGTCTCGTGATAAAATATATTTTTCAAATAAGCGCGGTCAAAACAATTCTCATTGATATGTCAATTATTCTTTGTTATATTAGTTGGAAAAATTATAAAAATTTATTTAAGATCATTATTTATTATTAAGTTCAAATATTATTTTCACTCAATATTTGACAAAAATTCCCTACAGTTGATTCGTGATTGAATCAAATGTAGAAAACATTCGGTTCAAATCTTTTAGTTTTATAAAAAAAATAATGTTTATAAAAATATGAAAAGTAAACGCTCCAGTAGTGAGCCTGTACCTGTGGCCCGTGGCCAGATGCAAGAAAAGTGCAAAAATTAGCTTATCCACTTTGAAAAATTGCACTATATATAGCTCATGCCAGGGGCTATAATATAGCGCTATTTTTCAAAGTTGGATAAGCTAATTTTTGCACTTTTCTTGTATCTGGCCCACTACAGGTACAGGCCCACTTCTGGAGCGTTTACCTTACATGTTTATGTAGTTTTAATTTACTGTACAATCAAAATTAAAACTTTCGATATATCGTATTTTTAATTTTTACTCTCGTCGTTTTACTATCATAATCTCGATATAGCGAACATGTCGATATATCGTACTTATTGAAGATACGATATATGGAGATTCTATTGTAATTAAATTTCTAAATACATATTCTCTAGTCATACATTGTAGTTTCAATTTTTTAAAAAAATTTTAATTGAGATAAATGTAAGGGGGGTGTACCTTGAATTATTTTGAATGTTTCGACAATTATAATTAAATAAACATTAACAGGCTTAGTCGAAATCTTCAAAGAATAATGATGTATTTACAAGCACATTGGGTGATTTAAAAAAAAATGTTAGACTTCAAAAGAACCCCTGAATTTTTACTATCTTACTTTCAAGGATTCAAGAATTAATTATGACATGTATGCATAATTAAAAATCTGTTAGATAAAATATACAACTTTACATTTAAAAATATAAAATTACTTCCTTAAGTTATTTTCTAATTGCTATAGTTATGATTTTCAATTATAAAAGAAATCATTTTATTTTTCACTTTGTTTACTTTTTTTGAAAGTTTCTTGGCCTTCATCATTCGGAGAGATTTTCCCTATTGCAAATGTTTTCAAATGCTTAATAGTTAATAAAGAAATCAAGGTCAAACTAAAGAAGTTGGGGCCTGTCATCAAGGTGATAATAATACCTTTCTTACTTTAGAAATTCTCCTAAAACCAAAGAATTTTTGTCTTATAATTTGAATTTTTATTTAAGGTAGTTGTTTCACCATATGGGGTTTCTTAAGAATTTTTTGAAATTTAGACAGATTATTATTTAAATACTTTTGTATTGTATTGGTGGAAAAACGAAATTTATGAACAATATAATTCCCGAGATATTAAATTCCAAAGATAGAGTTTTTCAGACTCTTATATATACATTGCACTATACGGGATATCGGAAAGTTTACATACATATTTAATTATAATTAAGAAACTCTTCTTACCATTGTAATAAAAAACTAAACCAACATTAAAAAATAGCTAATACATTTATAAGAAAATTTTAATTCACAGTTACAACACAGTTTCTGAGATAATAATGAATAAATAATTAAAAATGCATAATGAAATATTTACACTAAAAACAAGCTGGCAACAAAGCATGTATTTAACCTAAAAAGAGGGTTAACTTTAGTAAAATTTTTGAAGTTTTTTTTGCTTCAGTCATGTTCGCAACAGTTTTCAATCATTTTGTTTTATAAATCTCCCTTTAAAATGTACTTTTTCTGAAATTTCTATGATAGAATATATACAAGCTCGGTCAGTGTTGCCAGATTTGTCAATCGAGCACGGGATTCGCTATTAGTGATACATAAACAGCAAAAACTTTTAGGCTTACCAATTATGAATCCTTATTATCTGTTCTATATACTCTAGCTTTAACTTTTTGCTAGTATTATCGTGAAATAACTACCTTAATTCACACATAATTAATTATAATTGTTTGTGATTTAAATAAAAATTCAAATTTTAATCAAATTAATCACAAAAATTAAATCTTCACCAGCTTCATTACTAATAAAATTGCTTGTCTTCTTTGATATTATTTGTACAAGAATAGCAAATATCCAACATCCCATCTCTGTGTGGCCCTGAATGAAGAAGAAATGACCAATCAGCTTGGATGTTTGAGGGATGGGTCATCTTCAAGGCTTTGACCCAGTGTTAAGTAACAAGTACCGGCTTCGGTTACATAAAAATGCAAATGTCAAAGAATAGCGCTAGGAAGATCACGACTATAAATAAAAGAACTCACTAACGGTTATTCTGGAAATATTGCCGTGTATTGCAATAATCTACAAAAATATAAACATCATGATTAAAATAAACACCTGAAATGATGTACTACCGACAGATGAATCTCTATTATTATCTCATTGAACAAGGAATATTTATCTTATTCAGGTTAAATAGATATTGTTTTTATTTTTGGCAGGAAATTGTTTCCATCAAAATTTATCTATTGCAAATTTTTTCTGTTTGGATAAAAATTGTAATATCGACAAAAATAATTATTATGTTTAAATGTTAGTCGATTTACAGTTTGACACCCAAAGATAGACAGTAATCTAAAGACATTTGCAGAGAGAAAGATCTTTGAGATTGCAAGGAATCGTGAAGAATAAAGCATGAGGATTAGGAAAGCCGACACCCTCATCGTGATAAGGAGAAGAAGATAAAGAGGAAAGTAATTCAAAAAATACCATATATACTGTATTTAGAGCACTGGAGTACTGCGGGTTTTTTGCAAGTGTTCCGCGAAATTATGAAAGCCAAGTTTTTTTTTTTTTATTATAATCATGTGTCCCGGGAAATAAACCCATATAGCACAAATAAACAAAGGAACCTAGGTCAGGACTGTCCAACCTGTGGTCCGCGGGTCACATACAGCCCAGCACTGCAATGAGTGTGGCCCAACATAAAATCATAAACTTCCTTAAAACATTGAGATATATATGTAGATATATTTATTCCGTTTTTCGAAATAGAATGTACATTTGTACAATACGTGAAGTTTTTTTCATGAATAAAATTCACTAAAAGCAAAATTATAAGGTCAACTATATAAGATAAAAAAAATAAATAAATAATAAAGTTTCAAATATTTAAAAATTCTTCTTCTCATATTTATTATTTCAGTAATTTATATGCTACGACACCAACCAAGTCTATAGTTATATCATTCTAGTACAAGGAGACAAAGAATTGGGGCTTTCTAGAACAATCACAATTAATTGATTATTTCTCTCCTTAAGTAAAACTTGTCAGGACTTGTCTTTTAGATCTTTGCACGTTCGTAGATGTCAATAGATAATGGAGTCAGGGATTATTATATCCGTGACCCTTTTAAAAAATAAATTATCATTCCTCATTTCCTTTTTTAATCCCAATCGATTTAAACCAGGGATGCGCTGCCCAACCCGTGGGTCAATATAAAGTCATAAAATTACTTAAAACATTGACATTTATATGTAGATGCTGGAAAACACAAAACAAATTATCTTATTAGATATGATTATTTTATTTCAGAAGGAATCACCCTCTCAGGAGACCTTGTTTTTGGGGCAGTAGCCTTAACTCTAGAGACGATTCTATCCTTCTGGCATCTAGATACGTATTATGCAAGAAATTTTCGAAATATTCGACTCCTGAGGGGCGATTCCTTCTTACATAATATGTATAAAATTATGTATAAAATATGATCTTTGATTCTGGATTTTTGCTTTCTTGATAAAAATTATTGTTTGTGAAAATTCTAAAATCATGTTAGAAATTTAGTTTTTTTTTTTAATTGGTTCATGTCCATTTTAATAATATATAAAAGATTCAAGGATTTTTGGCCAATTTTTTTATCAATGTTAAATATCAATTTTAGTACGACGCGTCCTGAAAAAGGACGAAACGTCGTGACGTTTCGTCCTTTTTTAGGAATTTTTGTTAACTTATTATAGGATGAATATTATGAATACACTATTTATTGTCTCGATGATTTCCCTATTTTATCAACGATTAATGTTTTAAGTAATTGAGTACTTGAAAAAGTCCTGAAAAAGGACGAAACGCCGTACGAAAATTGATATTTAACATTAATAAAAAAAATTGTCCAAAAACTCGTGAATATTTTATTTATTAGAAATTTAGTCTCAACAAAAATATTTGCTGGTAAATAACCACTCGTAACTTCTGAATTATTAAAACAGAGAATTCGGCAAGTAGTTATATATTAATTTTCTGATCCGTAGATGGTCTCAAAATCAAAGTTTAAAAAACAATTTTATTTAAAATTCTATTAAACATGTCATCTTAAAATGTTTAATTTCACGCCCTTTGAACTTACAAAGTCACGACTGCTCCCCTTTATCAAATATTGAAATAAAATATGGGATACGTCTTGAATAGGTTTTTCTAAAATTCTATTTAGCTAAATATATTCACATAAACGTAAACAGGATTCGACCCCACCACCCAAATTGAGTAGAAAAAATAAAATTAAATTAATTTCTTTAAATGTATAATTTTTTGTATTTAAAAAATTCACGAATATTAATTTTCGTTGCATTTACTGAAGGTAATCGAACTTAATTTCGCCTGCCTGGTAATTAGTACTCTAACAAACAATAAGCTATACTCTATACAGTCTTTCGTGAATTTCACTATATGTTATCTATCTAGGAAGAATAACTAAACTATTTAATGTTATTTTTTTCCTATCAAATATTTCTTTATTAGCATAAATTTTATTTTAATAGCTTTTATGAATATACTATATGTTCCATAAAAACTTCGCACTTAATATCTTAAGAGGTAAAATATTAGATTAAACACTTTTGATCTTAATTGTTGAACAACCTTAATTCACCTGGAATTTTTTTTTATAATTTAGTAAACACAAAAGAAAAAAGAAAGTATAGAAAATTGTAATTGATTTCTTTAAGGTCAGAGTTTAAACGATATGATAATGAAATGATAGCTAAAATAAAAAGAGACCTGCGGCAAGCCGGAGGCCACGCTTTGGAAATCATTTCTGGTATGATAAGACATGCAGCAATGGATCATTAAATAAAAGAAATAGTCGAGATTTTGAATTGGTGGGTCATACTTTAGACAGATTTATAGACTAATATAAAATGTTTTTGTTTGGGTTTTAGAAAAGGAAAGAGCAAAAATTAATGATCCCAATCACAATTACAAAATCATTAAATTCATTCGAATGCTCTATAAAAGTGCCATAAAAAATGGATTAAAGAAGTACATACTCTATACCTAGTCAAAAACATTCACAGATCAATAATCTCTTTATATTGCTTAATAAGAAGAAATATTTTTTACTAAAATACTTTGAAATTAAAGACGACAAAATACCTCATGAACCAATCAAAGGAAGCAATTTACAACAGCAAAGTTTGGACAGACGATATAGCTCAGAAATATTAGCAGACCAAGTGTGAGCTGTGCTCGCATTCTGAGGGTTCGGTATCTAATATATATGTATTATAATTGATATCCATTAACAGATTCTTATTTTAACTGAGGTTTTTTTTCAAAAAGTGATACTCTCATTAAATTACCAAATTAATATTATAATCAACATTATTTTATATTTTAAATAAAAGAAATTACAATCATGGACAAAATTAGGAAAAAGTGTACCTAATAAAGAAAATTTTATAAAATTTAAATAAAATGTGAAATTTAAGGAAAAATCAATATTTAAGTGAGTTAATAAAATAAATAAAAGTAAGATTAAATATAATATTTTAACAAATTAATCCAGAAACTAAAAGATAAGTCATCGCTTTAAATCGAATTATAGCTTTTTTTTTGTTCCACTAATTTTGTCCATGAGTATATAAAGTGACTTAATGTAATTTGATTCAAAACGTTATAAAAAAATAATTGTGTTATTTAGTGAAATTTAATTGAAGAATGCAAAAATGGCTTTAAGGATTTTTAATTTGACAACAAATTTTATAAAGGAATGTTAAGAATTGATTCGAATTAACTTAGTATGACAAATTAGAGAATTGATTTTATTGCTATGTTTGTAAAATATCTCACATTCATTAACAAATACGGTATATGCTTTAAGAAAAAATTAAAACTAACGTTTAAAAGTTAATTTGTCTAAAATGCGGTATATATTAATTTTTATAATAATAAATGCTTGTATTTTAAAATAATATTAAGGGATAGTTAAATAGTTAATATGCTAGGATGTACGTAAAGAAAAAATGTTGGAAACCTCTGATATAATAAATTGAAAGACATATCCATTTCAATTTCTCATATTGCTATAAATAGCTCAAAAATTATACTCTAATTAGAAATTTAAAATACATGTCTATATATCAAATTATTATTATCTATAGGTAAATTTCTTTGGGTGAAGTGATTTGCCTGTTCGATTGTCGGGGTGCTGTAAAACGCAGAGTTGCATAACGCAAGGTGGCAGCAAGGTGTGGTTTCAATCTGATTCAGAGATCGGGGAAACGCCGCGTCGTCGACTAGTACAGGGTCTGTGGTTCTGTGACCCGGATGTTGATTGAAGATCTCAGATTTCCTGTCCAGCAAGTCTGTCGCGTGCGCAGTTAACGGACAAACTTATACTCGTTGAAACAACGTTTCTATCAATGAATCCCCGTTGTTTGATCTCCAGACAAAGATTATCAGGGATAATTCAATATATTCCATATTAATGAACAAATTTTCTATTAGAAAATGAGAGGAGTAACTTTTAAGATTGAGCAAACTTGAATATTAAAAAAATCTTAAGAAATATCCCAATTGCATACTCGGGAAAACCCAGATCCAGATTCGACTAGGAGCCAAAATACTTAAGGAGGTTCTTTCGCGACAATACACACAAAAAGTTTTAGCCTCTTAACCACTCTATAAATATGAATGGAACTAAAATTTGAGGTTATGTTTTTTAACGTGACTGTCCACTCACACTACGAAATCTCTATATGGATAAACACATACTAGCCGGATCGTTTCCAAGCCATTTTTCTTATATCCCCTCCACTAAAAATAATCGCCCAAATATGTTTTTTTTTGTTTTTTATCAAAACTATATGGTAAATAATTTCAATTTTTTTTTTTTAAGTTACTCCAAATATATTATTCTAACAAATATTAGTTTTTCATCAAGATGGTGAAAGTCCTTCAATGAAAAAAAAATAAAATAATGATCATATCCCCACCCTTTCCCCTATCTGCCCTATGTAAAAAATGTCATTTTTAATTGCAATTCTTTCATGTTTGGTGTGGTAAATCGTCATCAAATTTTAACAGTCTGTGTATTATGCTTTTAATGACTTATATTCCAAGTTTCAAAGACTTCTTGAATTTTTGCATTTGTGAAAGAACTACCTTAATCATTTTTATCCCCAATTAAAAATGATTAGCCCTACCAAGGTTACGATACATTACTATTTGATGAATGGTCAGAATAAATGTACCTATATTATTATGAAATGTACTTATTGGAAAACAGTGTTTAAAAATAAAATATAGTAATATAAATACCTAATAAAAATGTTGATAATTACATGATGATGAAATCATTAATAAAAAATTATTGTATTATAATGTTTATTTTCATATTTTCATTAGATGAACATATATCTTTAAATTACTGTTGATGTCGGTGGTGAATTTTTGCTAATATATAAGATGCGAACAATGGTTTTAAAATTTTCTTAGAAGACTTTACACAACAGTTGTATTTATAAAGAATTTAGAAATGTTAGACACAGGGACTCCATTTATTTGCCCTAGAAAAAATCAGCCAGTGTGATTAGAAAATGAGTTGAGAAAATGAAGATAAATAAAATGTTTATTTTAAAAATCTTAACAAAATCATGTCTGAAACGAGAAGTGAAATAATTTTTAAGCATGATTTTTTTTCTCTGTGTCTGGATTCAGATACCTAACTTGAATCAAGATAGAAAAATTCTAGAAAGTTCATTTTGCCAAAATGTTCTTGTTTTTTTTTCAAAATAAAGAATTAATTACATAGATTTTGGAGTCTTAAGTTTCACAAGTTTCAGTTCATAATTCAGAAAATGTATATATATATATTATATATCATATAGTCAACTTATGCCAAAACCTTATACCTGAGGTCTATATTCACTAATGTAAATAACTAGTGTGTGTTTATAAAATTTTCAAATAACATTAGCTCAATTTCTGAACATTCGTGGGTTTTGCTTAAGGGTGACGATATGTCATAAGTGGAGCTAATAAACGTTTGTAACTATGTCTGTAATTAACCGAATGTTTTCTACATTTGATTCAATCGCGAATCTAATGTAGGGATTTTTGTCAAATATTGAGTGAAAATAATATTTGAACTTATATATTTCTAACTTGAAATAATGATATTAAATAAATTTTATAATTTTTCTCATTAATATATCAAAGAATAATTGATACGTCAACGAGAATTATTTTGACCGCGCTTATTTGACGAAAATTCCCTACATTAGATTCGCGATTGAATCAAATGTAGAAAACATTCGGTTAATTAATGGCAAGCATCTAACATACATGCTAATAGATCTAGCGCTCTGGACTGGGAGATCGAATATATAAGATCTGAGATTTCAAATTCACTTGGTGATCCATCCGAATGTCTAGTGGGCTATACGCGAAATGACGTTGGATTGTAACTAAGTGGATCACATCTTTTTCTATCTTGGTCCAGACTTAAGACTCCGCAGACTCCAATAGCGTAATCCGCAGTAGTCTCGTGATAAAAATATCTTTTTTCAAATAAACGCCGTCAAAATAATTCTCGTTGACGTATCAATTATTCTTTGATATATTAATGAGAAAAATTGTAAAATTTATGTTTGTAATGTTACACCTTTCTAATTCAAACGTTTACTGACAAAAAATAGACAAAACACTAAAATCTTAGAGTATGTACCGAGTCTTGAAAAAGTTCACCTTTTCATCAAAATTTTTATTCAAGAATACGTAAATACTTTAGGTTTGATTGGTCCATTGATTATTAGCAATTAACACACCAACAAAATGTTTTAACTACTTAATTTTAAGTGGATAAAAAGTTTTATTTCTAAAAAGATGACCATCAAATATTCAATATAAGTAGTTGTTATATACAAGGGGGCCTAAATTGCAAGCCTTTTTCGACATCCTTTCACTAATTATGAAGAAGAGAAAAAAACAATCGAACAGGTTTCAGACCACCCAAATCTTAAATATAAGTTTCTTTGATTGTTTTTAATCAAAGTTCATGTCTAACTGAAAATACTGTAACCAAATAGATTTGTTTTTTCTCATGATAGGATTTTAAAAATATATTGCAAAATTCAAATATTCTTGAAAAAATGTTGAACACAAATAAAAAAAATGAAAAGAATAAAAAATAAGTAAAATCGGATTTCTAGATTTGCTTACATCCATACTTAGTTACATACAAGTGAGGTTAATATAAAGCGTGTAAAAATAATAATAATAAAAAAATGAAGAGGAAACGGAAGGATATTCTTCCGTTTCTTTGTCCTAATAGATAATATAACAGAGGCAGATATGTGTTTATTTCTAAGATATCTGTAAAATTATAAGAATAATAAAATAAACCAAAACAAATCAAATGATCAAAGATTTTTTTTTCCCTTTATTTAAGGTCGTTTTTTATGCTTCTATGGCCATCAACGATTATATTCTACATTATGGGAAAAATTTTAATCTATCTAAAAGAATCTATTAAAAAAAAATCCTACCTAATACTTAGTTGAAATTCTGAAGTGTCCTACATTGTTTAAGTAAAAATTATAATAAGAAATTCAATGGAAATTCGACAATTCAAAAGAAATTGGTTGTCCGTGATAAAGTATTCAAATTTGCCTTTGCTATGAATTATTTAAGAGACAAACATTCAAATTTTTGAGAAGCTCAGAAGAAAAATAAAAACAAATTTTGGCGAATATATAAATGAATTAAATTCTCAAAAATAAATCTGAAAACAAGATTATAAATTATTACGATTTATAGTCACTTGGATGTTTGGATGATGAGAGAAAAAAAATTATCATGCCAAATTGTTGTGTGTTTTTCAGTATCTGCATATAAATCTCAATGTTTTAAGGAATATTATGACTTTATATTGGGCCACGGCTTGGACGGCCCTGGTTTAAATCGAATGGGATTAAAGAAGGGGATATGAGGAATGATAATTTATTTTATAAAAGGGTCACGGATAGAATAATCCCTGACTATACATTATCTATTGACATGTAAGAACGTGTAAAGATCTAAAAGACAAGTCCTGACAAGTTTTAACCCAGGAGAGAAAAATTATCAATTAATTGTGATTGTTCTAGAAAACCCCATTTCCTTGTTTATTTTTTAAAAGGGCCATGGATATAATAATCCCTGACTATTCATTGAAATGGATACAAGCATGAGCGTAATTAGGGGGGAAGTGTCCCCTACAAAACTCATTGCCCCCCTCCTTTAGAAAAATCTAAACTCCATTATTAAGAGGTATCACTTTTGTATTTCTCATTAAATTATTTTGTTACTTCCAACATTTATCAATTCTACTAAAAAAAGTTTGTTGATCTCTAATCGCATTACCGAAATTGAAACCTGGTGCCCCCGCCCCCTAGGAAAACTCCCTATCTACGTCAATGTATACAAAAGGAAGTTGCACCAAAGAGGTACAACCTCTGTAGTTTAAGAAACATGTTTCAAATAACCCTACAGTCTTTGCACCTATATTTAAAGAGTAAATTTTCAAAATATATAAATTAAGATCACTTTAGGAGATAAGTCTCATTTGCCCGTACACCATAAATGTGTTAAAAAATTAATATTAATATAAATGACCTTGAGATGTTGATGTTAAAAAGAGCTATATTATAATATTATATTGCATAGCTATTAGAAATAGTTTAACATTATACTAATTATGATGGTGATAATCTAACATGGATAAAAAATAAATTCAGTTATATAGAACTAATACAGAAAGGACTACTCATTTATGGTGTATTGATATTCTAACAGGATTACTCGAGATGCAATGAGAAAGAGGTAGTTGATTATGTGAAGCTACACTGGAAGTACTGTTAACAAGAAGAGATTTGAACTGAGCACCGGTTTTTCGCTAGCAATATCTAATTTGGGAACCTCTTATGGAAAACAAGAGATTTCGAAAAAGAAACAATTGCATTTTGGTTCTTTTCTATTCATAAATTCAATCCCATCCAGTTATAATTTTAGTGAATATATTAAAACAACTTTATTATTTTATGTTCTTTTCTTACACTTTGAAGAAAAAAAATATTATCAGAATTGCTGGACAATAAGCAATATTCTAAAATAGGGTGAAGAATTAAGTAAAATTACGAGGTGGGTTTCACATAAAATTTTCACCTAATTTTTTATCATTAAAAATGTTTCACCTTGAACCAACAGCGATCTCCTTAAAAGGTATTAAAATAGGGTGTATTCTTGGCTTTTTATTCTACCAAGAAGCTTATCTTCAATTATTATTCTTCATACAAGATTCTTCTTTATAGACAAGATTTGACTTATTGTACTCTAATTTCAGCATTTTTTTATGTTTCGGTTCTGGCACCCTCAATAGCAGGAATTTTCAATTTAATTTAAACCATGAAACGTTTTAATTAATAAAAAATTTTAAAATAATTTTATAATCTTACTATTTAGTTACTTGGACTAATCTAATCCAATTTTATAATCATTTCATTAAATTTTTCTTGGTTAGCTATTGTTATGCGATCTTCCTTTTAATAAAAAAAATTAATTAATTACTAAAAATGTCACAGGCGTGAGCTATCGCAGCCTAGATGGCTCTAGATGAGCAGTGATGTCCAATCCGCGGCACGCGGGTCAAATGCGGCCCAGCACTGCAATGAATGCGGTCCGATATCCAATTATAAACTTCCTTTGAACATTAAGATTTTTATGTACTTACTGGAAACATATCAGATACAATCTGATATTTGTTTTTTATAAAATATGAAGAAATTGGAAAATCATCGCAAAAGTTTTAATGTGAAAAAATATATTAAGATTTCGGAAAAAATAATCGCAATTGTGGCATATTTCGACTAAATTTTTATTATTATAAATATTTTACCTGCAAACTTTCTGATTGAAAATACATTCAATCAGAGATTGAACTGAGAAAAAAAATTTAATAATGTATCTTTATTAAAATTTTATAAAAAAACTATCTAACCAGAAACAAATACTCCTGGTTTCACAATACTTCTTCACTTCTTCAATTTATATATATTAGGTACCTAATGCTATTTTCAAGAATAAAATTCACAAAAAGCAAAGTTATAAGCTCAGCTTTTAGGTAAAAAAATAATGAAGTTTCGAATATTTAAAAACCATTCTTCATCTCATATTTACATTTTCTAAAATATTTATTATTTTAGTAATTAAAACTTTTGAAGTGCTAAATGATTTAAAAAACAATATTCTGAAGGAAAAGAATTAATAGATTATTGTGCTATGACATTTTCGCTTCTGTCATAGTGGATTACATTATTCTACATTATAAATATTCTTTTTTATTGAGAAATATCAATAGAATTAGTATATTTTATATGCGGTCCGAAGCATTTGTATTTTCATCAAATGCGGCCAGTGTAAACCAAATGGTTGGACACTCCTCCTTTAGTAGTTGAGTTGTTTATCGAAAGAGAAGTTCAAGCTCAAACCATCTAGATTACAGATTTTTCTCATCAAAATGGACTACGTTTCGACATAGAGTATTTTTAAAATTTGGTTGGCAGCTTAAAAAGGTTAAGGCTGGTTTACACTTCGAGTTATTAAATTTTAATTTTAGTTAAGTATTTGAAAAAGTAGTAGAAATCGAAATATTAATATAGAGATATTTTTTTTTAACTGTGAAATAAATATATAATAAAGAATTCAAAAAAGAATGGAAAAAATCTCACCTGGAAGAGGCGTGGGAGCTCGCAGAATCACTGGAGAGCCCTCAACGCGCGAGTCCTTGCTGGAAAGCGTTGGTTTTGGCCTGAAGGGGTTTACAATTCACCTCGCAGGGGCTCAAGGCGGCATGGGGTCATGGTGGGGAGTGAACTTTGGACCCTGCAATAGAGAGTACTAGTTATTGTACAAGCACCTAATAGTTAAAAGGTAAATCCTAGAAGTATCGAATTGAAATATTTTTTCCAATTTTTTTTTTTTTTAATGCAATCGAATGCAAGAAGGGGTGCACCAGTAAAGATGTAGCCCCTATGGATCTCGAAAGACCCTTGCATTACCGAAGAGAAGGGAAAGTTGATTAAGAGAGAGGGTGTAGACGTAGGTGTCTATGCACCCTGGTTTTGAAGGTTTGAAGATCATAGGTGCTGGGAAAGATAGAGGCTGGGAGAGAGTTCCAGTTCCTTGAAGTCATGGGGATATATGTATTCGCGAATGAAGTGGTCCGGCACTTTTCCAATTTGACCGCGAAAGAGTGTTGGGAGTCGGCAAAACGTGTGCTGCGTGCAAAGCAATTCGAGCAAACAGGTCGGGGCTTGTTTACGAACAAGCCGGAGCTTGTTTTTGAACCTCTCTCAACATACAATTAAATCTATTCTAATTCCTATATTATAAACTCTAACTAAATACGTGTATTAAAAGAAATTATCTTTTAAGATATGTTTTATAAACGATTGCTTTCTCTACTTATTCTAATCAAGCATTGTAAAATGTATACGAGTAAATTCAATTTAAATCTTAATATAAAAACTAATTTGAATAAAAATCAAGATAATTATTATTACTATTAATCCTAGCTGTTATGCATGATTTTCTTACATGTCAGAAGTGTTATATTCACCCATCTCGGGAATGTAATATCATCAATAGCACCTGGATTACATTATTCTACATTATAACTATTCTTTTTTATTGAGAAATATGAATAGAATTAGTATATTTTATATGCGACCCGAAGCATTTGTTTTTTCATTAAATGCGGCCCGTGTAAGCCAAACTAATCAAGTCTCATGAGTTATTAGTCGTGTATAGATTTTAATCCAGTGTAAATTAGTCATGTCTCAAAATAAATATTTTAATCGTTCATATCGTCTTCGGTAAGTCGCAGAGCCTTGAAATTTGAAACTTAAGCTATTTAGGGCCAGTTGTATGTCGGTTGGTAAACTCTTTCTAAACGTTGGCAAAGGGTAAAAGGCTGGGATGGCCAATCAGATGACAGGCACTTTCATCTGATTGGCCATCCCAGCCTTTTACCCTTTGCCAACGTTTAAAAAGAGTTTACCAACCGACATACAACTGGCCCTTAGAGGCAAAATGTTACCGAGCATCGCCCCGTGCTCCAGGCACTAATTTAATAAATACAAATTGAAATACAGCTAGCGGTTTTTTACATATTATTTTATAGTAACATCGATACTATTTTAAGCATCTATAAACAGAAGCTAAAGACTAATCACATCTGGTCAATACAAACTTTTTGCCACCAGAACAATCTTTCTACCACTTTTCATTCTCGAGTTGTCGTTTTCATTGGGATCAAAACAGGCAGACATATAGGCACAAAGTATACAAAGAGGCAGTTAGAAATATCATAGTTGAAATGGTTTTCTCCACGTTTATGACATTTTTAAACACAATAAGGATAATTTTGTTTTTACTTTACCATACAGGGTATGGTCAAGTATTGTAATCGTGCATGAAAAAGGTGTTTTTTTTCCTTCTTTTTTTTGAAATATCTCAAAAATGGCTGAAACTATTGTGATTAAAAAAATTGAGCGAAGCCATGGCATTTCCCTATACAAAAAACCTTAATAAGTGAACATCGAAAAAATTATATTTTTCGAGATAATAATTGTTTTGTCAAAATGTCTGTTAGTTAGTTAGTCTGTCTGGTTGTCTGTTAGTCTGTGCGTTACCAAATTTTTGTGGACGAACTAGCTCAAAAACTAATGTGAATATCGAAACCAAATTTCACACGTGGTTTTGGTCCATTGAGATTAAGAGCTGATTAGATTTAGGTGCATATCGACCCAAAATTAAGGGGGGTGGAGGGGGGAGGGGGTTAAAAATTACAAATCTAGGCCGTTTGAGCAAACTCAACCAAATTTTGTATACATAATCAATGAACCCCCAGAAGTCTGAAAATACAAAAACTAACCGCCCAAAATGGGAGGGGGAGGGGTGTAAGGTCAAAAAATGAAAATCTTGGCCATTTACCAAACTCAACCAAATTTTGTATACATAATCAGTGGACCCCCAGAAGTCTAAAAATGCAAAAACTAACCCCCCTTACATGATTATAAATAATTTTAGGGGCCAGGTTGTATGATAAAGTCAAGTGGATGGCCACATCAGAACACGTCAGCTTATTTTTCTTTTCTTTTATTGGCCTCGGGAACATAGATGCCTATTTAGCCAAAGGATAAATAAATTAATTGAATTCAATTCTTAGGCATCGTCTGCTTTCCGGCAATACCGAGTAATTATAACGTTAATGATAATTTCTTGGATTAAAATATTTATAAGATAATAAAAAATAAAAATATTTCTTGCATTAGATGGTGTTGCGACCAGCAGCTAGAAGGTAGAATGAGCAATGTGACTGCGTGCTCCACGTGGCCTGGAGCGTGATCCTCCAGTTGGAACGATTGCATAAAGCCATAAAGGCGACCCCACGCCCACCTCTATTCGCCCAGATGCATTAGCCAAATCAATTGCTTGCTAGGCTAGCAACTTGAATAATTAGCCTCATGCTTGTTTACTCACTGTCAAATGATTGGAAACTTAAACCCAACTCTAATTATGAATTGCTTCATGATGTAATTAAAATAATTAAAATTAAAAAAAAAAACTCGTTTGTAATCTATGAAAATCTATGAAAAATTAATAATAAGATTAAATTAGTCATTGTACCTAAATATGTATTTATAATTTTTCATTTTGATTTTTTTATTTGATTTTTTTTTTAATGAAATTGATGTGAGAGGGAGATACACCTCATGCTTGCTGTACCCCTTCTAGCCTATTTCGAGCTTAAGTTTCGAATTTCGTAGTTCTGAGATTTATGGTTGAGAAACGCAGGGGAGTAGATTCTTACGTACGTAAACATCAACTTCTGGTACTTCTATTTTAGCCAAAATCTTGCGGTACTTCTTGTAGCCTCTAGATAGCTTAAGTTTCAAATTTCAAGACTCTGTGACTTACAGAAGACAAGATATGAACGATTAAAATATTTATTTTGCGACATGACTAATTTACACCCCAATCCTTTATTTCAATCTGATTAAAGATAAGTACACCAATCTTTAGCGAAATCGTTAGAGCCGTTTTCGAGAACCCGATTGGATATACATATATACAAGAATTCCTCGTTTAATATAATAAGATAAGATATAAAAATAGTATAATATATATATATAGGGTGACCATTCGTCCCGAATTTTCTGGGACAGTCCCGGACTAAAGCCCCGAGCCCCGTATTAATATTAGTCCCGGAAAATGTCCCGAATTAGATAATTCATCATATCATGTGAATATTATAATATTCGATTATATTTTATTCACTCATCTACGCGAATGCTTATGTTTATAGACTCCACTCGCTTATTATACTATAAATAATTTTTTTACTGTATTTTCATGTTTCATTTTAGTTTTTCATTTAAATATTTTTTGGAAAAAAAATAATTTTTTTTTCGTTAATGGGGTGGGGAGGGGATTAAGGGGAGTCCCGGAGTGGACCGAAGAATAAATGGTCAACCTAAATATAAGTGATATTAAAAAATATTTTATTAGATATTGTGGATTTGCTTTTATAGACCTGGGACAATCCTGTGTGTTTTATTATATTTTGATAGACAATTTGATTCTGAGCAAAAAAGTTCTCATACAAAATAAATATAAAAAATTTAGAAACAATAAAGTTATTGAGTTATCATAATATACATATAAGTAAATTCACCAATTAATCAATTAAATGAGATCCCCACCCGAGACTTCTCCTAGCTAAATGAGATGCCTTTTTTAACTTTTATATATTTGATTAATATAAACATGGAAAATGATTATCTTACAATGAGTGTTTTCATGCTTCAAGAATTAGTTAAGTTTTACTTTTTGTTTAATATAGATTGCCATAAATGACAAGCGAAACGAGTTTCCCCTTGAAATCTTCATTTTAATAAGATATTTTAATTTACATAAACAATAATTATAAGATTATTTATTTATCTTGATCCGCATACTTAACTTCTATCCTAGCAAAACAATTTATCCGAAGAGAAAGGTTATCCATATTTAATTGAAGGTAAAAATAAATTTAAAAAAACCGCTACAAGCGCTTGTTCATGACTTCTTAAGCTATGATTTGAGAATATGTATTATTTGGGAGAGATAAATAGAAATAAACAAAAAAATTAAACTGAATCTAAAATGTCATTTATCATTTTAGACAAGTATATAATTGCTCGTTGTTTTTGTTTCCTAATCATTTCTTACGATAATAGAAAAAGTTTTTTTCAAATTAAATTAATTTTAAAGGTGAGATTTTGATAGATGTGTTGGTTTATACCTATTTCCTTGTAGTGAAAAAGTAATTGGAATTTATTTTACTATTAGTATTATTGCCTTACTCATTACATATCTCATTTTTTTTTACTTCATAAAATTATTTTAAATAGCATATATAATTATATATATTTATGTTAGAAAATAATTTTATTAATTTGTTAAAAGAAGGATTTAAAAATTAGACGCGAGCTTACTAGAGATATATCATAAAAATTACGGAAAAATGTTATCTTTTTTTTCAGGAAGTATTTTTCTGAAGTATATATAAGAACTCTGAGAGGTTTTTAGAATCCCCATGATTGTGCGTACTTTATTAACAAAAAAATATTCAACTATAAATATGTTAATAAAAATTAACTACTTATCAATATAACTATATAACCTTGATAAGTTAGACACAAAATTTATTTACAAAAATTATTTTAAATATTTAGAAAACTAGTTGTGTAGAATGTTTTGGTGTTTTCATAACATTTACGATTAAGTTTTCATAATCCTATAAATGTAGTTAAAATTCCTCAAATCAATCTATTAGCATTGAAGTATAAATGGCTATTTTTTAGCCTTTCGCAGCTCTTGCAATAAAATCTGGACAATAGTGCCAAAATATCTTGAACTGTAGATTTGTTTGTTACTTTATCTTTTATTTTAATGAGATGGAAAGGTCCGATTTAAAACCCTAATTGAAATGGTAATTGATCGTGTTAAAGGCTATAGTTATAGTTCATTTAAAATAAAACAACAACAAATTAGACATAAGTATCAAATAGAGAAAACAGCTAATACTATGGACTCAAACAAGGATGGAAAATAGCTGCCGGAACTATGGTAGCATATGAAATCACACTTCAATTAAAAAAAGTCTTTTTTTTTTTTTTTTTTTTTAATGCAATCGAATGCAAGAAGGGGTGCACCAGTAAAGATGTAGCCCCTATGGATCTCGAAAGACCCTTGCATTACCGAAGAGAAGGGAAAGTTGTTTAAGAGAGAGGATGTAGACGCAGGTGTCTATGCACCCTGGTTTTGAAGGTTTGAAGATCATAGGTGCTGGGAAAGATAGAGGCTGGGAGAGAGTTCCAGTTCCTTGAAGTCATGGGGATATATGAATTCGCGAATGAAGTGGTCCGGCACTTTTCTAATTTGACCGCGAAAGAGTGTTGGGAGTCGGCAAAACGTGTGCTGCGTGCAAAGCATGCTTTGGGGGGAATTATTGATTTTATCTCATCAGAGCACCTGCCGTGATAGTATCTATAGAAAAGGGAAAGGGCAGAGACATCTCTTCGATGAGCTAGCGAGTCGAGGGAGTCGGTGAGGGTAGAATCGTCAATTAGTCTGACGGCTCGTTTCTGAATTGCATCAAGGGTAGCAAGAGAATATTTTGAGGCTCCTCTCCACAGATGAGAGCCGTATTCGAGACAGGGGCGGATTTGGGCCTTGTAGATGGTGAGAAGTTGTGGGGGTTTGTAAAATCGCTTGGACCTGAATAAGAAGCCAATCTTCCTTGCTGCAGATTTCGCCACAGAGGAGATGTGTTCATTCCAAGACAGGTCAGATGCGACAGAGACGCCCAACATGGATAGGCTGTCACACATTTTCAGGGTATTCGAATCGAAGTGAATATCAGGGAAATCTCTATTTTCGCGCCTAGAAATTAGACAACATTGAGTCTTATTTGAATTAAAGTTAACTAAATTTTGAGAGCCCCATTTATTCAGTTTGTCTAGGTCGAGAGTAATTGAGGAGGCAATATTGATTCGATTATTCGGGAGAGAGGGTTTGCCGTGTAGAGTGCTATCGTCGGCGTAACAATGAGTGGGGTTTGCCGTTTGATCAATAAGGTCGTTTATATAAATAAGGAAGAGTGTGGAGGAGATTACAGAGCCTTGGGGAACACCAGAGTTTGTGGAGAACGATTCAGAAGATGTTCCATCCACCACAACTTTTATACTTCGGTCTGCTATTATCGTCAATTTGAACTCTAACATACTATTTACTAATAGGAGATTCATCATTAAATCCTTTCGATACTCTCCGAACATATGTGTACCACCAAATTTTAATTCAGGACTGAGTGTATTATTTCTAATTTAAAATGGTATAAATGTACACCATTTAGTTCTGTAGGCATTATATTATTGAAATTAAGAATCAAATATTTCTGGTATGTTCCATTTATATTTTAAAAATTGTGATGTACCAAATCTATTTTGGAGCTTTGAGTAATAATTCTTCATAAGAACGGACTAGAAGTAATATTTATAGGGCTTCGTACGAGAGGAGACTTGGTAGAAAGAGACGAGACCGAGACGATACCGCGTTAACGAAAACGAGACGATACCACGAGAATCTCGAGTCTAGTCTCGTGGTCTCGTAACCATTTTTTGAGTGGTTAAAAAGAATATTGTATTGAATAAATTAAAATATATTTTTAAATTTATTGAAAATAAATATTGTAAAATACTTGGTCAAAGACTCTCCGCGATGCACAATTTTTACAATTTTACAATGATAATCTATTTTTAACTCATATATATTTTTTTAACAATTAGGATATTCAATACAAGGGAAATGTAATGAAAAAACACGTGTTTCTTTTTCAATAATAAATATCGTGTGAAATATTTCTTCGTAAGGGAAAAATTTAATTTCAGTTATTTAATTTTTTATATTTTTACTATACTTTAAAAAAATAAGAATGTAACGATACTTGGCGAGACCAAAAGAGAACAAACGAGATCAAACGAGACCAAAAAAGACCAAACGAGACCAAAAGAGACAAAAGAGACCAAAAGAGACAAAAGAGACCAAACGAGTCCAAACGAGACCAAACGTGACAAGACCGAGACGATACTGTCTTTTTGACAATTCACGAGAACGAGACGAAATTTTCTCAAATCTCGTCTCGTCTCGTCTGATGCGAAGCCATAAACATGTACATATTATTTGAGTTTACTTTTTAGTTTGTTGTTAAAATATATAATATAATTGGCGACTAATCGTTTATAAGAGTAGTATTTTTATTTTTTGAATAATGGGAATATTTGCAAAAAGAAAAACTTGGTATACGTTGTGGCAGTCCTACTGTGTACCAATAGTCACAATTTTAACTCTTCTTCAAAATTTGAAATATACGGCAGTGGAAGCTTGTAACCAATGACAAAAAATATTCCTAAAATTATAGAAAAACTTTAAAAAGGAGAATCTGCATTCAGATGCAATAATGAAGGGCTTATGTTTGTCAAATAGCACGTCACAAAAGATCAACTGCAATAATAATAAAATTGTGTATGTGAAGTAGATAATGAAGTTAGGGTCCAAATGTGACATCACCTGCCTAGAAATAATCTAATTTTATAGATAAATAATGGGAGGGTTAATTTACCGGGCCAGGTTGTAGGACTTTATGATTTAGAATGCAAATCAACAAAATGGTGGAAGAAGGTATTTTATCGGTCATTTCTGATAGCTGTTGTCAATTCGTGGTTTTATAACAAAATACAGAAGAAGACAACATCCTTGATCCAAAATATAGTTCACCTGACAGAAAAAATGAGAGCCCAGGGCAAACAAACTGCTTCAGTACAAAATAAAAGAAAAAGCTTTTCAAATGTTTCTCTCCATCTTCTTTGAAAGGGAATCCAGAAGAAGTTGCAGAAGATGTGAGAAAAATAAAAAGCAGACATGTATTGTTGTTTTATGATTATTGTACTATATATTATTTGCAGTGGAGAAAAAAATTAAATGAAGTCTCAATTTCTTAGTCAAATTTCATGATTATTCTAATACTTTCATAAAAGGAAATAGAAATTTTTCACTTTAGAATTTACTTCAAAAACTTCCTTGATTCAATGAAATAAAGAATCTTATGGAATGTACAAACTATCTGGGAAAGAGTATATTAATAACAGCATTTATATATATATATATATTATATTAACTAGTTGATGAAGAAATAAAAATGTATGTAATTTTCCTTTTATCAAGCATTTCAAAATGAAAGTGTCATTTCTCAATTCAATGCATTTTTGAAAATTGTATACTTTCCACCACTTTAATAATGGAATTGTTTTAATGAGGTAAATTTTATGTTATATCTAGTCAAAGTCAACAATTTTAAATCAGACAAAATTTGGAATAATACAACGTATAATGACGATTTTATCATTTATAGAGAAATATTATTTCTGAAATCTGAAAATATAAAAAAGTAAATAAATATCAGTCATGGAATTTAAAAAAATAAAAAATGAATTTTATCATATTAATATATTAGTAGAAAAATATTGGAATTAAAATAGACAAAAATACTTAAGAAAGAAACTTAAATGGTCATATTTTGAAAAATGTTCATCTTAGTGGACTGAAAAAGAAAATTTAAAATTAATTGATATTTTTTTTTTTTTTTTTTCTGGGATTAATAAGGATCAGAGAAGTAACCAGATGGGACACTATTTTTTTTAATAATTAAGTTTGTGTTTCCTCTTTGAGAAAAAAAAATAGGACCTTCCTGTTAGAATTTTTAATTATATTTTTATTTTTAATCAGATTTTTTTTCAAAAATAAAATTTGGGCCCTTCTTGGAAAACATATTCTTATTTTATTGGCCATAATAGTTTTTCTGGTGTTTTTTTGCCTTATTCTGTTAATGATGAGTAAACTTGATTTTTGTTACCATTGAAACAGATCTTAAGGAGTTCGATTCCAAGCCGCTGAGTTTAGACGTTGATCGGTTAAGCTAGATAGATCTTTTTTCTTTTTTCTTTAAACCACAGAAATGAAAAAAATATATTTTAAATATCCATACATTCCGCTGTCATTTACGATAGATCAACAAGATTGTAGAATTCATTACTATCATCAATTCGCTCAATGCTAACCTCTTAACATTCAAGTGCCGAATCAGGACATAGGTATTTGTTGGATCAAAGGGGGTTGTGAAGGAATGTGCGGATTAGTGTGTCTGTATGTGTGTATGTCTGCAAATATGTCTACGTTGTGTGCTTATAGAGGTGTGACTGATGTAAAATGACATGAATTTGAATTTTTGTTCTGCTCTAAGAAGCATTAACCTTCAGATAATGTTTTTATAATAAATAATAATTATAATAAATTAATATATTTATTAATGAAACTAAAAAATAGTCAAAAACAAAAAATATCAAAGTCAATTTAGCTCTTTTATCCCTAACATCTCTAGAAACTCCTGCTCAATCATCTTTCCCAAATTCTATATTTTTCAATCCTTCAAGAACAATGTATTGAAATCAAGATACTTATGAAAGCCTTGGGTAAACTTCGATATTATCGAGTTATATATTAAAACTTCCTAAATTAGAAAAAAAAAACTACTCCATATTAGTTTATCTATTCTCCTGGCACGATTTATTATTGTACAAGTAGTATCAAACTTGTATCTCAACCAGAGGCGTAGCCACGGGGGGTTAAGACCCCCCCCCCCAAGCGGGGCTCATGGGATGAGTAACCGTTTCTTATGGCAAACTAACCGTAATTATATATATTTCATAAGAGCTTACTAACAAAATTTCGTGACGGAACATTGTCAAAAATGACAAAAAACCTAAAAAATCCCATTTTTTGGCGGTTTTTTGTTTATAACTCGAAAACTATAAACTTTTTGTAAATAACCTTCCTTTACAAAATGAAAGTCTATAAAATTTCCTACAAACGGTTGGTCAGAGAAAAACCTAAGTAATTAAATTTGTAGGAAGTTTTATGAACATTCATTTTGAATAGCGATGTTATTTACGAAAAGTTGATAGTTTTCGAGTTATTAGCAAATAAACGGCCAAAAAATGAGATTTTTTACATTTTTGGGATTTTATTTAGAAAAATATTTCTTTGAATGAAATTAATAACGATAACACCGTATTTAGTTTTATTATCTACTTCATTTCATTATTTAATTAATCTATTTTTTTATACATTTTTAGAGATAAGTGGGGGGCGTAAGGGAAGAGGGAGTGGTATTCATAAATTAAAAGTCTAACCAAAAGGTACGAAAGAAAAAAAGGTTTGAAACTACTAGTCAAAATAAAATAAAAATTATAAAATAATAAATTAATTAATCATCAGAAGTCGATAAATCGTTTACATCTCGTGAATCATCATGGGAGTTTAGTTCTCGTCACTTTTTGATTTTATTTATTAAAAGCCTTTGTGGGAATACTAATTATATTCAAAACACTATACTTTTCGAATCATCTCTCTGTAACTAGTAGTTAGGTATAACTGAACTTAGCTAAAGCCCCATAGATTGTAATTATATTAAATTAGAATTGGAATAGTATTCGAAACATTGGGTAACCTTTCAACATGTGTGAGATTTGTAATCTCCAGTTGGCTGCTTAAAGCCCAGTTCCCAAGCAATTACATGGGAAATTTTTAAATTGTCTCATCCTAGGAAATATAAATATAATTCAAAACAAACTGTATTAAATAATAAGAAAAATGGGGTCTTTTTATGTAATCGTTTATAAATTTCATTAAGAAACTGGCGTTTTCTATCCATTCTTTTGTTTCTTATAATATTTATTTTTCAAGTATCTTAAACAAGTGAGGCATTTTTTCATAATACCATCACTTCACAGCCAACAAGTAACTATTTATTTACACCACCATAAGAGGAACGGGTTTAGTACATTTTAGAAGGCGGAATGAATATTCTATCAGCTATCATCCTTTAATTCAATGATAATTACTTTTATATTTTATTGAAATTGTTTACAATTTCAGGATTTTGCAGGTCTTTAATTTACAAGATTTCCTTGGTCCAAAAAAGTGATTTTTTTTTTAATATATTTAAATGAGAATGATCACATTTTATGTGCGCTCTACCCTGAAACTGTTAATAATAATTAAAAAAAAAAATCGGATGAAAACTAGAAAAAATTTTAAGAATCTTTACACTCTCTGGATTGGCAATTTTCTGTCAGCGAACAATTTGAGATAGAAAGCTGAAACTTAATAAATTTTGTTAATGAAAACTAACCAGCTAATAAACACTAACCGTTTGAGAGCTATTACATATAAATTTTTTCTGATTTTTTCAACATTTTCAATCTGAAATTGCAGAATCGAAAAAGCCTAAAATCTAATCAATTTTTTTTTGTTTTAGAAATACAAATATTTTGGCACAGAAAAGAACTTTTTTCCTTTATTGAGTTATCATGGGTATCGAAATTCAAAAAAATGAAATACGTATACTTGTAAATGATCTTTCTTTATCTTTGAGACTTTTTAAACACGAATAACCAAAAAGCAACATTTTTTGGTGATTTCAATTCTCAGGCCGCTTTTGCTATCGAGCGATTTTATAGAGAGTGATTAAGAGAAAATTCCTTCACAGAAAGTTAACGTTTTTCCAAAAATAATTAAATCATGTTTATTTTTTTTATATCGAGCTCATTTGTTGGCTTTAGGGCTCTGTTTCCAAATTCATTTTATATTATTTTATTTTTTTGACATCTCGAATAAAATATACTTAAAAATTAAATAACGATTTCTTATTTCTCTATCAAAACGTATTTTTAATTTTAAAATTTTTAATTTAGTCACAACTTAATAATTAATCATTGAAAGTTTCTTTTTGCCGAGAGTAGCAGAATTTTTATAAATTGAAGGAGACAATAAAAGAATCTGTCTTCTGCTGGAATTATAAATTTTTCATTTATTTATAACGAGACTATAGTTTCGAGGGCTTTGCCCTCAATTGATTTTTATTTCGATTGATCTATTACAATTGATTCACAGGAATTAATTCTAATAGACTGATGAAGAGGGCAAAGCTCTCGAAACTATAGACTCGTTATAAATAAATTAAAAATTTATAATTCCAGCAGAAGACACACACTTGTATTGTCTCCTTCAATTTAATCATTTATAAAATGTTATTTTTTTAATATATTTTTATCAAATTAACTGATATAGTGACTAAATCAGTTTTAGGTCTTAAAAATAAATAAATAAATAGGCCTAATAATAAAAACAAATTCTTTAAAATCAGTTTTGTTGTACGTACGTACATCCCACATATCTTTATAGTTACCATAATAATTTATTTGCGAATGATTTTCAAGGCGACTAATAAAGAAATCAAACGGAAAAACATAAATATTCCGATAATCGTTACGTTATAGGAGGGATTGTTCGTAGTGTCGGTTTCTCGACCTGCACCTGATCTCCTCGACCAGGATATCGGTGAAAGAGGGTCAGGAGAGGAAGGTTTTGGCCGAGGACGTTGCACAAGACCACCTCGCGACCAGTGACCACGGATGCTGGCTGGTGTCCACTCTCTCTGTATCCATAGGCTTTCTCTGAAAGACTGTGGGTTGTATAATCTCAGGCCCCCCCGGAACTGGAACCACTTTCCCGAGAACGATTTACGCAGTCCAAAACCAAATATACGCACGCCAGTAATTGAGCCCAAATTGAAAAAAAAAATTCCAAGACGCATGCTTTTAATAAAAGCTTGAATTCGAAACCTCCCTGGGGCCAAACTTGATTCAATTTCATTTAGTATTTGATATACCTAAGAATAAAAGACTAGCCACTACTCTGCCACCTGCCAATTACCAGAGAATAAAAGAAATTCTGCCCTAAAAAGAAACTGTTGAAATTTAGTATTATATCGTTAATATTTTAAATGTATTTATTAAACTTTTTGAAGTTGAATAGTTTATTAAACACCTATTTTGGATTATAAAATACATTTTTTAATAACTAACAAACAAATACAATAAAAATACACTTAATTTTGAGCCCAAATTGGAAAAAAATGTTCCCAAACTCGGTTAATTTTCATTTAGTATTTGATATATCTAAGAATAAAAGATCAGGCAACACCCTGCACTTACAAATTACCAGAGAATGAAAGAAATTGTGCCCTAAAGAGAAACTGTAGAAATATTGGATTATAATTATTAGCTTTTCATAGTTGGTTTATATCGTTATAATCATTGTTTTCATCATAAAACTTTTAATATATTTGTTAATAAGTAAAATATATGGTAAGAAGTAATTCTAGTGAAGAGAAATCAGAGAGGAGATTATCATGTGCTTAATGCAAATAAACGTATACCGTCGCTGATCTTACGAGGATAAGTCCGATTTTTGGTTAAATACGTATTATACGTTTATACCGACCAACTTTTCACGGCCCGTCTGTCTATTGAAACCTTAGTATTCTATACCAATTTAATTTCGCACTACGGACAAAAATAAATATTGCATTGTATTTGGATGTATTGTTGTTTAAAATGGTTTTTCTTGTTTTCTGGAAAACAATGAATTTAGGACTTACGAGGTTTTGTAAGATCAGCGACGATACATTATATTGGTAAATATTAATATATCATTTTTTTGTTTGAGAGTATAGTTTCGAATGATTGAATTTGATCATCAATATTTGTAATTAGAAATATGTTATCAGTTATTTCCCATGAGTTCATTTATTCGATTCCTCGATTGTATTTAGGTAAATTGGTATTGTTGTAATATTACGTAAGCAGGTAGTGGAAGAAAGCTGGCATTCGTTTGTTGAGTGACTAACATGTATGCAGGTATTTGCTACTACGTACAACGGTTTTAGGGGAATTATTGTTGATTTTCTCTGATAAAGGACATACTATATTATATTTTCCAGTACAAGTATCGCATCTAAGATTCGACCACTTAAATTTAAACAAACAGCTTTGTCAGAAAAGTGTACTAGGCGCTACATGCAGTTTAACTTCCGAATTCTCCGCCAACGAGTATTTTCAATATGCCAAGGCCGTACTTACTAAGATAAAAAGTAAACTCGGGCAATTAATTTCACTGGGCTCTCCAATGTGTCCGCGAAAGAAATTAATTTATTTTACACTGAGCTTAAATTCTCCTGCTTCGAAACATCAAAATGATCAACACTCAATACCTATATCTTACTAAGGAGTGAAATTTTCTTTCATTCTTTTATCAATATTCAATCAATTTGTTATTATGCAATATTGTGTTTCATAACATTTCATGTTTTTTTTCTACCTTTAACGGTCTTGTCTGTAGAGAGGTGAGTCTGTCATCCATCCTTCTATCTCTCTGGACATTATTTTTCATTTTGTGACAAGTAAAATACTAATTTTCAAAATAGTATTTATAAATAAAATAAATAATTTTCCACCTGGTATTTATTTATTTAAGAATTAAAATATGTTTTACTTGGAAAATGAGAAAAAAATATCCATAAAATGAAGTAATTTTTAACAAGTACTGTGAATGTTTTAAAAGTTGTGCAATATAGACCTAATTTATTGATTATTTCCTAATGAGCCGGATAGTTCAGATGAGTCACTAAATCTTATTCATTTAATTTAGATTGATTGTTCATTTTAACACTACTAAAATATTTTACAACAAAACTTTTTACTTTATTATACAGGATGGGGCATAAAGATCTACCACATTTTGAAGAGGTATAAAAAAATGAAAAAATTTAACTAGAAAAAAAACTGAATATATTTTTGAAAAGAACATAAAATATTTTTACTTTATCCAATGCGAAGCAAGTTACCAAGCTTGAGTTGTTTACCAAAAAAGAATTTATTCTTTTTGATTTTAAGTCGATTCTTCCACGTTTTCAGTAGAGGTTACCATTAATAGTCAAAAAATCAAAAATGCAATGCAATAAGGTTATTCCTCTAGTATTAGATAAGAATTGATCGTTATTTTTGATTTTAAGCCGAATCCTCCATGTCTTCAGCAATGGTTACCAATAATAATCGAAGCGTCAAAAATCTAATGTAGAATTGTTATTCCTCGAGTATTAGATGAGAATCGATGGCTATTTTTGATTTTAAGTCGATTCCTCCATGTCTACAACAATGGTTACTAATAATAACCGAAATGTCAAAAATCCAATATAGAATGGTTATTCCTCGACTATTAAATGAGAATCGATCATTATTTTTGAATTAAAGTCAACATGAACTGCAAATTGCAAGTGATATCTGATTAATAATAAAGGAATAATCATATTATTTTTTTATTGTTAAAGGATAAATAATTAATATATCCAATACACACCAAGCCAGCAAAAAATATTAATATTTCAAATGAATTTGGATAAAGTTTAGCAACGATCCGTTGCAGTTTATTTTATAATGTCTTTTAAACATTATATCAAACGATAAAAAGGTAAGGGGGGGGGTCAAAAATGAAAATTAAGAGCTGTTTTTGGTCTGATATTTTTTTAGACCATAAGCTAAAATTTATAGGGGCGCTGCAAAAAAATCAACTTGGTAAATAACGACACTTAACATATATCCATATGACTTAAAGAAATTGTAACTCTCTTCCCCCCATCTGTCTTCTAGCGACATATCGTCGCCTTAGGGCCGGTTGTATGTCGCAAAGTAAATGCTTTTTACCACTAACCCAAAAATAAAAATTCTAACCCTTTTGACCAAACTCATCCAAATTTTGTGTACATATTCTGTGGGCCCAAAAAAGGCTAGAAATGCAAAAACTAACCATTCAAAATGGGGAGGGGGGATCAAAAATAAAAATTCTAGCCCTTTCGAGCAAACTCAACCAAATTTTGTATACATATTCTGTGGACACCCAGAAGGCTAGAAATGCAAAAACTAACCAAATTTTGTATACATAGTTTGGTCGAAAGGGCAATAATTTTCATTTTTGACCCCCCCACCCCCACCCTTTTTTTGTCCGATATAATGTTTAAAACACATTTAAAAAAAATTATTTTACGTTCTTTTCAAAAATATATTCAGTTTTTTTCTAGTTAAATTTTTCATTTTTTTATATCTCTTCAAAATGTGATAGATCTTTATGGCCCACCTTGTTGAATAAGTAAATCGATAGAATTTCTTAAAAATTTATGAGCTCGTTACTTGTTAATCATTTTACACTCTCTAATCAATCATAAATGTTTAAAGTTGAAAATGAAATTAAATCTATTTATCACAGATTAGTGAAAGTGATGCCAACATTCCCTAGCGAACCATTCTATATAGAAATTCAATAAAAGGGAATTTATTTGGGAAACAACTCGGTGAGCAATTGTTTTCAGTCTGTAAGCTTTTCGTCCCACGTTACAACACGCCTTATCAATAAATAAATGACTATCCGCTCCAGTCGCTTCACAGGTGGCTTTCAGAGGAGAAATCGCTTCATCCATCGCGAGCTTGAAAGAAACACGCACACTTACACAAGCAGACACTTTGTCACTAACACAGAGTTAGTACAGTACACAAAACGGTAGAAATGCCTTATTGGTTACCCGGTGCATAGGTAGGTACGTGTAGTAATTTCCCTCCTGGCAGTAATCGATTGTCCCAGGGCAATAGTGAACCGAAATCGACGGTAACGGGACCGACCCCAGGCCGAATTACAATCCAAATCGAAGAATCAAATCAGGCTGTCGATTGCAATTCAGACCTTGCGTGGGATATTCTTCACATACCATAAGAGAGGTATTAGCTAATGCGGCCTGGGCAGTTTCAGGTCAATGGGGTCTCTTGATACTAGTATAAACCATCTCTACAAGGAGAAAGGTTAATGCACTGAGAAGACAAATAAATTACTAGGCAATGAGAACTAAAATTTATTTAGAAATGAAAAGTAATATTATATATTTAAAATGTTTTTCTCACATAAAATACAATTAGGATTATTATGCTTTGTCGTTTAAATGAAAAATCCAATAGATTTGACATTTAGTATTTTGATTAGCATATATCAATTATCTTCTAAACTTTATTGACTAACTTTTACTTGCGTTGGCAATTTCATAGCACTTAAGATAATATGATCATGATAGAAATTGTTACTTAGGATTTCGAAAAAAAAATATATGTACAAGATAGCCAATGATTGCTAAGCAAAATACATTTAAATTTTAACAAGATTAATTGATGTTTAAGGAATAAAATTTTTAATTTGAGTAAAGAGGTTATTAATTTAAAATAAATATGTAATAACTAATATTTATAAAATTATTTCTTATTATATTAAACGAAAACGGCTCTAACGATTTGGCTGAAATTCACGGGTTAGGGGGTTTTTGTGTTGACAATTCGATCTGTCACGGTCTCATTTTAGGCTAAGTTGTTTTTGATGGGTTTTTTGTTAATTGAAATAATTATTCTCAGGTGGTTGTCTCGATAAAAATGTATAATTAGATTTTTATTCAATTTCCTTTTAATAAATAATTGGTTTTTAAATTTTAAATCCCACTAATAAATCATTACAAATATTATTATATATTAAAATTAGAAATTTAATTAATTAGTTGGATTGAGGGGGATGAGGAGAGAGACCAATCGACTTGATTGGGGAATAATGGAATTGAAATAATTATCGGAAAAGAAGTTTTTTTATCTAATTAGATTTTTCTACTTATTAAAAACAAGGACTAACTACATATGAATAAGGACACTCGATGGTGGAGAAGTAATCTCCGGAATCGAAGTAAAAATACAATGTATACATTAATTAATGTAAAATAATTGGTTTAATAAAATTTATTAAAAAAAAAAAAATAATTAATTAGTTAGCTGGTTCAAAAAATTGTCATTTAAATAAAAAAAAATTAATTAGAGGTATTGAAGATAGAGAGGTAGAATTTAATGCTGAATTGATGGAAAGGCAGGCCAAGGATAAAGAAAACTACTAATTCCGATTACATTGAATTGAATTGCTATTGAATTTTTGACGTTTCGATATAACAATTTCTGAAGACATTGAAGAATCGATTTAATACCAGGTCTCACTTTAAAAAAAATTTGATAAGTTTTTTAATGAAACTAATTATTAACAGGTGGTTGAATCAAAATAAAACAAATGGTTGATTAAATCAAAAACAAACACATGCATTGCCGAGCATCGCTCGGTGTTCCAGGTACTAATATATTAAATATACATATTTAATTTAATTATGTATTTTAATCAGAAGTCAAAATTTTTAATTAATAAGATATTATTTTAATGAAATTTTCTGAAAATCCACGAATATCGAAAATCGATTGAATTACAAAGAATTAAAACTAAGGATTTTATTCGAGGCCACTGCTACAAATATATAATTACCCATTATTTTCTATTTAGCATATATTATTATCTTATGATATAATCTTTAAAGAATTTGGTGTCGGTTCTAGGTGAAACATTTTAATAGATAATAAGTAAAAATATATTTTTCTAGGTGGGTTTCACAAATAAAACAAGTATATGTTTTGAGTTTTTATCTCGATATATATTTCGGGTTATGAGCCCATCATCAGAAAGTTTTCTTTTGTAACTCCTGATGATGGGCTCATAACCCGAAATATATATCGAGATAAAAACTCAAAACATATATTTGTTTTATTTGTGAAACCCACCTAGAAAAATATATTTTTACTTATTATCTATCTTATGATACTTCATTCTGATAGGAAACATGTAGATTCGGTGTGAAGTTTATTTATTTTCGTGTGATGTCAAAGGAGACAAATAATAGTCGGTTAAATTTGTAAGCAGTGTATGCGAGTCTTGAACTCGTGTCCCAGCTATGAAAAGTTCAAAGTACCATCCCGGGGAGCTCATTTTTTTATTTTTTTATTTTTTATTTTATAATGAAATTTTAATACTTTTATCTTTTTATATTTTGCTTTCTCTAATGCCTTTCGCTTCGTGTGAGGGCACGATTAACTCACCCTTCAATTTATCATAGTGCTAGACAAATTGATAAATGGATTTCGATCTATCATTTCTAAAGGATGAGAGACAAAGACAATCCCCGATGGAAATGAATCAGCGTGTATGCAGAACATGATTTAACTCTGCCAAATTAAAGATTATTAAAAGAATGGCTACCAAAATGGTTCCTCTAATCAAGTTAAAATAAAAAAAGAGAGAATCTATTAGCGCCTCGGGCTAAAGAAGATTTCCTCCAGCCAAAGTGTTAACGGTCCCTCCAGCTAGAGATGAAAGTCGAACGAGCGTTCATCCATCCTATTGAGAGAATGGAAGTTCCGCGTTTGGTTCCTCCGCAGACCTTTAACCTGCGTAAGAGGCTGTCTGTCATTTGTTCCTCGACTGCCAATGAGCTAGTCAGGTGGTTTTCCAATTCACTACAAACCGCAGTAATAACCCAAGCAGGTCATGCGCAAATGCTATAAACATTGTAATTCATTTTCCGAATGAGTGGTAAGCAGCGGAATGTTTTGATGAGGTGTCTTTTACTTTCTATTTACCAACAGCACAGAGACGCCGTCGTCATTATCACCTCCACACATAATTTCTCTTCAAGGCATTTTTGCCTTTATTTTTCATTATTATCGTGATTTGAAATATTTTCTATAACTGTGTCCTGAATTGTGTCCTAAATTAGCCCACAAGGTTTATTTTGAATGTTTATAAGTCATGATAATATTCACCAAAGGAATTTTTCTAATTTTGAACAAGCCTTAATTAGAGGAAAATTTATTTATAATTATATTGGAAATATAAATTTAAAGTACAGTGGCATAAATTTATTTGAATGAATAAATTCCAAACATTTTTTTGTACATTCTAAAAACATTAAAAATAACTTCCTATCTCAAAATGTAAGCTCTCGATTTTACGGATGTCCTATTTAACGAAGAAAATGTTAGGTTATTATGTTAATTTAATTAATGGCTCAAAAGCACTGTTTGGCGCTTGATTAACACGCATTGGCACAGAATAGATACACTACTGTGATATTCATATAATTATATTACTCGCTTCGCCTGCTTCCGGGTGGACCTAGTATTATTGAATTAAGTCAAAAAAATTTTTTGCTCATTGTGTTTAAAAATGTCTGAAACGTAGAGAAAAATATTTGTAATTTATAAAGCAATTTGAGCCGCGAAAGTTAAATAACGTAATCAATAATTTCTTATGTTAATTCTACATATTTAGAAAATTATTTTATTATTTTTTGAAAAGAAAAAATGAATTGAGCACCCGGCGGAACGAGCCCGTATCTCTTCTTTAGCCAAAGAGTGCCTTCACCAACTAGGCCACGGATGATCCCGCCAGGAAATCTCTTTAGATTGAATGTCATTTTTCCTTTTTCTATTTAAAGTATAGTTACTTATGTTTTAGACAAATTTACTTTTTAAACGTTAGTTTAAATTTTTTCTTAAAGTAATTTTTAATTCATTATTTTTTTTCTCTCTCTTTGTACCTGTCTGCTAGGTACGAGAACACTCACGATAATTCAAGAAGAGAAAATCGTAGAAAGTACGTTCTAGTGCCCAAATGTTTATATTTTCAATGCGAATAACAGATTAATTTTTGATATTTTTGACTTAAGAATTTACGCTTCAAAAATGCAAAAAATATATTTTGGTAAAAACATGAAAAACAGGTGTTTTTTCTGCAATTGATTAAATTAATCAATTTATCAGAAAAGAATCATTCTGTTTCCAAACTCTTTTAAGTTTCAGGGATAAACGAATTGACAAATGTGTTCCTTAAAAACAATGAAAGTGTGTAAAATGTTTGCTTAAAATCGCATTAAATTTTGCATTTTAGTAAAATCTTTCGCTGGTGTTTATTTAATTATCCTAAATGCATATTAGATTTATAAAAAGTGAAGTAAAAAAAATTAATATAAAATTAGAGAAGATATATCAAGCTATTTGTTTGTTACAATTCGTTAGTTTTGGGTCAGTAATATCTAAAGCACTTTAATTACAAGGTAGCAGAATAATATAAATAAATTATTATTCATTTAGAATCAAACTTTCTATTTGAAATTAACTCAAATTTTGTTGTTAAACTGTTCAATTACAATTTAAATTTCTTTAGAATTTTATGAATTGCATATATGGTAAATAAATTAAGTAGAGTTTCAAAATTATATGTAAGATTCCACCACTTATATTTATTTTATAATTTTTGATTTTTAGAAACAAGTACGTATATCCATCTGCCAAGAAATATTCACTTCTTTTTGTTTAACTTTTCGGTTGTTAGTTTTCAATTAAAAAATCGTCAACATTTCTTTAACCATTGAAAGAATTTTCGCTCTTTTTAATTTCCCATCAGCTTCCTACGGTAACGATAGAAAACCGTGAAATTGATTGCAAATAATAGGGAGAGGGTCAGAAGTACTCTTTGTGGAGGTAGGTGTACCGTTCCCATGAAGAGGAAATTTTATAATCGGGGAAAAAAAGATTTAAAAGAACAACAAAAAACAAATCCGATATAAAGTTACTCATTGTGTTTAAGAAGATAGTCAACGGCCTTGGCATGTTGAAAGCATTCCAATCCATTAAATCTCCAGAGTTGAGGAACATGTAATGTGGTTAGTTCTTGAACGAATAAGCGTCTAAAGCAGGGGTGTCCAACCTTTTGGCCTACAGGGGCCACATTTGAAGAAATAAAATTGTCTCGGGCCGCAGATATATACTAATTCTATTGATTCACAAAGAGAAACAAAGAGGTTGTCCTCTGCTTGATGCAAATAAACATACACACATATATATCGAGATGATATATCTGTATATATATTATTTATTTGTTTGAGACTATAGTTTCGAGATATTGACTCCATGAAAAACATTTATAATTAAAAAAAGACTGATGATTAAGACCAAGTCTTCAAAACTATAGTCTCAAACAAATAAATAATATATAAACAGATATATCTTCTCGATATATATGTGTGTATGTTTATTTGCATCAAGCAGAGGACAACCTCTTTGTTTCTCTTTGTGAATCAACAACTCTGCTACTCTCGGCAAAACAAAAACTTTTCAATTGATTCTATTGATATTTGTTAATCAGAAAAGAAAGTTAATAATGTAGAATAATGATATTCACCATGACAAATAAGCAAAAATGGCATAGCATAACAATCTTTGAGATCTTTTCCTTCAGGATTTTGTTTTTAAATCAATGGAAATATGAGATGAAGATTAATTTTTAAATATTCGAAACTTCATTATTTTTTTTAACTGATGGTTGAGCTTATAATTTTGCTTTTAGTGAATTTAATTCTTGAAAATAGCTTCAGGTATGTAAATACATATTTCTAAAAGGGGAATAAATATTGTGAAGCAAGTAGTATTTGTTTCTGGTTAGATAATTTTAGTATAATTCAAATAAAGAGACATTTTTAAATTTTTCTTTCAGTTCAATGTCTGATTACAGTTCCATAAGAAAGTCTGCAGGTAAAATATTTATATCTAATAAAAATGTATTCAAAATATGCCAAAATTGTGATTATTTTTTCAAAAATCTTGATATATTTTTTCACATTCAAAATTGAAATTCTGCCTTTATTCTTAAAAAACTTTTGAGGAGATTTTCCATTTCTTCTTATTTTAGAAAGAGCCCAGGTATACTGAGTAGATTTTGGAATATCTGATTCAAAAGGCAGAAAATATTTTTTAAATTATTCTATTGAAATTTTTAAGAGGATGTTATAGTATAGCCATAAATGAACAATTTATATTTAAGTTTATTAATAATTATTAGGGCATCTCTAGTGTACCGAGTCTTGAAATAGTTTTTACTTTTTTATTATTTAATGTAGTGAGATTTTAAAGAGGATGTTATAGTATAGCCATAGATGAACAATTTATATTTAAGTTTATTAATAATTATTAGGACAGCTCTAGTGTACCGAGTCTTGAAATAGTTTTTGCTTTTTTATTATTTAATGTGCAGGTGAACGATTCTTTTATTACAATCTGATCGATGAAAATAACTAAAAAGAGTGGAGAAAGAATCATCTCTCTTTCTTTAGAGCTAAGTTGTATTTGCAAGGGTTTCTGAAACAGGCTTGGACTTGTAAGTGGCATCCACTTACAAGAATAGACCTGGTTCAAACTATTAGAGATTAATTTCTTAATTTCTATTATTCTAGAAATTTTGCACTCGGACCAAAACGATACTCGTTATAGAGAGAGAGAATTTTCAATTCGAGTTCATTAAAATTCAGACAAAAATCTACAAAAGAAATTACTTACCGTACCGAGTCTTGTAAAAGTTTTTATATTTTCTTCTATTTTTTTGTATTTTTAATCGCGTTTCCATTTCTTTTTATTTTAGATTGAAAAAAAATTATAAGGTCAAATTGTATCAGATTTTATTTTTTTTTTGTCACCGGGAACAAAGCCCATTTAGACAGCACATAAGTAAAGTGCTAGTAGGGTTAGTGAGGGAGCTGAGTTTTTAGCCGGTGGAAATTTTTATTTGACACCCAGGATCGAACCCCGGCCTCCCACTCCAACATCGTCATAATCGATCGATGCCGAAGCGAGGCCAGTGCGTTAGCCGGCTCGGCTAACCCGACTCCCCCAAATTGTATCAGATAAGTACATAGAAATCTTTAAGGAAGTTTATAATTTTATTTCGGGCCGCATTCATTGCAGTGCTGGTGCGCGGGTTGGACAGCCCTGGTCTAAAACGCTATATACTGCTGATATATAGTATTTACCTTATCCAGGACCATTTGCTTGATAGTATAAAAAGAAACTAAGGCAGCGATTCTCCCTAGGGGGCGCGATAACACTAAATGAGGGGTGCAAGTATATCTAACAAAAAAATTAGAAATTTATTGAAAGAAAAAGAAAAAAACATTCTGACATAATAAAAAAAGACTAAGAGCAATAGAGAATAATGGGCGCCGTCAAGATTATTTTCAGGGGGTGCATCTGCATCTTACACACTTTACTATTAAACTAATATAATATAATTTATAATAGTGCACCCTTATAATTATAGATACGCATATAATATTAGACATTTATGTTATGTCAGTTTGTCAATTAAGTTAATGTCAAATTCAAATGAATTCTTAACATTTTTCTGTGTATTTTCTTTCATGACAGGGTGGTGCAAGTGCACCCCTGCCGGCGCCCATGTAGAGAGGGATCGATTCCAGTTTTGTCAATGCAGCGGATCGGCGTTGCTAAATATCAATAAATTTACTTATTCTTGGTAATTTTTAAAGTTTGTAATTAAAGTCGTAGTATAGCTTTAGCGTCAAATGCTCAAAATACATTATTATTGTATACAATACATTGTTTTGTATGAGAGGGGGGCACGATGAAAATTAAATAGTAAAAATATTAATAATTTTGAAGTTATACTTATTTATTTTTATGTTTTATTGATAGAACACAAAAAAAGTAAACACTAATATCTAAAACTTTTCCGTGACTAATAAATGAGCGTTAGTGAATTTAATTCTTTAAAACATTTATTATTGTAGTATGAATTTATGAAATTGTATGAAAATGTTTCCACTATTAGGAAGGTCGAGTCTTGTTTCATTATAATTATATATAAATCTACTCTTGTTAAACGAGCAAAAATTGTATATATGTATATATATCCGGTCGGTTTCTCGAAAACGGCTCTAACGATTTGGATGAAATTCACTGGTTAGGAGGGTTTCGTGTTGGACATTCGATTTGTCACGGTCTCATCTTCGGCTAATTTGTTTTTGATGGATTTTTTGTTAATTGAAATAATTATTCACAGGTGGCTGTCTCGATAAAAATGTATAATTACATTTTTATTCAATTTCCTTTTAATAATTAATTGGATTTTCAATTTTAAATTCCACTAATAGATCATTACAAATATTATTATATATATATATTAAAAGTTAGGCAAAATAATTAATGAGACGAGAGATTGGTGAGATCATGGAATTGGAATTAATTATCGGAAAAGAGGTTTTTTTTATTTAATTATTTTTCCTCTTATTAAAAATAAGGACTAAAAAGATGATCAAGGACAGTCGATGGTGGAGAAGTAATCTCCGGAGTCGAAGCTCAAATATAATGTATACATTAATTCATGTAAAATAATTGGTTTAATAAAATAATTAATTAATAATCGAGTTTTAAATCCTACAAACGAATTTTTTCTATATTAGATTTAGGCAATTTAATTGATGAACTCAAAAATTGTAGAACAAGTAGTAACAAGAAGTAATCTCCGAGTCGAAGCTAAAATACAATGTATACATTAATTCATATAAAATAATTGGTTTAACTCAAAAATTGTTATTTAATTAAAAAATAAAGTAAAAAAATTATACGGTATTTATATAACTAACATATATCTATATACACATAATCTGTGGGCCACTACAAGGCTTGAAATTCAAAAACTGGGTGAGGAGGCGGGAGGCGGGAGGTGGAGGTGACTGTGGGGGAGATGTGGGGGTGCAGTGGTAGAGGAGTGGTTTCGGGGGGGGCAGAATTAGGGGTGGGGGTGGAGGTTGAGGTCTATGTGTGGTGGAGGGGTGCAAGAGGTGGGGGTCCGGGGATTAATATATAGCTTTTAACTAAAGCAAAAAGTTACCGAGCATCGGTGGCCAGGTACTAGGTACTTATAACTCACTAACACACATAGATACAATGTTTATCTATATTTATTTATTTTACAAGTTTGATATTAAAATGATAATAACAGAGTAAAAAAAGCATCTGACTCTCTAGTCTTTACTGTTAAGATTTCCTAAGTAAGGACATCATCGGCGACTGCTTCTAACGAATCTCTTGCTTGAATCTTGCTAACGGAATTTCCCACCTACGGTCGCTATCCAGAAAATTACAATTTCACCTGTTTATTAATTATCCTGAATGCCAACGACAACCCAACATTAAATATAAATATTATATAAATCAGATCGTCCAAATATGACTACTAGAACAATTATTTCCTGTTGCCTTTTCAAGCAAATTATTTATTTATTCATTTATCGCCCACTCATATTAGGGCCGTCCATAAATTACCTCACACAGTAAGGGGGGAGGGGCATCTCAGATATGTGACAGGGGGGCCCGGGAAATCTTAAAAATTGTGATGTCACAAAAGTCAAATTAAAAAATTTTCAAAATTTTCAAATATATTTTTTAGATTTCAGGTTATTATTATTCCAACTTGCAAATTATTGGCTATAAAAGTGATAGTGTGAAGTCACAATATAGGGGACTCAATGAAAATGTTACGGAATGTGACACAGGGGGAGGGGGGGGGGGGGGGTTTAAAAATCTTGAAATTCTTATGACGTAATTTATGGACGGCCCCTTATATAATAATTATCAGAAAACAAATGCAAAAACTTAAACCAAGGCCATATGTCTTTAAATAGCTTAAATTTTATTTTTAATATACAAATAAATTCAATTCCGACTGCTTTAATTTTTTTTTTTAATGAATTTAATAAATAAAATTACCTACGGTTTGCAAGTATCACTTGAATTTAGCCGTTTTTTTTTTTTATTTTATTAATATTTTGTATTATAAAATTGTTTATGACGTTCTCATAATAATTTATTCAAAAATTGTCTTTAAAAAAATTGTTTTTATACGTTTTATTTTAAAATTTTCTGAGTATTCATTTTTTTTTAACTTGAGTGTACCAAGAGGTGTTGGGCTAGTTATTATTAAGATAAAATTACCTACAGTTTGCGAGTATCACTTGAATTTAGCCGCTTTTTTTTTTATTAATATTTTATATACCTTATTATAAAATTGTTTATGACGTTCTCATAATAATTTATTCAAAAAATGTCTTTTAAAAAAATTGTTTTTATACGTTTTATTTTAAAATTTTTCGAGTATTCATTTTTTTTTATCTTGAGTGTACACTGAGGTGTTGGGTTAGTTATTATTAAGGTAAATCAACATTTAAATCCTATTAAACAGGTTATATTGTACATTTTATTTTGATCTCTTATTTCGTTATCAGAAAACATACAAGAATTTAAATTAGTATTTCAATAATAAAATATAAAAATAAATCTCAAATCATGTTGAGTGATTAAAAAGGGATGTCAAGCATTCTATAGCTTATTTGGCGAGCCCATTCAATGTCGGCGCCGTGGCTTAGTTGGTTAAAAGCTCGCCTGTCTAGTAAACAGGAGATCGAGGGTTCGAATCCCTCCGGTGCCTTGATGGAATATCAGCTTTATTTTTTCTTGAAAATTAATAAAATTAGGATAAATAATTTTATCTTTAATTTTTAAAATTAAATAATTTTTTTTATTCAAAAATTACCTCGCAAGAAATAGTTATTTTGAGACAAGTGTTTTTTGTAGGCGATAGTGTGTAACAAGAATGAAATGAATTGCTACCACGGCTGGTTGATTTTCCTCTTCAATAAAAAATGTATTACTATTATTATCCGAGTTGACAGAATTCCTCAACAAATCTGCATGGAAACTTTTACTAAAATATTGAAATATACCAGAGACCGAGGGGTGAACCGCGACCTAATATAGTGTACGCCTAATTCCACTTCCACTTTCTTTTCCATGTAGAAGACAATAGATGATGGGGCATTATCTAATGCAGGGGTCGACAACCTGCGGCCTTTTGCAACTTTTTGCGCGGCCCGCCAAAGCACCAATATAATTTTAGGAAAAATCAACAATCTTAGAGCGTGAGCGTGCCGAAATATTTGAAAATCCTTTAAAATCTGATATTATAAAAGCACCAGACAATTTACAACTAGAGTTAATTGATTTGCAATCTAACAATGTATATAAAAATAATTTAATTGCATTTTATTCAAATCTACCAGAAAACAAATTTCCCAATTTAAGAAATTTTGCAAAATCAATGATTTGTATTTTTCAAGCACCTATTTATGCGAACAAACATTTTCAAGAATGAATTTCATAAAATCAAAATTAGAACGGGGTTGACGGATGAAAATTTACAAAACTTGTTGAGGATCACAGTATCCCAAACACAACCGGACTTATATGAATTATCAAACAATATTCAAGAACAAAATGGAAGATAAACTATTTTCTTTAATATTTTATATATTTTATATTTACATATTTATACATATGTAATTGGAATTGTATTTTCTTTTTTTTTCCTTTTAAGAATTGTAAAATTTTTGTTCTGACATTATTGTTATTATAGCATGTCAATAAAAAATAAATTTTTTCTATATTTATTTTGAATAATATTTATGCTCTTATATGATATAAAAGCACTATTTAAGTTACATTTGAATGTGCGGCCCGGATAAAAAATTTTATTTTGAAAATGACCCGCCGTCCGAAAAAGGTTGCCGACCCCTGATCTAATGAATTCCAAAATATTTCCACATAATTCCAAAGAGGTATACACCTAATTCCAATCGCGGTTCATCCCTCGCCGGGGAGCATAGCCGTTGTTTGAATTGGGGGGCTCAGACAAAAAAGGATGGATGAAATGTTTGAAATTTTAATTAAAATGTAACTAAAAAGTAGAACTGAAAAACTATAACAAAAATGAATATATTTTTAAATATTATTCTAGATAATATGATGTAATATACTAATAGAAAAATACATTAAATATTAAAAAAATAAATATATATAAATACATTGAAGGAGACAATAAAAGAGTGTGTCTTCTGCTGGAATTATAAATTTTATTTATTTATAACGAGACTATAGTTTCGAGGGCTTTGCTCTCTTCATCAGTCTATTACAATTGATTCACAGGAATTAATTTATGATTTCCTGTGAATCAATTGTATTAGACTGATGAAGAGAGCAAAGCCCTCGAAACTATAGTCTCGTTATAAATAAATAAAATTTATAATTCCAGCAGAAGACATACTCTTTTATTGTCTCCTTCAATATATAGAATAGAATAGAATATTTATTTGCAAAGAAATAAGTAAATACATTGTAGGTATATGTAAAAAAAATTTAAACTAATTAAAGACAATAAAAATAAATCAAATTCAACAATTATTGCAACACCCCTCATTGAGCAAAGCTTGTGTGGGGGGTGGTCCGACATCATAGCGTCGTTTGCCAGTTCCAATTTTTATATATAATATCTATGTTAAGATTTGCCGATGACATTGCCCTTCTAGGAAGCAATAAAAAAGAATTAGAGGACGCCTTGAATGGAATTAACCAAATCCTAATAGAAGAAATCAAAATGAAAATAAACAAGAATAAAACCAAGGTCCTAGTATGTACAAAAAAAGAACAAACGAGACAGGAATGCATCAAAATTAACCAAGAAAATCTAGAAGGAGTTAAGGAAACCCGCTACCTAGGAAGTAAAATAACATGGGATGGGAGGAGCAAAAGCGAAATTAAATCAAGAATTGCCCAAGCAAAAATGGGGTTTAATTCAAAACAAAAACTACTATGCTCCTCCTCAATCAGCTTAGCAAACAGGAAGTTGCTATTGAAGACATATGTATGGAGCATAGCCCATGTACGGGTGTGAAACCTGGACAATTGGAAAAGCGGAGAGAAAGAGATTGGAGGCTTTCGAAATGTGGTGCTACAGAAGAATGATGAATATCAAATGGATGGATAAAATTACAAATGAAGAAGTTCTTGGAAGAATCGGAGAAAGAAGAACCCTGTGGAAGAGTCTGAAGAAGAGAAGATGTCAGATGATGGGGCACACACTGAGACATGGGGGACTGCTTAGGGATATCTTGGAGGGGGAGGTGGGAAAGAAAAGGGGAAGGGGAAGACCCAGATTAGAATATTTCAAGCAAATAATTGGGGATATGGGATGCCAGACATTTAGAGAGGTTAAACAGCTGGCGGGGGACAGAGTCGAGTGGAGACGGATTGTTGCATCAAACCAGTCTTAGGACTGTATACTCAATGATGATGATGATGAATATCTATGTACATCCATATAGCTTTTTATAAAAATTCTGCTACTCTCGGCACAAAAACTTTCAATTTAATAAATAAATACAGTTAAAATAGTAAGCAAAAAATTATTATTTAATATATTTTGGAATTTTTTTAAAGACGATATCGTCCATGGATAGGGGCCTAGCCCCCACTTCAAAAAACGAGGGGGGCTTAAGCTCTCGATCCCACCGGTTTCGGCGCCTGTGCCAGGCAGGGACTCTGCCATAAAAAATCAATTACCTTACTTTACAAATACTGTATGAAAATCTATGAAAATTTAATACAAAATATATTTTAAAGTATGAAAGACAAATGCAGATATTAGTAGCTTTAAAAAATTACTATAGGAAATCAAGAGGCATGGTAAACTACTAGGTCCGAGGTGTTATGGATTATTTTTATTATGTCAGAAGGGTTGTTTCACCCCTTCGGGAATCGACCTGAATGACAAAAGAGTGTAATCACTTGGCTTAACCCTGAGGTGGAACTACATCTGACATATACCACGTGGAATGTTTTATTCAAAGAATCGATCATCATTATTAAAAAATTTTGCGGTCAACGATTATCTTGACATACAGCCAAATCATATATATTGGGATTAGAACGTTTTGAGAATTTCATTTTTAAAAATACCCTATAAGTTATATTTTGAAGTTTTATTTAAATTATTTATTATCTTTATGATTATAAGAATAAATCAAAGAGTGTGTCTTCTACTTATAAATTCAACAACTCTGCTACCTTCGACAAAAAAAAACGTTTACTCTGTACGTTCTCGTGTTGGTTGGCCTGAACTATTAATTCTTAATTATTATATTCACTAGATTACTTTTTTGTTTAGAAATGTAGAAAAAAATAAGAGAAAAATAATTTAAAGAATAAAATTTTTTATCTGGATCAAGGTACCCACAATAAATTAAGATCGGAATGTCGTCGAAAGTTATTTTTTATTGTAATTTTAAAACGTAGAACTGCTTAAATTTTGGCTTTCTATCTTCAGATTCAAAAATATAATATATTAACTTTCTAGCCCAAACTGTTCACTGACAAAAAATTATCATATCACTAAACTATGGAAATCCTTGAAAATGTTTTCTCTGTTACCTTCAATTTAGAATTATTTTATTTAAATATTTTATACTAATATATCTCTACTATTTTTTTTAATTCTAGTATTTTAGTACAAACTTTGCTCCCCTTCAAAAGAATCTGGGAATGTTCCTCAATCAGTGGCTTGACAATAGGGTGGCAGGACGGGCAAAATGCCACGGGCCCCCTGCCCGCGAGGGCCGCAAGCACAGGAGGACCCTAACATTTATTATTATTAAATTTAGTAAAATTTATTGGTTTTGTATTCAATTAATTTAAGTTATCTACTAAAGTACAGACACAAATTAATTATTTTAATCCAATATGCTCTTTAAATTAAAAGTTACTAGAAAATAAAAGAAAAATGCCCAAAATAATTGTAATAATTTCTACGAACTTAACGTAGTGATTTATTAAAAAGAACCTATATTACGTTGGTTTAGCTTATTTACATAGAGGGAGGGCCCCAACCAATGAATTTGCCACAGGCTAAATCATACTATTAGATTTAAAATTAATTCTTTACATAAATTTGTTAAGGAATCATTATTTAATAATATAGTTGATTAAATAAATGTGAGGTGAATTTCACAAAAAATATTTGTGAAAACCCCATTTTTTAATCAACTATTATTAGATAGTGACAATTCAAAATGTAGCATTTCATTTTTACAATATCTCATATTCTGCAGATTTTAGTTCCTTAGATGTTTATTATAGTAACAAAATGAACTTTTATATTTTCTTCTTTTTAGATAAGTTATGATTGTAGATATATAACAAATAATAAATAAGTTAATAAATACCTTGTAAGATGAGAGAGAATCACGCAGCAATGGTTCGATGTTCACTTAACAAAATTCTTCAAGTAAATGAGATATTAAAAATGTTTGTTAAAGCCACATTTTTCCACTATTATATATTTATTTGATTTAGTTTATCAAATATTAAGAGATAATGATATCAAATTAAAAGAAAAGTCTCTAATGAAAAGCGCTTCTAGCACAATTCTAATTTCCTTTCTAAAACGATAAATTTAATCTAAAAATTTCTTAAGAAATTAGTAATCAAAAATATACATTCACTCATATACACCTACGCCTGATATGTTTTTTCTTCTTGTTATAATTATAATAAAAGTTTAAGTTTTTTCCTCTTAATTTTAGAACAAAGTAAATACTAAAGAAGTTCAGAATTAAAAACTGCATCATATTTTACTTATGGAAAGTGGTGTAGGTTTTAGGTGAAACATAATGTTATTTATTAACTTGTAAACTCCTGATGATGGACTAATAATCCGAAATATATTGAGTTTGTATAAACCTCTTTGAGTTTTATTTCATTCACTGTGAAACTACACACCCTTTACTCTATTAACTTGAATCATATTTAATGATACGTCACTGTAGAAATATGAAAAATTAGAAAAGGGCTAAATATTAATACTAATTAAATATTAATTATGAGTTTAAAATTATAATTAATTTTTATACTAATAAAGAAAACGCAAGTTCATGATTTCAATAATATCTTATCTAATTAACTATATATTAAGATGGTATACAAAAAAATGAAACAGGAAGGTCCATCCGGACTGTAAAAGCTGCACCTTTTTGGAACAAAATTTCATGCATTAATAATATCATTAAAAATAAAAAAATAAAAAATAAATAAAAAACGAAATCCAGAAAAACAAGAAACAATATCACTTAAATTATATGTTCGAACAAATGGTCTTTAAACCCAAACAATGGCCTAATCTATGATAAAATTCCTGGGTAAATTACAGTGATTCTCAACCTTATTGTACTATATTTGCGCCGACTTATCCCCATCAATTTCAGCTGCGGCTCCTACCCCTTCTATAAACCCTAAATTAAAATTAAAAATCTACTTTTGACAGTTCGTTAGACAAAAAATAATCAAATCCCTAAAATTTTTTTAAAGCATACGTAAAGAGTAATTTTTATTTGAATTAATAAATTTTTATACGTGATCACAACTTTGAACTTCTGAATTTTTACACATATATCTTTATTGGAATATTGAAAAATATATAAAATTTTATAACATAAAATTATTATTATATGCACAAGAATGTCCCACGACGCCGAGGGGCTCGAAATCGGAAGGATCCAATTTTTCATTGTTTAATTTTGTATTTAGGAAATTTTTTAGTTGATTATTTTGTATTACTTAAGAATTATATTGAATTAAAAAATAACTAGATATAGGTTATTTTTTTCTGGGTGCCAAGATTATATTTTACGAAGGGCCGAAAATTTGTTGTTCCGCCACTGTTTCAAGTACAGTAAAACCTCGTTTATCTGGCCCTCATTTATCCGGACTTCAGGATTATTCGGTAACATTTTTATTTTAATAAATGTTCACATAGATAATTATTTTTAGCTCTGATAGCAAGAATGACCGAGCTTCATTCAAACGGCACACGTACTTAAAACTAAAGACAGTGGACCAATTCTATGAATTGAAATGATGTGAAAAGTTATTTTATTTTTTTTAAGTATGTATTTTTTTAAACAATTTTATGTAATTTTTTATAAACATGTTGTTTTTAACGTAATAAATTCAAATTCGCTTATTTGAGGATTTGTTTTGTTTTTATTACCAAAATATCCGGATTATCCGGTTTGGCTTTGGTCCCAGTTAGTCCGGATAAACGAGGTTGTAGTATAGTATAATCAAAGAAAAGGGGGTTAAAAGAGTAAAATTGAAGAGTTTGGAATTCATCCATGAATTATACTGAAATCTTCTAGTTTTAAGGTCTGACTGGGAGTGTAGATTTCGTCTCTGGAAATTTGTTGTTCCGCCACTGTTTCAAGTAGTATAATAAAAGAAAGAAAAGGAGGTTAAAAGAGTAAAATTGAAGAGTTCGTATAATCCATCCAGGATCCATACCGAAATCTTCTAGTTTTAAGGTGTGTCTGGGAGTGTATCATAGATTTCGCCTCCGAATCTGGATGTAGGTGTTATCTTGAGTGAGGCTGAGAGAGAGAATCGGGGTCATGGCCCACTTGTGTCCTGTTTTGCAGAACGTCCGGTCCATGCCGCATCCTCTCAGATGCCGAGACGTCGTCGTCGTTGATGCATGGTTCCTTGCAAGGTCACACGTTCCATGGAATAAATGAAAACTGACTTTCCATCGTTCGATTATCGTCCACTCCGATTCAATTCATGTTGCCTGAGTGATTTTCAAAGGAATTCCTGTATTTCAATTAGAGCTCCTAGAAACACTCCAAAGAAGAGTACCAATTATTAAATCTATTCATTCCACGAAAGAGATTCAAATGTCAGTCAAAATCACTGTATCCTATTCACCAAAAAAAAAGAAAAATGAAATGTGGTCATAATTAGACGATAGCATCACTTTCACTTCTCGACTGGTTACTTTGGAACACTTTCTGTAAAAAGTGTTATCACTATCAAAATTCCTATGGATAGTTAAACATTTATCTATTAATTCCTAAAAGATATTTGAGGCTTTATTTCCGATCATCTTCACTGTGAAAGTTAATCTATTCTTTATTTGGATTGAACACATAAGAAGTTTTCCTTCTTTAAAGGAATAAAGAAAAGAAGAACTTTCTAACCGTATCATTTATATTATTTATTTGAAATTGATTTTTTTTTTTAATTACATCTTAGTCATGGACGTTTAGCAATCGAATTATCTCCGACTAGAATTCATCGCTATTCATTTTGAATGATTTTTTTTACCTAAGCGATCTACATTATGGCATAGCCACTCGAGGATAGGATATCATGATGTTTGTGTTTAAATTTTTAAGGAAAAATAGTATAAAATAATTTTGTAATAAAGAAAATAAATTAAAAATGATTTTTTTTTCAATATATAGCAGTTTTTATTATATAAAATCACTGCAGGATGAAAATAACCATTTTTAATTAATAAATGAGATAACTAAGTTTTTATATTTATTTAAATAATACCAGTCTCAATTAAAAAACAAACTGCAACGGATCGTTGCTAAACTTATTATTATATTCATTTGAAATATTAATATGTTTGTTCCTTTATTATTAATCAGATATCACTTGCAATTTGTACTTCATATTGAAATTAATTCAAAAATAATTCTCATTTAAGAGTCGAGGAATAACCATTCTGCCACCAAGCTTGAGTTGTTTACCAAAAAGAATTTAGTCTTTTTTGATTTTAAGTCGATTCTTCTACATTTTCAGTAGAGGTTTCCATTACATAGTCAAAACATCAAAAATGGAATTCAATAAGGTTATTCCTCTAGTATTAGATAAGATCGATCGTTATTTTTGATTTTAAGTCGATTCCTCCATGTCTTCAGCAATGGTTACCAATAATAATCGAAACGTCAAAAACCTAATGTAGAATGGTTATTCCTCAAGTATTTGATGAGAATCAATCGCTATTTTTGATTTTAAGTCGATTCCTCTATGTCTTCAGCAATGGTTACCAATAAAAACCAAAACGTCAAAAATCCAATATAGAATGATTATTCCTCAAGTACTAGATGAGAATCAATCGCTATTTTTGGTTTAAAGTTGATTTCTCTATATCTTCAGGAATGGTTACTAATAAAAACCGAAACGTCAAAAATCCAATATAGAATGGATATTTCTCAAGTATTAGATGAGAATCAATCGCTATTTTTTATTTTAAGTCGATTCATCCATGTCTTCAGCAATGGTTACTAATAAAAACCGAAACGTCAAAAATCCAATATAGAATGATTATTCCTCAAGTACTAGATGAGAATCAATCGCTATTTTTGGTTTAAAGTCGATTTCTCTATGTCTTCAGCAATGGTTACTAATAAAAACCGAAACGTCAAAAATCCAATATAGAATGATTATTCCTCAAGTACTAGATGAGAATCAATCGCTATTTTTGGTTTAAAGTCGATTTCTCTATGTCTTCAGCAATGGTTACTAATAAAAACCGAAACGTCGAAAATCCAATATAGAATGATTATTCATTAAGTACTAGATGAGAATCAATCGCTATTTTTGGTTTAAAATCGATTTCTCTATGTCTTCAGCAAAGGTAACAGATAAGAAAACAACGCAGTTGCTATGGTTACTTATAAAAATTCCTCCAAAATTTTTACCATTTCACAGAGAGAAGCCTATCCATTCTTACTTAAGCAAGGCTAAATGAGCTATATTAAAACTTTCAAATGAATAAATTTTAAAGAATTTAAAAAATTAAAAAAAGTACTCTCTAAATCTAGAGTAAAGTACTTTAAAATATAATTTTACTAAAAACTTTATTTAACCTTTTTTGTGGTCCCCAAGGTACTTAATTAGGATATTAAATTTCATCAAAATTGGTTAAGTCATTTTCAAGATATTTAGAAAAAACTAAAAAAGTACTGAAATAAAGTACTAATGTTTGTGGGCCGATATGTACCAAAAACTAATCAGCGCTTCATTTTGTTAAACTAATGGTAGGTTTTCAATTTCATTTCAATCGGTGCAACGGTGTGGAAAAAATCGTGGGCCAAAAAGCGATAACATACATCCATCCATACATACATCCATCCATCCATCCGCACGCACTAAATGAAAAAATCGCACTTTTTGGCCTCTCGACGAGACCCCATGTAATTTTTGGCAAAACCGTCACGTGCTAATATTCAACCTAATTGAATACTACAATTTGTGACTTTAATTGAGTCCATGGGTTCCGTAGACTTTGCGAGGACCCTTTGAAGCCACGCTTGCCCCGAGAGCGATTACAATACTTTACCCATGCTTTGCATTGGATAAAGTAATAACCAAAAAATGATCACGTTTTTTAATAATTGGACCGCGAGAACTTTGAATCCGCTATTTATCGAAAAAGCAGTTTTGGTTCCGGTGGCTGAGTGACAAAAAATTTACAAAATCTTATATGCTTTAATATAAATGGCATTCGATGTAGCGGCAACTCAGGAAAATGAAACAATATTTTCAAATAAAAATTCGAATTACTGTTTTAACTCTTATAAAACCAACATTTTGGAGGTTTTTCTTCTTCAATGTCCAATAAATTCGCCTTATTTTACTTGCTCAAATTTATTTCAATATTTTAGTATTTTTTAAAACATTTATTCGGAATGAAATAATTGAACCTAAGAATGTAATTGAATCCAAAAACTTATGTGGATGGATATTTTTGAGGCTTTGCAAAGAATAATCAAAAGAAGGCTGGGGTGAACTGATAATTTATTTAAATTATAATATTTCGTCAGTTCATTTTGAAGCTTTGAGAATGTTAAAAATAATTTAAAAATTTACAAAATAGAGTAATATGGATCATCTCCCTTAAAAAAACTTAAACGAAAAAACGAATAAAAAATGACTTGTATAATTATGAAACCCGCTCCCTAATTGTTTTATACCTTTTCATCTTCAAAATGAGAATAATCAATTTGAAATTAGGATTACTTAATAAATATCAAATTGGCATTAGTCCTATGGAAGACCAGTTAGATTAACTTCCAATTATTGATTAATCTCATTTAGAAATTAATTAATCTCTAATTAAAGTTGAAAAAGTATAGCTCTGGCATTACATATACTCTAACAAGATAAATCTGAAAAAATTCCTTTTTCAAGAATTTTATTTTTAAATTTAACATTAATTTGACCCTTATTCAAATCCGTTCTTGGTAGTTTATAATCTTGTCCGCCTTCAGTCCAGAAGCTGTTCTTCCGGAGTTTGAAGCTGCCTTCACTCCTTGCACTTGTTAATTGTAACTTCTATATCTGAAAAACAATTTATATACGGTTGGAAGAAATAAGAGCTTTAAAATTTAATTAATCTTTCAAATTAGGAATCACAAACAAATTAAAATAAATCATGCAATCTTCAGATATCACTCCTCGGTTGAATGAAAACTTGAAGGTTAAGTTACTATATATCTAGAGCACTGGTGCACAACACTTTTGTGATGAAATTTTTTTTAAAACAATCAGACAAAATTTTGATTATACAAGAAAATCCTTATCAAGGTCATAAGATATTGAAACATTAAAATTCACATTCAAAAATCTTTCGAAAATTGTGTATTTTTTTTATTTATACAATATGATCAAAATTCTTATGGCTCAAACGAGTTCGCTAAAAATTGGTGAACTTATCAAGTCTCATGAGTTATTAGTCGTGTATAAATTTTAATCCAATTAAAATAAAGGGAGGGGGTGTAAATTAGTCATGTCGCAAAATAAATATTTTAATCGTTCATAGCTCGTCTTCGGTAAGTCGCAGAGCCTTGAAATTTGAAACTTAATTTATTCAAAGACAAAAAGTTACCAAGCATCGCCCAGTGCTCCAGGAACTTCTATATTCAGAAAGGTAGTAAAATTATAATGAAAAAACTAGAGCTAAAATATATTCTTTACAATATTTTTCAAGAATGGTAATGAAAAATATGAGAAGGACATTATTTACTATCCCAAAAAGTATAAACCAGCTATATAAGTATTACATTAGGGCTTAAAATTTTAATTTAAATATAACCCGAAAATCTCTCTAAGCAATAAGAAATCACTTGGTCTATCTGACTTTTGTGCCTAAGTATATGTTTTAAGTAGGAAAATTAAGAAAAAATGGATTTTCAAATTTGAGCTAGAGACATCTGCGATTTAAACTGTATCCAAGTGATTTAATATAGTTACAACTGGAATTATTGTCCTATTGAAGAATGACCTTATGTGATCCGAAGCCACCTTTAAAAACACGTTTACTGCATCTTGCAAACAAGATTTCATTATCCTCTTGAAAGTTCAATTTCTATGACTCTATCAATACCATTTTCTCGTCTTCTCTAAAGAATGTATAAATATCCCAATAAAGGGTTGAACAAGCACCCTCGATTGGCTTCAGGTTTCAAAAATTCGTTAGATTTGAATATTTCTGTTGAATCTTAATGGTAATGGTTTTTCGGTAAAGATCTCTCAAAGAGTAATAGAAAAGTAATTTATATTTTCTCTTAAGAAATTCTGGACCTGTTTTCACGAAACCCCATGAATTTTAATACAGGTACTAGTGATATGATTTATTCTTCGTTGCATATCGATCAATACTTGAAAAACTCGGAAAGAATAACCCTTAGTTTGTTTTTTTATATAATTGAAGAAGGGCCATACGGATTTCTAATTTGAAATAAATAAAAGAGCGTTTTGCTCAAAAAACTCATACTTGCTTATGAATAATCTATGTGGAATTGTAAATATAATGTAAAATACACCCTTTGGTCGTTGAAACAACAATACTATATAAATAAATAATTATTATTGTTCAGTTCCATTATCAGTATTAGATGTAACAAATCAGAGAAAAAAAGGATCAATTACACTCCGTGTTAAAACATACGACCAATTGAAACGTTTCGCCAATTTATGGTGGCTTCATCAGGCTCTATTCAAAAATAAATACAAATGAATCATTCACAATCATCAAAATCAACCCAGACATAATATAATATAATTGATCAAATTTTTTGTGAAGCCACAATAAATTGGCGAAACGTTGCAATTGATCTGCAAATGTTTTAACACGGTGTTTAATTGTTCCATTTTTCCTCTGATTTGTCATCTAATTATATAAATAAATATCGAATTTAAAGGTTATAACTGTTTTTAATATTTTGATTTAAGACATAACTCTAGAAACACCTTTGCTTAGAAGAAAAAAGGGTATAGGGATTAGATATACCATATGAGTCGTAGAAATAACTATGCACTTTGAAAGATTGAAGGACTCGGAGAAGAAGAAAAATTCCAGTTTCTTGATTTAATTAATAAAAATTTTATTTAGTTAATTATTAGGTGAATGTCGAATGAATCACTCTCATCTCAAGCCATTATTTACTATTTTAATGTCTTCATATTAGAAATTACTTTTAATTTTGCAAGAAAATCTTGAAAACTTACACCATGACGACAAGATAAAATATAATGGAATATGAATAAATAATAATGATTCTAGAAAAAAAGGAAATAATAACTTCTTTTCAAATTGTCACTTCCTTGAGAAAAAGGTTTTGGATGATTTTTTAAATGGAATTGAAATTTCTTATCTAGATTTTCTAAATGTTTTTTTATAGTTCAGTTTCTTCAAATTTAAGAATTGGTATATGCGATTTTTCAAAGTATCTCTAATTTAACAGCGAAATGATGTTGGTGTTAGCAAATCATTTAATTCGACAAAATAAATTTTAGTGATTTCATTTAATTAGAATACATGACATGGTAGATTATTTAGAAAGAGAAAGAGCGGAAACGTTCTATGATGAGTCGAGATAGGAACAGAAGTAGAGATGAAAATTATATTAAATAGCTACTCATACTTACTGGGTGTTTTTATTATATAGTAAAGCTAAAATGTTACACCTTGTTGATGTTCGGAAGTATTTTTTATTACATTTATTTTCAAGCAGATTTTTTTATACTTCAATAAAGCTTTGTTCTATATCGATCCCTAGTTTTCTTTTTATTTTAGGTGTGGTTTATCAATTCGTGATTGAATGAATAAAACGAGTTGCTGATCCCTCGTAATTCCAATCGTATCCCTTTATTATACACGATTGAAAAATAATCTATTTCAATCTTTTCAATTTATTCTTATATATATATACATTCAATGCTTGTAATACCTACTTAATCATAATTTTAATAATGGGCCAACCACATTTCAATCTCTTTCAACAAAAGGGAGGCGGAAATCATTTTGACATAGCTACACAATATTATATTATTATATATACTATATGATAGTGTGATATTACCACTTCTACCGTCTGACAAAATATTTTCTTTCTCTCAAGGGAATGGAGGTCCCTCTTCACATCTGCACACCTGCAGTTATTTCTTCCTGGAATTACTCAGATCTTATTAGTCGATTAAACAGACGACTTAGCATTAGGTTAAGAACTTAAAATCGATGTTTGTTTTTAGAAAAATGTTGGCCTGGTTAAATTAAAATTAATCACAAAAATATGATATAATAATGTATATTCAGAAATCTGAATGGGACAGCTAGGAACCAAACACTGCTTGGGAAGAATTAATTAATTCAGAAATGCATCTTCAAAGGAACTCGTGTGACTGCAGTGGGTGCAAGAGAACAATTGTTTCCCCTACTGTTATAACCATTTCCATTATTATTTCTTTATATTGAATTTCTGAGAAAAATCATATAATTTAATTATATTTAAAACACAAAGTATATTTGATTTTAAAATTTTCAATGAATGGTATGAGATATTAAGAAAATTATTTATTTATTTATTCTATATGTACAGGTTAAAAGCCTATTTAGATACAAATCAGAATAAATATCAATTACACACAAAACAAGACAGAATATTCAAAAAAAACACCACATTTATATTTTAAGACATTGCCTGTTACAAAAGTAACGATCTTGGTATGTTGGAAGCACTGATGGACTGGAATCCAGTTAAACTAACAGCCGATTTTGTTGTTCATTTTGAAGGAATTTAGTGTCGGTTCTAGGTGAAACATTTTAAATAGGAGTGGATTAAAATAGTAGGTAGATTTATTTATTGTTTATGTGAAATCTATCTAGTATTAGTAGTAATCCAAACTTATTTTGTAATTGAATGGATGTACTATTTCAGAACCTCATTTACTGATTACTGTTGTCTATCAATGGTATATAGAAGTTAACTAATTCAATAATATCAGAGTTGGTAGTTAACGGGGAAGTAATTATAATGTTTTTATGGGATAATATAAATTATTCCCCAGTTAAATTTGTGCCACTCGAAGTCAGAAGGGGTAAATTAGCTATTCCATTTCATGTAAATTTTTATTCCAGAAGAGATGTCACACCTATCGTGATTTTTGCTAATGATTGATTTATTTGTTTGATCTGACAAAATTATAATCTAGAAACTAAGAATAAGTTGACAGTTTTTGACTATAAAATTTCTTAACTATTTCTGAATTGATATAAGCTATATCTAAAACATGCAAGTCAAAGTTCGAAATAGGATAAGGAGTTTATTTTTTAGAATTCTTAAGATATGTGATACTGAAATTTCATAGAGAAGAAGAGGGGATTTATTTACCCTCAAATTTAAATGTAGAAATATACGAAGCATGTCCCAAAGACCCTATTACCCTTGTCAGAATAGCTTAGCGACACATTAACAAAACAATGGTGTCCAGCTGTTACTACCATAGATACTTGGTAATCCAATAATGTACAAAATACTTGTTTTTTCCTAAATGAAATCCCTTAATTATTAAAATTATTATTCTAAAACTGAACTAAAAAAAATTATTAGTTTATTCAAAGGGGTAAAATTATGAAAAAATTTTGTTTTGCCGAGAGTAGCAGAGTTGTTGATTCACAAAGAGAAACAAAGAGGTTGTCCTCTGCTTGATGCAAATAAACATACACACATATATATCGAGATGATATATCTGATATATATATTATTTATTTGTTTGAGACTATAGTTTCGAAGACTTGGTCTTCATCATCAGTCTTTCTTCAATTATAAATGTTTTTCATGGAGTCAATATCATATGGATATTGAAAACTTGGTGTTCTTTCGTCACTGCTGGAGGGCTAGGAACTAATCTAAAATTATGATATAATCATTTCCATATCAACCCCTCCCCAAAATATAAATATCAATTACCCATATTAAACCGAAATCTTTGAAAGCTGTTTCATCAACACCAATTTATATTAATATAATGACATTTAATAAAGTGTCATTAAATTTTCATTGAGAGGACTATTAGTTATTTTGAATGTTGTAAATTTTGATATCTATAGGCAGTGTGAAATATCGAAAGAGAAAAAAAATAGGTTTATTAATGCAAAAGATGAGCACACTAGTTTCATAATGTTTTTTTTAATTTTTTTGTTTACTAAATTTTGATAGCTAATCTTTTTACGTGGTTCTTGGATCTAAAAATTAAACTGCAGCTGCTCGGCTCTCGAGCTTTAAGGGAGATTCTTTACTATATAATAAATTATTTACTTAAGGGTAGGTAGGGAAACTTTAAACTTTAACCGGTTGTTTTTTCATTGAGCGACATGCCCTTACGTGTTTCATAATGGTTATCAATCTCCCTTTCTTTATTCTTTATGTTATTTAGAAAATTTAAAAAAAGAACAAAACCTGCATTTAGGATATTTTCAACTAATCTAATATTAAATTATATTACATCATTAGTGTCAGTAGTGATTTATTAGAGCAATGGAGTCGTGAAAAAATAATTAAGAAATCTTACCTGTCATATAGGTATGTACATGTAAGCATTTAACTCACTTATCGAATTGATTAATAACTTATTTTATTTTCTCCACCAACCTTAAGGATTTTGAGTAATATTTTATCAACTTATGTAAAACGAAAATCTTTTCTTATTGCTCTTTTTTCTAAATTATTTTCATAAATGGTACTTATATGTCTTTCTAAAAATATCTATGATAACAAGCAAAGAGAAATAATAAAAGATTTGAAGTTGAAATAAATAGTCTAATATTTCTACCCCTCTAAGAAGATAATTTCTCGAAGTGAATTTAGGAAGTGGGAATTTTTTGTAAAATAATTTTCCCAAATCTTGGCCTCCTACACCCAATATTGCGGATCCATAGTTATTGATGACTCCTAATCACAATGAATTTGTTTTAAACCTCCCAGGGTGATTCATCTCTGAAGACGTTATTGGCGACCTCCTGAGCCGGAGACGCCATCTCCCACAAACAGAAAATGTTGACTCAGAATCTCGACCTCGGTGTCATTATTCCCTTTTACTTTTTAATAACAAGAGCATCTTTTGAAAATGAATAAAAAAAAAAAAAAAAGAATACTATAATTGATACCGTTTAGATCGAGTTTCTCACATTTCGATTGAATAGACTCTTGGTGTCAAGTCTAGTTTTAAATCGTGTTGCACCCCTGTAGAATTTTCAAAAGAATCGACAAAAGCTTAATACTATAAACGTCTTTTTCCTTCGATAAAAATAATATAATTATTATTAAACTGTATATAAAACTTGTTTGAAAACGTATTTCATTTTTCAAAAGTGATTAATATTTCAATTTTTAATCCCTATATCATTTTTTGAATCTAAGCCGACACGTAACAATTTGAAATTTTATTTTAGGGCCCATTCATAAAATATGTTCGCAAACAGGCAGGAGGGTGGGGTATTGGTTAGCGTGATGATATGTGACAAGGGGGGGGTCCTAAGGAAATGTGACGTTCGCAATTAATCAATTTTATTTTAATTTTTATTTTTAATTTCATTGTAGGAGGGTCTAGCTTTAGCTTTTGTGATGTTATATTTGTTAGGGGGTTCCAGAAAATGTGACGCATCATGACGAGGAGGGGGGTCTAAAAAGGCGAAATTTTGCGTGACCTATTTTAGAATGGCCCCTTAGTAATCTAGAGCTAAATATAATATTACCTACAAAAAAAAAAACTTGAAATTTATCAGCGTCATTACAAAATTTTCAATATAATCTTATTTTCATTCATTAAAGTCTAATACACTCAGGAATAGGAACAATTATAAAAAGTTAATTAAATAGTTTTTAAGAAATTTGGTGTGGGACTTGGTGAAACATTTTTTATTCAATAAAGTTAATTAAATAATTATTAACTTCCGAAATATATGAATAATGTAACGTAATATGGACAGGCGATTTAGAAATGGAGCTAATAAATTAAGAGATTAATTTTTTAAATGAAAAGTTTTTGTTTGCCGAGATTAATTTTTGATCAATTCAGGGATTAGGTCCGAGTTGAAGGTACCTGTGGATGCAGGTCTTGAAAAACTGAAGATAATATCTATAGCTGGAAAGTCGGATACCGGAAGAGAGTCCCAGTTTCTAGAAGTCATAGCGAATTTTTATATTAAACTTTGTTGTTTGCTTCATTCTTCCCAATACGCAATAGCCATATTGAAGAGAATCTTTTATACATTAATATAATAATATGTATAAATTAAATATTAATACATATTTTTCTTTTTTTGTTTCAGAACAATCCCTTCTAGACTCGAGTACAAATGAGCACAGTAAGTTTCTATATATACCTATTACAAATTTATGTAGGTCTTATTCAACATCATCTCTCTTTTTAAGTTTCATTAAACTCAAATCACAACGAAAATTTGTCTCTTTTAAAAAAAAAAATCAAACAAACCAAAAAAATTCATAAATGTGCATACCTGCATCTAACCTAAAAATTCAAGAACATCATTCCTAACCTCAATTTGAAATAAAACACAAATGATTTAAGTTTTTTTTTTGTTTTTTTTTTTCAACATTGGTTAAATGCATGTTTTTGTTCGGCAAATATCATACATAGGTTGCAAGACTTTCTCAATTATTACACCTGACAGATTTTGGGTCTTCTTCCAATTGTTTCGGTTGAATTTCACTCTTTTGTTGAATTGCAAAGGTAAATCTTATCTCAAAACTGACATCATCGGTAGCGTTAAATTCTTTTGACGGCCACTTTTCTTACTCCGTTGGGGCTCAAGGAGAATGGAAGCTGAGGCTACTTTCCAAACGCGATCAACCGTACCGGTCCATTTCCGACTAAACAATTCAATAAACAAACAATAATTTCGTGATTGATTGTTTTTATGTTAATAATGGAATTAAAAAAAAAATGCATTTCCCTATTGATGATTATAACGAATTGTGTTTCATCAAACTTTTAGCACATTAAATAATAAATACAATAAAAACAAAATAATATTCTTCTTTTTAAAATAGAATAAAATAAATTGACACGTTCTGATATGGCGTGGCCATCCACTTGACTTTACCATACACTTCTGGTTGAGTTAAGTCCAAGGGCCTAGATTTTTATTTGTTGACCCCCCACCCCCCTAATTTTGGTGCCAGAAGAAAAATATTTTCGTTATTATAGGTTCATTTTATAGCATATTTCATTTTTCTTGTTTTTTTAGTTTAAAAATATTATAATTTTAAATTTAAACCCCCCCATCCCCTTAATTTTGGGTCGATATGCACCAAAATCTAATCAACTCTTAATCTCAATGCACCAAAACTAAAACTACTTATGAAATTTGGTTTTTATATTCACACTAGTTTTTGAGCTAGCTCGTCCAAAAAAATTTTGTAACGCACAGATTAACAGACTAACTAACTAATAGACATGACAAAACAGTTATTATAACAAAAAATATAATTTTTTCCATGTTCACTTATTAGAGCTTTTTGAGACCAAAATGCCATGATTTCGCCCAAATTTTTTAATCAAAATAGCTTCAGCCGTTTTTGAGATATTTCGAAAAAAAGAAGCATAAAAACACTTTTTTCATGCACGATTACAATACTTGACCATACCCTGTATGATAAAGTAAAATAAATTATTAGTAATGAAGCTGTTGAAGCTTTTATTTTTGAGATTAATTTGATTATATTTAATCTTTTTAGTTAAATCACACATAATTAATTATAATTATTTATTCACGCTAATTAATTATCTGTGATTTAACTAAAAATTCAAATTTGAAAAAAATAAATATTTTTGAATTTTTTTGTACGCATTTTGTTTTTAATTTGCATTTACGTTGACGGATTATGAGGGGTAATTGAAGCCCCTGAAATGTATTCTTAAAGAATATTACATGATTAGAAAGAATTGATTATAAAAAAATGTTCTGGAATTGGAAGAAGAAGATTAAGATTAGGTTATTTTCTTCAGATAATTTTTTTTTTTTCAATGATATCGATGCGAGAAGGAGATACACCAGAAGGTCCATCCCCTAAAGGCCTGTATGGGCTGGCCCCTCCATCGTGAAAAGAACAGAGTAGAAGGAAAAGAAGCGGGGATCACGAGCCAATCTCAGAAACTTAGATACAATTTACCAAGGTTTTAGGGGCTTCGAGCAGTGGTAAATTCTCCGCGTGATAAATTAGGTTAAATTTATCTCCCACTTTCAATGAATGATAAATGATGAATATTGAATGTGGGACTTTTAGAGGATTGAAAAATGTTGTATGTTTGAGTCAAACAGGCGAGAAATTCCGTCAAATCAGTTTTGGAATTGATTGTCCAATGCTGATGGCGTTAAGAACGCATTTGATAAATTATTTTGATAATCACGAATAAAGTAATCGCATAATTGTATTCCATTTTTTCTCATTAGACTAAATTATATCTTAATATAAATTCATCGTATATTATCTATGGAAAGCTAAGAGGAAATAAATATAATCTTGATGCTTTATATTTTAAATCCATTTCCAAAGTAATAAATAATCAATAAACTAAATCTTTTCGACATTATAAAATTTAGCCATTTTTTCATCAGTATCCTAAATATCGCGACAAGAGACCTGATTTTGAAAGAGGTCAATAAATGTTCATTTGGACATAAGACTAATTAGAATTTGCATTTAAATAAAGTTTTTTAAATCGATCGGTCCATTCAAGGCCTACTAAAGTTGTCCCCTTTCTAATTGCTTGTCTCTTGACATTTTGTTAATTGATTTTTATTTGAAGCCAACATTTACCTATACCTATTACATTTGAATAGAATTTGATCACCTCTTCAAATAAGAAACAAAGTGAACGAACGAATTCATCAAATCATTTATCACTATGACTTCTAGAGATTGAAATTTACCTCATGCTATCATTTTTACTTAGAGAAAGTGGTGTAACACGATATTAATTAATAAAGTAAAGGGTATGTACCCAATGTTTTCTACATATGATTCAATCGCGAATCTAATGTAGGGAATTTTTGTCAAATATTGAGTGAAAATAATATTTGAACTTATATATTTCTAACTTGAAATAGTGATATTAAATAAATTTTATAATTTTTCTCATTAATATATCAAAGAATGATTGATACGTCAACGAGAATTATTTTGACCGCGCTGATTTGAAAAAGATATTTTTATCTCGCGAGACTACTGCGGATTACGCTATTGGAGTCTGCGGAGTATTAAGTCTGGACCAAGAGAGAAAAAGATGTGATCCACTTAGCTACAATCCAACGTCATTTCACGTATAGCCCGCTAGATATTCGGATGGATCACCAAGTGAATTTGAAATCTCAGATGTTGATACGAGATAAAAATATATTTTTCAAATCAGCGCGGTCAAAATAATTCTCGTTGACGTATCAATTATTCTTTGATATGTTAATGAGAAAGATTATAAAATTTATTTAAAGGGTATGTAGTTTCACAGTGAATTCACTGAGAAACTAGACACCCTTTACTTGATTAATTTCATGCTATCATTTTTCTCTAATCCTGCTATCTCCAAGAGCTGGCTCTCCATACGATTTTTGACTCTAATATATTTATCCCTTGAATATTCGTCCATCATCTTTTTAAGATGCGAGGTTCAATCATAATGTATGCGTCTCTCATTTTATTACAACTTTTCATTAAAAAAAATGAATAAATAACATTATTACTTTAAAGTAGAAATACGATGGGGTCAGCTTTTGTCATAAATCATTAAGGATTATGGCTATTGATTTCCTCCTGGAGAAAACTTTAAGTTTCCAGATTCAATTCCAGGGAGATAAACGCAACACGTCTAGATTCGGGAGTGCTGTATATATACCTACATTAAATTATACTAAGACAGGCGTGAAGAATTACCCGCTATATTTCTTATACGGTTATTAAGAATATTATATATAAATAAAAACATCTATAGGTACCAACATCCTTCTTATTTCGAAAAATGCCTGATTGAATCATTTAGCTGATATTATTGCTTGGGTGATGTCGAGTACAGTGTCGGGCTGTGACCAAAAAAGTACCCTTCATTTTTTGAAATTTTATTTTAATTTTCACTTTTTTTTTGTAAATTTCATTGAATACGGCATCATTTTGGTTATTTTTCAAATTTAACATTAGATTTTTTAAAAGTATATTTTGGGACCTTAGCCCCCAAATGGATAATGCTTTGTGTGAGTGAGGGCAGGGTCAGAAATTAATTCTTGTGACTTAAGCTCCACAGTCCCTGAAATGGAAATCGACACCATCTTCCACAATGAATCAGCCTGTCCTATAAGAAAATTTTATATTTCTCCAAATTATATTGCTATAAGCAAGCTATGACTTGTCTATATCGCTCTTAGTTATTTCCAATTTTATATATTGAGACTTCTTAGAAATGGATTAGTCCAGAGATTCCCGAATCATCTTTATTTATTCCATTTTTGTTCCTCAGCGAGCACAATTTCCATTCGGCTAAAACTCGTCTCTGACATGCTTGAACTGGAAGATATACTAAGCAGGGACTTCAAACCTTCTATCGGCACCCTTTTCGGAAAAATTATTCATTTTAATTGCCCCTTGAAACTATGCAACAATTTTATTTCATTTCGAGAACCAATATACATACTTTTCAAAACAAAAAATGTTTTTTATAGAAATATTTGAAATAACGGATAATAATTTGAAAATTTAAAGATCCTCCTGAATTTATAAAAATACTTTAAATGTTTGAAATTTTAGAGATTCGCCGCATCCAAAGCATCCTTCACTAGGAAAGAAACGACTTAAAAAAATGTTCTGTGAGATACCTAATTACTTAATAGAATATATTTTTGTTTTCACTTGTCTCTCCAATAATTTATATTATTTCTTAATATAACATTACTTAATTAATTTTTTAGCTATTAAAATGGCAATAATTACTCATAATTAACTCCTCAACTTTTGATGAATTGCTTAGAGATTTCTTCATGCACATTATAATTTACCTTCCCATTTGGGTAGAAAGAAATTTATTAAAATATGTCAACCTAAATTTTTGGGTGATGCTAACTAACAAAAGGTGAAGACACACACACACACTAAGAGAGATAAAGACACTCCCATCTCATCTTCATTAATTTGAGACGGATATTCGGGTTATTTTCTTGTGAAAGTCTCAAGGAGATGAAGTCCGGGATGGATAATAGTCGTTAGATATATGATCTCCAACGTGATTTTATTTATTAATAAACTCAAAAGGAAAATCAATTAAAAATATTATATTATAAATTTAAAAACTTGTTTTTACAACTAGGCAGGTACTTAGAGAAGAGGGAGTTCCAAAGTGTCGCCCTTTCAAAAAAATAAAACTTGTTTTGTGGCTTTAAATGTAACATCACTTACTACTATATTCATTCCCAATTGTGTAATTTAATCTCATTTTTGTTATCAGTTCAATATAAATTTATCACAATCAAAAACAGATCAGAATGTGTTCATAAAATCGGACCTTCGTCTGTCCATGACCACCTTAAAATAACTTATGCTTATATAAATATTTTTTTACGAATCATGAACTTTTAAAGTTCCAGATCCTATTCTGCATCGATTTTTCAATGAACACTCACTTATCTTGTTTCAGAAAAATAAGCACTTAACATTCATTCTCAAGGATACTTTGTATTAAATGTACTTGCTTCTCAAAAGACCTATAATCGGTAAAGAAAGGTTTTGAGAATTTAGGAAACGCTAAATGAACAGATTTTCTTCGAATAGAATCTAAAACAGGTGATCATATTAAGATTCGACAAGCTCCCATTTACTTTACTCTTCTTAGGGCCAGTTGTATGTCGGTTGGTGCTTTGTAAAAGTTGACAAGGGTAAAACCTTAGAATTCACCTTGTACCTGGCTGGATGGCCAATCAGATGACACGAAACTTTCATCTGATTGGCTATCACGCCGGGCACAAGGTGAATTCTAAGGTTTTACCCTTTGTCAACTTTTACAAAGACTTTACCAACCGACATACAACTGGCCTTTAGAGATCATTTTGCAAAACTTGATTTCCAAAAGACAATCTCTGAGGATACTAATTATTGTAAGCTTGGTTAAACTGTAGGCTTGTTGTCAACGATTTCAAACTAGCAGGCAGATGATTCTTGTTAATGAATTTGATAAAAGGAACATACATAATTGCACATGATAGTTTGAAATTGTTGACAACTGCTATAAAAACGAACCAAATACAATAGTATAATAAGTTTTAGGTTCTATCCCGCATTTCTCTCCATTTATAGTATGTTAACGTTTCAACAAACAAACAAAAATTTCATCAGAGATTGCTACTTAGGGTAAAGAATTCCATTAAATGTTGGAAATGTTGATATATGCCTACATGGACAAATTTATCAAAACTTGAAACTTGAAGATAATGCTATTACTATATAATATTCTTTTGTGTTGTCCCGCCTTTTGTTATAATGTTGTTGACGATTCTAAAGAATCTCATCTGTCATTGTCATTATCTGAACTTATTTTTATATAGCTTGTAACTATCTATCAATCTATAATTCTCTCCTCTATATACCATATATAGTTACTGAGTGAGTGTTGAGGAGAGGCAAATTTGAGACAATGGTTCTGGCTATTGTAAATGTATATACCATAAGATGATTATTATTTTCAATAGTATAATGATACTTCAAATTTTATGGAAATACAGGGTGGTCCATAAAGATCTACCACATTTTGAAGAGGTATAAAAAAATGAAAAAATTTAACTAGATAAAAACTGAATATATTTTTGAAAAGAGCACAAAATATTTTTTTTAATATATTTTAAAAATTATATGAGACAAAATAGGGGGAGGGGTCAAAAATGAAAATTCTAGCCCTTTCGACCAAACTCAACCGAATTTTGTATACATATTCTGTTGACCCCCAGAAGGCTAGAAATGCAAAAACTAACCAAATAAAATGGGGTCAAAAATGAAAATTTAAAATTTTCGACCAAACTCAACCAAATTTTGTATACATAGTTTGGTCGAAAGTTCTAAAATTTTCTTTTTTGACCCTCTTTTTTGTCTGGTATAATGTTTAAAACACATTTCAAAAAAAACAAAATTACTTTATGTTCTTTTCAAAAATATATTCAGTTTTTTTCTAGTTAAATTTTTTCATTTTTTATTCCTCTTCAAAATGTGGTAGATCTTTATGCCCCACCCTGTACAATAATATAGTGAATAATACATGTGTTATGTGTCAGCAAGATTATTATTGCTTATCGTTTGCAGAAATACTTGAACAATCGGCATATATGTTTAAATTAATAAACTGCACCTCTGTGCCAAGTTTTAACTTTCAAACCGTGAGCGTAGAAAAAATTGCCAAATCGCTAAAGCAACCAGTCTTGGAAAAAGTTTTCCGATTTGAAATCCGGAATTAAGTGTATTGTGTATTTTTTGTAATCTTTTTAAATTTAAAAATATAGAACATATACTTTTAACAATACATCTATGAAATAATACATATTAATAAATGTATATGTAAATTTATTTTAAAAATTAAAAGATCTGATTTCCACCTTTATGAGAATTATCTTCTGATTGGAAGGAAGTATAAAAAAAAGAATTAATAGATAAGATCATAAAAAGTTTATTATTTAGAAATATTCAATTGAAATAATTAAAATTTCAATTCATATTAGATTTAATTACAAAAGGATATATCTTTTCCTTTATTTTTGGACTTGTTATAATAAAAATTAATTTTCCATACAAGGTCTACCCTCCGGTCTTTGTATAACTGTAGCTTTTACTTAAAGAATGAGCCAATGTTTTAATCATGAAAAAATTTCCATTAAATTGGAACTTAATTTAAAGTAATCCAAGTTTTTTTTCATTTTTAAGACATACCTACTAATTTTAATTATTTATTAAGAATTTTCATTATATTTTTTTTTCTTACTTGAAAATAGGGGTAAAATTTCTCTTTGTAATACAAGTCGAAAATGGACAAAAATTTGTAAATGAGACTAAAAGAGAGATGTGTAGGCTGTAAAAGGATAAGAGTTAATGAATTTTTGTGTGTTGTTGACCACTTTCTATTTAATAATTTAGGAACATTCATTATTCAGTCCTCCTTTTTTTTAACGAAAATGAAATTATGTTTACACTCTACTGTCATCAATACGTGCTTGAAAAAAATTCTAGAATATCAATTTCATTCATCAAATGTTAATCAAATATTTCCATAGAAAATGACGAAAAAATATTTTTTGTTCAAATTGAAGGAGAAAGTACAGGAATTTTTCAACAAATTTGAAACAAGTTTTTTTTTCATTTGTTCATCTTGAAATTGATGGATGATTTCTATAATTTAATTATTATTTCTAATTATTTTCTTTATCTTGATTACCATTAGTAATATTCTATTTATTGAATTTCATTAAGGTGTCTTCATTCCAATGTGCCTTATTTACTATCTAAATTGAATTTTTCATTTAATCCATGGGGAGGGGATGGAGAGAGAAATATGGAATTTGAATAATTATCGGAAAAGAGGTTTTTTCTTTAATTAGTTTTTTCCTCTTATTAAAAACAAGGACTAAAAAGATGATCAAGGACACTCGATGGCGGAGAAGTAATCTCGGGAGTCGAAGCTAAAATACAATGTATACATTAATTCATGTAAAATAATTAGTTTAATTTAATCCATGGATTGAGAATCTAGCCTGTTGACTAGTCCCGCAAATATTTTAGTGCACAATTTTGATTTTTTCAATCAAGTACATGGCTTACATGGCTTAGATCAGTGATCTCCAAAAATTTTTGACCGCGTACTTTTATGAGGAAAATAATCATAAATTGTACCCCCATGTATGAGTGTGTGTCAAAAATGATTTTTTTTTCAGGAAATGAAGGGAAAATGTCGAAAATTAAGTTATTATTTTTTTATTTCAAATGAAACAATATATATATGTTTTAGTAAGAACAGGTTCTTACTAGTTAAAATGCATTTCACTGAATACCTTTGTGGCAACTAGAGTTTTCACTGATGTTGGTTGAGTTTGGTTCAGCAGGTCTATAATCTTCATTTTTGACGTTCCGCCTCATTTTTGGGTATTTATTTTCAAAAAATTTTAAACGAAAATTGTCAAAAATTGCATCCTCTACAACTTTTCTTTTTATTTTTGACATTTTCGATAAAAATTTTTTGAATATAAACACCTAAATTGAGACTGTAGGTCAAAAATGAAGATTCTAGACCTTTGAACCAAACTCAACCATAATCAGTAAACTATAATTGACATAAAGGTATTCAGTGAAACGCGTTTTTACTAGTAAAAGCCTGTTCTTATTAAAAACGGGTTTTTACTGCAACATATATACATGCAATTGATAAATTACAAGAGGACATAAAGTATTTTGAAGGGAAATGTGTCGTACCCACTAGAATTTTCTCCGTATCTCTCAGGGTACCCGTACCCCATTTTGGAGATCACTGGCTTAGATCAGTTTTTGAAGTCTTGTCACACTTATGAAGTCCTACAAAAAAGGGAGAGGGTCAAAAAATGAAAATTCTAGCGCTTTAAACCAAACTCAACCAAAATTTGTAGACATAATATGTAGGCCCTCAAAAGCGTAGAAATGCGAAAACTTGCTACCCTAAATGGAGGGGGGGATTAAAATTCTATTTGAAATTGTCATAAAAACACCTGTAGATATTTTTATGTAATTTCGTATTTGGAGCAGATGTCTTTTTACTTAAAATGATTGGTATAGAACATTTTGATATTTTGACCCCACCCTCACACTCTATTTTAAATCTGTTACTCGGTGTCTGGATTCCTATACCTAGGCTACAGCACTAGATCTTAAAACAAGTAAAGAAGTGAATATTTAGGTCAATAGATGGTGACGATGCTATCATGCACCCGGGTCTTGAAGATCTGAAGACTCGTAAAAAGAGGCAAGCGTTATTTAGTGTCAAAATGTTTAACATAAGTGCCAACCAGTATTTGTCAAAGCGACTGGTGTAATTGGCATCGATTATTTGTTCAATGAAATAGTGTGGACAACTATTTGACAGTGAAAGCTCCCACTAATGAAAGTATGTGAGAAGGATGCGCCCGGCAAGAGCCAAGTGAAAGGCTCTTGGGGCGAATGCTGTTTGCGTTTGCGAAGTCTCCGGAATGCGAGCTGTGCAGTCGATTATTTGCTCAATCAAGAGACGTCATTCACAAGGGAATAAATAAATTATGGGGAAAATTGCAGGACAAACCTTTCATGGGTTATTTGCTCAATCCCCCGCTATCAATAAAATAATACATGAAAAAAGTAAGGATCACCGAGGAAATTCAAAATCCCGGATGGTCTTTAGGAAATTAAGTTAACAAGACCATTTACGAGAATCTATGTTTCATAGAAAAAAAATATGTAGAGAATAGAAATCAATTAAATTTAACAAAAATAAGATAAGTATAAATAATTTATATAAAAATGTAATTAGATTAGGTATGAGTACGATAGCATTGTAAAATAAAAATCATTAACCTCGATATGGAGAATTAAATTCACTCAAAAAATTTTAATTTTTTTGGGGTGCCGTTCAAAAATAAAATGCAGCCTTACTAATGTTGATACAATGGCTGTCTCTCTGTCAGAGTATTGTAGCTCGTTAAGTAAATAAGGTACAAACATGAAATATATGTATATATAAAGTATTCATTTTCCACGAAATTAAAATCTTAGTAAAATTTAATGGAATAGTTATTTTGGTAAATGTTGAATTTTTCTTGGGGTCGAAAATAATTTTTTTTTATCATATAGTGTGAGGTACCTCAGATGTGGCTTAACTTAAGATTATAAAACATTCCATTTTCAATCTTTCCTTATCAACGATATATATATATAAGAACGAATTTGATATCTCAAGTATTTCGGAAAAGTTAAACCAAACTCTCGATATGCGAATTCAATTTGAACTTGGCCGACTTATTTACTTTATCCATAATGATAGTCTAGGCCAGGGCCTACCCCTGGACTGCGGGCCGCATGCCGCCCAGCCCTGTAATGAATGTGGTCCAACATAAAACCATAAACTACCTTAAAACATTGAGATTTATATGTAGAGATATATTTATTCCCTTTTTCAAAATATGAATGTACATTTCTACAATACGTGAAGCTTTCTTTAAAAATAAAATTCACAAAAAGCTGTGAGAACGATTACAATACTTTCCCCATCCTTCGCATTGGATAAAGTAAAAAATGGTAGCAATTTCTAGCTAATGAAATATGTGAAATATTAGTAATCTCTTGTATCTAATGGACTGACATTTGGCTTCCAAATTTTTATTAATTAGGCCCAGCTTTGTACTTTAGATTTCTACCACAAACAGTCCTCAGACTTGTCATATCAATACCCCTGTCTGTATCAGACAGCGTACCTAGTCTTGGAAAAAGTTTTCACTTTTCTCCAATTATGTTTTAAATCAATCATCGTTTTTATAATAGCTACAAAATTACTATATCCTACTTTAATCATTTACTAAGGATTCTTTCTTTTTTTTTTAATTTCAATTATTCTTTTCAACCTTGAAAATGAGAATTTATCGATCCCTTTCTTTTTTTTTTTTTTTTTTTTTATTGTATAAACTTGTCAATCCAGTCCAATTGGAAGAGACAGAGAAGATCCGGGAACTTAAAATCTATTTTATTTTACGGGTTAAGGTCTTTCGTCTAATGTGCCCTTTCCATTAGCGAATTTCGCCCTTGGGAGATCCTCAGGGCATGCGCTAAACTAGTTTGCACGCTAAGTATGGTAAGTCTAAGCAAAAAAATAAATAAATAGTTTTTATTTATTTTAAAAGGGAATCAAATAAATACATAATGACAAAAAATAAAATTCATTTGTTAAGTTAGAAAATGTTCAATTTGAGGATAATTCTACCCGAAAAGTTAGTACGGTAATTAACAAAAACGTATCCAGGGGTGCACTTGTTTTTCTCACCCACTTCGAAATTGTGATTCATATAAATATGAATCCATTAAAATCTGATATATCATTTAAATTTTTTTTTTAATTACTTTTATCCTAAAATGATTTTATTTATCAATATATATTTAAATTGAAAGTTTATTTTTGCCTAGAGTAGCAGAATTTTTATAAATTGAAGGAGAAAATAAAAGAGAGTGTATTCTGCTGGAATTATAAATTTTTAATTTATTTATAACGAGACTATAGTTTCGAGAGCTTTGCCCTATTCATCAGTCTATTACAATTGGTTCACAGGAATTCCTATGTGAATCAATTGTAATAGACGGATGAAGAGGGCAAAGCTCTAGAAACTATAGTCCTCGTTATAAATAAATTAAAAATTTATAATTCCAGCAGAAGACACACTCTTTTATTGTCTCCTTCAATATATAACTATATTATTATTTTTTTAATCTGAATTTTTTCCAACCCTCTCTTCTAGGTAGGTGTAAGTTGTTGAGACCTCACTTTAAAATATTTACTGGAGCTTGATTTTTTATTTATTATTTTCATATCAGTTTTGTTAAACATTCTGCTATGCACAATTGCATTTATTTGGGAAATTACTATATATTTTTTTACTTATTAAATTCTCAGCTATATCGAAAAAAATTATTTTATTTTTTTAAATTTAAAAAAATATAAACAAATAATTAAAAAAAAACGAATTAATTCCTTGTCTAATTTTGATACTAGTAGTAAGTAATTAAAAAAGTACTTTTTTTATAAACTGAAAAACAACATTAAATTAAAATTAAGAAATATTTAAAAAAATTAAAAATAGATGACTAGGTAGATTTCACAATTAATTAATTAATTATTTTTGAAATTTATTTAGTAATATATTTTTAATTTTATTATGTTTCAACTTGAATTTACATCATTCTCTCTGATCAAAATTAAGAAATATCTATTCTTATGAGAAGCCAATAAAATATGCTCTTTTCTCCCAGTGTTATGTCAGTCTTTTAGTGGAAATATATGCAGACATATAATATAGTAATAATACTTACTACACTTAAGTCGAAGCGTTTATTAATGCAAGTCAAAATAAAATAGAAAATGTTTCTATAGGAAAAGATATATCTTCAAAGCGAAAAAAAAGCGTATAATAAACATTAATTAAGACATGAGAGATCCATAAAATATTTTATTTCTACTTTCTTTAGCTAGGTCAATGCAAAAAAATGACACAACTATTTTTTAACTTACATATTATATACTTTTTCCGAGGTTTAATGTAGTTCTTTCCCAAATGCAAAAATTCAAGAAGTCTTCGAAACTTGGAATATAAGTCATTAAAATCATAATAAACACACTCTTAAAATTTGAAGACGATTTACCAGACCAAACATGAAATAATTGCAATTAAAAATGAAAATTTTTACATATGGTAAATTGGGAAAGGATCGGAAAATGATCATTATTTTATTTTTTTTCATTGAAGAACTTTCACTAACTTGATGAAAAACTAATATTTGTTAGAATAATATATTCGGAGTACCTTAAAAAAAAATTGAAATTATGTAGCTCGTAGTTTAAAAAAAAACATATTTGGGCGATTATTTTTAGCGGAGGGGATATAAGATCAATGGCTTGGAAACGATCCATTCATAAAGAGGATATACTAGTGTGAAAAGTACTGTCACATTAAAAAAACATAACCTAAAATTTTAGCACCGTTCATATGTATAGAGTGGTTGCGAGGCTAAAACTCTTTGTGTGGATTGTCGCGAAAGAACTACCTTAAGAGAGGTAACTACCATACAAAAATATTTCATTTGATTTGGACCCTGAAGAAACTGACCAAATTTTTATACAATATATTTCATATAATTAGATTTAATAATAATCATAAGCATTTTGCAAGTTTACCACAGTTGGAAGTACTCAAAGCTCATCGACTGTCGTTCCTGTTTATGTTGATTATTGACAGTTACGTTCTCTAAACGCGCCCATTGTCGAATTAGAATAAGATTTAGACAACATCTACCTGTTATAAATTTTAAAATATTTTTATAGCTAATAGCATACATACATTTTAATAAGGCTTTATAGATTTGGCAATATAATTATAGGTTCCTATGAATGAATACTGATTATCTAACATTATGTTTTTCATAATAATATGCAATTATATTGGCCAAAAATATTAAAGAAATTCATAATATTTTGACGAATTTATTTTGAGACACTTGTTAGAAATATATGGAATTCTTTAACTAACTGCTCGTAGTAAACGAAACTAATTTCCAAGTGGACTTTTCTTGAAATATTAAGAATTGGAATTTTATTTTGATTCTTTTGATCAATAATAAATGACTAAAAAAATATATTTGTCTTTGTAAATGAACACGTACACCAGGGTATTGAGCTAGACCAGTTAGAACACATACTAATAGCTGATATGAAGGAAATATGACGTTGATAGTTTGTGAAACATAATAAATTTCTAGATTAAAATGCAAAGTGTGTTTCACATGATAAAAATTAAAACAGAATTGAAACTTAATATATATTTCAGACTATGTGTCCATCCATACACGTTCATTTCTACTTTCACTTATTTACTTTCACTTAAATATCTTAAGAAGATACCATACATTGCATTTAATTTCGAATTATTACTGGAAATATCTACATGTATATTGATTTATTGAGTGCAATAACACTATTCTCAGTAATTAGAATTGGTGTGTTTATAATTATAAATGTGTGTTTATCAAAAACGATCAATCCCAGAATAATGTAATTTAAAATTTAAATAAGATATCGACTGCAAAGTAACAGCAGGGTGTAAATCAAATTGGTTCAACAGGAATATCTATTTTCAGGTGTTTTTAGATTTTTGTCTTTTTTTATAACGAGACTATGCTTTGCCCTCTTCACCAGTCTATTACAATTTATTCACAGGAATTAATGTAGGTATATGTTACAGTAAAAACCCGTCTTTTAGTAAGAACGGGTTCTTACTATTTAAAACGCGTTTCACTGATTACCTTTGTGACAACTAGATTACTGACTTTGGTTGAGTTTGGTTCAAAGGTCTAGAATCTTCATTTTTGAACTTCCGCCTCATTTTAGGTGTTTATTTTCAAAAAAAATTTAAACGAAAATGTCAAAAATTACATCCTTTACAATTTTGCTTCTAATTTTTAACATTTTAGTTTAAAATTTTTTGAAAATAAACACCCAAAATGAGCGGGAGGTCAAAAATGAAGGTTCTAGACATTTGAACCAAACTAGACCAACGTCAATTAACTCTAGTTGCCCCAAAGGTATTCAGTGAAACACGTTTTAACTAGTAAGAACCCGTTTTAACTAGAAAGAACCAATTCTTACTAAAAACGAGTTTTTACTGCAATTTCATACATTAATTCCTGTGAATCAATTGTAATAGACTGATGAAGAGTGCAAAGCCCTCGAAACTATAGTCTCGTTATAAATAAATTAAAATTTATTTTTCCAGCAGAAGACACACTGGGCCATCTACCTGATTATCTGTCTTATATGTGAAATTATACAAAGGAAGATTTAATCTTTGAACGAAATATTTAGAGTGTTACTTATATCAGATGGGTCCACCACTGGCCAGGATTGCTTTTTGACAATCGGGATCAATTTTCGAGGGTGTGAATACAAGACTTCTGATATGTAATTAAAATTATCCAATAACAGTTCGGATTTATTATAAGAAAATCTGTCTTAATAAATTCATGCATCTTTATCAAATTTATACCTTAAGCATTTAAAAACTTTACTACTATTATCAAAATAAAATTTTAACCCAATAAAGTAAAATATTTTATTTTATATAATTACATAATTTTCTTAACATACATTTAAGTATAATAATATTATTAGTGAAAAGATTTTGAATTATAAAGAAGCATCTTCCTCCTTTAGAAGAGATTTTTTGTTCAGGTGGTCGAATGGCATTTCTATGTCAAGGCTGGTCACGTGAAGCTGGCTGCTATAGAAGAAGTAGTGAGTCTTTTGGTTTGCTAGTTGTTCCGCGAGTCAGTCTGCAACGGGACTGGTGACCAGGAAGGGACCCAGTTGCCCAGTGCCTTAGGCAAACAATAGCCAGCCGCTCCCAGGAAGGCATGTGTGGCACTTCCTAAACTCATTTTTTCAATACTTTCGCATAAGCCACTTTGGAATTCGTGCAATAATTTTGCCCTTACCTAATAATAGCCAATCCATTTTTTTAATACATACCATATATTTTTTTTTTATAATGATACTGATACAAGAAGAAGTTGCACCAAGAAGGTACAACCTCTGTAGTCCGTGGTGGACCCTTGTAATGTGAAGATAAGGGGAGATTTAGGGATTGGGTAGCAGTCGAAGGTATCTGTGGATGCTGGTCTTGAAAGATTGAAGGTTATAAGTTGCTGGAAAGACGGTCGGGGGAAGAGAGTTCCAGTCTCTAGATGTCATAGGGATAAATGAATTGGCGAATGCGTTTGTTCGATTAGTATCCAGTTTAAGCGCGTAGGGGTGTTGAATTTTAGAAAATCGTGTATTTCGCGCAAATGAAGCCTTTGGTGGTATTATCGATTTTATTTCGTCAGAACAAAAGCCATGGTAATATCTATAAAAAAGGGAAAGGGCGGAGACAGATCTACGATGGGCTAGGAAGTCGAGAGTGCCAGTTAGTGAAGGATCGCCTATCAGTCTGATAGCTCGCCTCTGAATTGCGTCTAAGTTAGATATATAAAAACAAGTGTTTCGCGAATCCAAAAAAAAAAATATTCTCATGTTTCGTTCAATAGTAAATCCTATTAAGGAGGTTCTTTCGCGACAATCCGCACAAAAAGTTTTAGCCTCGTAACCACTCTATAAATATGAACGGTGCTAAAATTTTAGGTTATGTTTTTAACGTGACTGTACTTTTTACACTACTATATTCTCTTTATGAATGGATTGTTTCCAAGCCATTGATATTATATCCCCGCCACTAAAAATAATTGCCCAAATACTTATGTTTGTTTTTTTTATCAAAACTACGAGGTAAATAATTTCAATTTCTTTTTTAAGTTACTCCGAATATTTTTCTAACAAATATTAGTTTTTCATTAAGATGGTGAAAGTCCTTAATCATTTCCTCACCCTTTACCATATGAAAAAAATTTCATTTTCGGTGAGGTAAATCGTCTTCAAATTTTAACAGTGTGTTTATTATGCTTTTAATGACTTATATTCCAAGTTTCGAAGACTTCTTGAATTTTTGCATTTGTGAAAGAACTATCTTAATGTTGCCAAAATGTCTCTGTCTCGTAAACTAAAAATAAACTATTTAAAAATGAAAAAATGACTTTTTTAAGTCAGTACCATCATTGAACTCTCTTTATCATAGAATCATTTTAAATCACTTTTAGCAGCGACTTAAAAAAAGAACAATATTTTAAACTTTTTAGCGCACCTTTGAAGTAATTTTTTTTTTCTTTTTTTTACTTTTTTAAAGTTTATTATTTATTATTTTTTAGAGAAAAGTTTGACAAAATCAAATGTATTCAATTATCATACCATTTCATTTACGAGGTTAAGGATTTGTCAAGTTTTTTTTTATATTCATTTATCGAATTGATAACGTCCTCCTTTTTTTTATAATAGCTAAAATTAAGTTCTATTATAGTATCTTGAATGGCAATACCGTAAAGTGAGCAATATTCGACAATCGCGAGTTGCGGCATGAGCTGAGAGTTGGTGGGTATTAATCTGAGTACGAGATTCACACGAGTAATCAGGTGAATGAATTATAAGCCGAAGGAATGCCGTAACCTTGATTGTTAGGTGTTATTTACTACGTCCGTGCCATACCTTAAATTATTTGTAATACCTGGTGAGAAAGAACTTTGGGAGAAAAATTAAGCCATAGTTTTTGAAGTAAGATCTATCGGTCGGTATATTATTTCTAATGTTTAATCCATTATTTTAAGCACTAAGTAATGGTCACTTTAATATAAATAATACTTAATGACGACAGGTTACATGGATTGAAGTTCTTTATAAGAATATGTATATGAATGTATAAATAAACACTAAACCTGCGGGAAAGTAGAATGGTTGTAAAGAAAAGTTGAACTTTACGCAAATCCTGTGAAAAAGTGTATGTATTATATAGTAATATAATAGTAATAATATATATTACGAGCTTTTCGTGCCACGTCCTCGAAGCTCGGCCCTCCTATATATATCAGTGGCGGGCGGTGACTTTTCAACCAGGGGATGCTGACCAAAAAATAGTCCTTCATTTTTTTAATTTTATTTTATTCTTCGCTCCTTTTTGCAAAATTATCGATAAATGCATCATAAAATTTTTCGTTATTTTTTTCAAATTGAACATTAGATTTTTTATCAATTGATATTTAAACAGAGGGGATAATCTTTATTCACTTTAGCTTCTTCTGGTGATGTTTCAATTCTTTTCATAGTCTAAAACTGACTGACACTATCGTAGAAGGCAAAATGCAAACTAAATGAATTAATTCACGCATAAAAATAAATATTTTTCCATTGTGTTTTAAAATATCTGAAACGCGGAGAAAAATATTTTTCAACTATTATTATTTTCTCTTTGTATGTCTAAATTCCGATACCCAGGATAACCCAAGAACGGAAAGACAAAGAGGTCTTTTGCATCAATACATAATACTGATTACATTTTGGAATATCTGGTTCAAAAGTCAGAAAATATTATTTTTTGAATTATTCTATCGAGATTTTATGAGGATGTTAAAGTATAGCCACAAAATTATACTAGTATTAAGTTTATTAATCATTACCAGGGCAGCTTTAGTGTACTGAGTCTTGACTTTTTTATTATTTTATATGCGGGTGAGCAATTCTTTCATTAGAATCTGATGAATGAAAATAACTACAAAGAGCGCATATAGAATGATCTCTTTTTCTTTAGAGCTAAGGTGTATTGTAAGGATGCTAAATATAAGTTCAAACCTGTTTCAGACTATTAGATATTAATTTCGTTTTTTCTATTATTCTAGGAATGCCCTTTTAGACTCGGACCAAAACGATACTCGTTATAGAGAGAGAGAATATTCAATTGGATTTCATTAAAGCAAAAAATTTTGCCCAAACATCTTTTAGTTCTTCTTTCGCGATTAATTTTTTTAATGAAATTTATAGATTTTAAATGAAAGTTATGGGATGAGTACAAGTAAATTAATTCACTTTTTAACCTCATAAAATCAATGAATTTTCCACAAGATAGTTGAAGTGATTAAAATAAGAAATTTGGGATATTTTTTTCATATATTTAAATTTGCTAACGTTAAAATGCTCTGTAAAGTTTAAATTTTATATAACGTTAAATGAATTAGTTGTATAATATTTATTGAAAGTGTTTTTAAAATTTTACAAATTTTTAAATATAACACGGATGAAAATACTCTTGACATTTTCGAATTTGCGGGATGCGCCGCATCTACAGTATCCAAGGACCGCATGCCACTGATATACCTATATATATGTAAATTGTATCTCCCGCTTATATAAATTATATTAAATTATCTGAGGTTGGTAGTATTGCATAGTGTCCTCGACTCAACTATGTTCACTCTTAATAGACCACATGTTATGACATCAATTGAGTGTGTATATTGATGAAAGGACTCTTATTCAATTCTACTATACTTTCAGGTAACTATCATTTATAACTTATCTTGTATATTATCTATTGCATTTATAAATAAACCTACTATACTTTCAGAATCGTCTAACGTTCAATTTACCCAATCCACACTCTTACAAATTGAATAAGTCGTTTGCAAACATGGACACCCAAAAATTCCACGTACACATAGTGAAAAAAGAAGAAAAAATTTTTTGAATTGGCTGGAGTATCAATGGACAAAAAACAGTGGTATATTCTTCCAAGAGAGAACAGAGATATTCAAAACCATCAAGTATTAATGGCAAATAATATTGTTATAAATGCTATTAAAGCAATTAAACCAATAAATGGATTTAGAAAAGTAAGTCTTAAATTAAATAAGGATATAATAGACAATTATTTCGATGAAGGAGAGAATGTATGCTACCAAAATATTCCTTTAGAGGAGTACAATGAAATATCAGAAGAGAAGGATAACCTACAAAAAAAATTAAAGAACTGGAAACGAGACTGGAAGAAAAATTCTATATTCATGAAAAAATTGAAAAGAACTTCATCTTGGAAAAATTTAATAATAAGAAAAATAATGCAAGTGAATGGATAGAAAAGTATGAAAAGGAATGCTCCAGACATAAAATCATGAAAGAAGAACACAAAATAGAAATTTTGGAACAATTTTTGGAAGACACAGCAAAAATTTGGTATGAATTACATAGCAAGAACAAAAAAAATTCAACATGGATAGAATGGAAAAACTCATTTCTAAACCACTTCTCAAAAAAAGGTTGGTCAACTATTAGAAAAGCATATAATTACAAATACATAGAAGGATCTTTGATAGATTATCTATTGATTAAGGAAAAACTATGTACAGAAATAGAAGATAAGATGACTACAACTTCTAAAATCAATCTAATGGTAATGGGCCTTCCCATCCACATGCAAGAAAAATTAGATATTGAAGAAATAACATCGATCGAAAAACTTATGATAGAAATAAAGAAAATAAATAATTCGACATTCGAAAGAAGAAGATTGGAAGTTACAAAAAAAGAAGACTTCAAGAAATTAACTATACCGAACAAAAAACCATGTGCAATATGTGAAAAATTAGGATATAAAAACCGCTTCCATTCAACCCAAATATGTTGGAACAACACAGCTTCCATAAAGAAAAGCATAAATTTAAATGAGGAAGAAACGGAAAATGAATATTTACAAATATCAGAGGACGAACAAAAAAACGATTGAACCCGGGAAAATCCAATCCACAGCCACTTATCAAAATAAAGGTAATTATAGACAAAAATAAACTTATAAAAGCTATCTACGATAATGGGTCGACGTGCTCATTAATCAACGAGAAGCTAATAAGAACAATTAAAGCAAAATTATATAATAGCAAAAGCTTATTAAAGTCTATAAGTGGAATGGATTTTTATAAAACCCGGGCTACATTAAATCTAAAAATCGGAGAAATAGAAGATGAACTAGAATTTATAGTAATAAAAAATGACAAATTTAATTATGATATGTTACTAGGTCTTGATGCTATAAAAAAATTCAAATTAATTCAAGATGAAAACCTGAAAATAAAACAAAGAAAAATTGATAAAATAATAGAAATAAAAGATGATAATAACATTCAAAAAAAAAAAATAATCGAATCTCAAGAAGAAACGGAAACAAACACACATATTATGGAAAACAAAGAAATAAATATCGATCATTTAAATAAAGAAAGACAAGAAGAACTAAAGAACATGATCAACGAATATCAATCATGTTTTGCAAAAAACAAATTCGATGTCGGCAAGATTAAGGATTTTGAAGCACAAGTCAAACTTAAAGAAGATAAGTACATAGCAAAAAAACCTTATAAGTGTTCACCAAGAGACCAAGAAGAAATAGAATATCAAGTTACGGAGTTACTGAAGAATAAATTAATTGAAGAATCTGATTCCCCATATGCGTCCCCAGTTACACTAGCTTACAAGAGAGAAGAAGGAAAAAAACAAGGTTATGTGTTGATTATTCTGAATTGAACCGAATCGTAATCCCAGATGCACAACCATTTCCAAAGATTGATGATATAATTATGGAAGTAAACAGATGTAAATGGTACACATCAATAGATATGAACTCAGCATTTTGGTCCATACCTATAAGAGAAAAAGATCAAAAGAAGACAGCATTTGTGACCCAGAAAGGACATTGGCAATGGAGAGTGTTACCATTTGGATATAAAAACAGTAGTGCGATCTTCCAAAGAGTTTTGGCAAATACTATAAGAAGAAACAATATGGAAAAATTTTGTGTAAATTACATAGATGACATCCTAATATTCTCAGAAACGTTTGAAGAACATATGAAACATCTAAAACTATTATTTGAAGTTATAAAAAAACAAGGATATAAAATAAAAATGGAAAAATGCGAATTTGCAAAACATTCAATAAAATACCTTGGACATATTATAGAAAACGGAAAAATATACCCTATTAAGGACAACTTACAATCCATCAAAGATTTAGAAAGACCCAAGAATAAAAGAATGGTACGTAAACTAATTGGAAAGATAAATTTTTACAGAAAATTTATTGACCATTGTACACAAAGATTGAGCCCACTTTACAATCTATTAAAAAAAGACTCCAAATTCAAATGGACAGAAGAATGCGAAAAATGTTTTCTGGAAACAAAGCAATATCTAATAACACCACCGGTTCTGGCTATATTTGACAATAAAAAGGATATAGTATTAGAGGTGGATGCAAGCAGATTAGGAGTAGGAGCAGTGCTGAAGCAAGTCCAAGAAGATGGAAGCTTACATCCAGTGGGCTATTTCTCAAAAAAATTGACACCGGGTCAAATGAAGAAAGAAGTGATGTTTATAGAATGTTTAGCCATGAAAGAGGCAATCATATATTGGCAATACCTACTTATAGGAAAATCATTTACTGTCATTACCGATCATAAGCCGCTGGTAAACTTAAAAACAAAAGCAAGAACGGATGAAGCAATAGGTGATCTAATGCTTTATTTATCGCAATATAATTTTAAAGTGGTGTATAGAGAAGGTAAGGATAATGTAGAAGCAGATTTTCTTTCAAGAAACCCAATATTAGAAACTAACGAAAATAATGAAGATTGTATTCAAATAGTGAATATGATCGAAATAGATGAAATAATCAATGATCAAAATAGAATAAAAGAAGAAATTAAGAATACAAAAGGAACAATGAATAATGGAAACATAAAATTTAAAATCATGAAAAATAAGAGAAGAATATACATCTCTAAAGAATTTGGTATAAATCTGATAGATAAAATACATAAATCCTATGGACATACAGGTTACAAACAAATAGCAAATAAGATAAGACCTTTTTATTATTTTAAGAAGATGGATGGCATCATTAAGGATTACTGCAAAAAATGTGAAATATGTATAAAAAACAAATCCAGAAGTTGTAAACCTTTGGGTGAATTATCAAGATTGGGACCAGCAAAATATCCATATCATATAATGTCTATGGACACAATTGGAGGATTTAAAGGATATAATTCCACAAAAAAATACATGCATCTATTAATAGACCATTTTAGTAGATATGCGTGGATAATGACATCGAAAAGTCAAGTCCCAGAAGATTTTATAAAATTAATTAATTTAGTAACAAAGGAAAACAAAATTGAAACACTATTGGTAGATCAATATAGCTCATTAAAATCAAAAAAATTCAAAGAATACATGAAAGAAAAGAAAATTAATTTAATCTTCACGGCCGTAGATAGTCCCCAATCAAATGGAATGAACGAAAGACTGAATCAAACAATAGTTAATCGGATCAGATGTAAAATAAATGAAAATAATAACAAGAGACCATGGACAAAAATTGCTGAGATATGCATCGAGGAATACAATAAGTCAATTCATAGCTCAACAAAATTTTCACCAGCAGAATTATTAATAGGAGAAACATCGGAAATAATTCCAAAAGAAATACAAAAAGAAAAACAAGACCTTGAGGAAATCAGAAAAGAAGCTTTCAAAAATTCAGAAATCAGTCACCAAAGAAACAAATTAAGAATTGATAAGAAGAGAAGAACATACAAATTAGAAAAGGGTGATTTAGTTTATGTCTCCAATGGAAATAAATTAAATAGAAATAAATTAGACGAAGTCAGAAGAGGACCATATGAAATAAAAGAGAAAATTTCTGATACGATTTATGAAATTAACAGCAAGAAAAGAGGGAAGGAAGCAAATCGATTCCATATATCAAAACTAATTCCTTACTCTTTTTCCTAGGAAAAAGACTCCCGAACGAAGGGAGGTGTAAATTGTATCTCCCGCTTATATAAATTATATTAAATTATCTGAGGTTGGTAGTATTGCATAGTGTCCTCGACTCAACTATGTTCACTCTTAATAGACCACATGTTATGACATCAATTGAGTGTGTATATTGATGAAAGGACTCTTATTCAATTCTACTATACTTTCAGGTAACTATCATTTATAACTTATCTTGTATATTATCTATTGCATTTATAAATAAACCTACTATACTTTCAGAATCGTCTAACGTTCAATTTACCCAATCCACACTCTTACATATATATATAAAATTATAAAAAAAAATCCATTGCAAATGTTTTTTAGGTTACTCTATAAAATATTCCATGAAATTTGAAATGCTAAGTGAGTTAAATATTTATAAAACAAAATATTGATCCTATAAATAATTCAATAAAAATAAACAACAAATAGTTATATGACGAATCAATATAATAAAAAAGTTTTTCTATTTATCTTGAAAAATTATAGTGTTTTAAGTAATTGGAAAATTCTATATTACTTATAATTTTTTTCCTTTATATTATTATTTAAAATATTACCGGTTATTTACTCCTATCTAGAAACTATTAGAATATTGAAAATTAATCAAAAGCCCAATTTGTAAATTTTTAATTATAATTCCAATTCGATTTCAATTCCTTGTAAATAAATTAAATAAGTAACTTAAAGAACTTGATAATTCCAGAACAAGGTCACGAGGGGCACTAAAAGTTTTTTTATTTTCTTTTTCGTTTATATCAATGACGTGAACTTTGACTTTTCTAAAAGTTTTCTACACGAATAATTTAATTAATTCTATCGATAAATGTAACGGAATAGTAGAGGTAATAGTAGAAGTAAGTAGAAGCTGGACCAATAATGAAAAAATAAAACCGATTGTTCATCTAATTTTCTTCTTTTCTCTGAACCAGAATCATCATAAAAAAAGACAATTAAAAAAATAATAATAATAATTAAATAATAAATGTAATTTGAACTGAGGAATACTACGCTACATTATACTATATTGTGAAGCGTTATTGAAAAAGATGAATACTGGCATTGTTTTTCCATGCACCATGTAATCCCCAGATGAATTAGAAAATAATTAAATAAAATGTATTAAAATGAATAAAACTTAAACAGTGAGCAAGAAAGTTGAAACTTGGATCTGAAGTTGTGTCTATCAATACAAACTTGTGCCTGTATTCAGCTCATAAGCTAAAACTGTTCAATAAATTAAAATATGACCAATTCGATTTTTTAATGATTATCTACTTATTTTGAATCAGAAATATTGATGCTAGCAACTTTAAAATGTAATCAATAGTTTATTTTTTAAAAATAAAATTCAGTCGAATTGAGAAGCTCCTCCTTTTTTGAAGTCGGTTAAAAAACATTTTAGCTCAAGAACGAATAATTTCTGTTATTGAGTTACAGTAGGTATTGTTATCCAGCCAAATATTCAGACAAGAAAAAAAATCCATACCTGAAAAATTATTTTTTCCACATTTCAAATATAGTATTTCTAAACAAAATAGGTAAAAAAGAAAAATTTGAGTGAACTCAATACTATAATAATTTAACAAAGAATTAATCTAGGTTCACAATGACATGATGTGAATCGTGAAAGGTGCAACATTGCTATTATTATCGCACTTACACATACAATAGCTACCTTTCACTATGATTCACGACAAGTTATTGTGAACCTAGCTTTCATGATTTAAAATCACAAAAGATGGTCTGTTCTTTTGGTATTTCGTTAAAGGGACACCGAACCCTTACTATACTTTTACCTAGATAAAGATCTTATTATTTTATTTCACAGCTAATAATAATTTCATCCTCAAGAGTATGTTTTTAAAATTAGTATGAATTAGATTTTTGCGTATGTTTGGTATGTTAGGTTGACTATCTCCAAGGGGCTCACTTGGATAGAATAATTTTTTCAAACGATAATGTTATAGTAACAAAATAAAGTTGGTACATTGCAATAATGAGCTTGAATTAGTTCCAGTAAATTGATTCTAGGGCCATCCAAAAAAGTAAATTATTTATACTCTCCAGTATTTAAATAAATAAATAAATCAAAGTAAAAAATAATTGAAGGAGACAATGAAAGAGTGTGTCTTCTGCTGGGATCGTTATAAATAAATTAAAAATTTATAATTCAAACAGAAGATACACTCTTTTATTGTCTCCTTTTATGTTATAAAAATTCTGCTACTCTCGGCAAAAAGAAACTTTCATTTTTAAAAAATAATTATTTATTTACTATTACCATATAATCACTTTAATTAGACATTTTATTTTGATTTACTTCAAGGTCATCATTTAAGTAATTAATTTAAAATGATCTTTCATGTCATATAATAAGTGTCAATTTCAACCACTTAGTTATTTATAAATGTAGTAATTATTGAAATTTTAAAAAAATCTACTTGTTATTGTAATTTAATAGCTAATACACTTTTAATTTCTAAAAAACTTTCTACAAATTTCCTAAGTGTTTTTATTTTACCACGCGGATAGTATTACCGTATAAAAATCCAATTTTTTTAATAATTTTATGTTTCAGGGTTTCTTGAGTAGAAAACAGTGATTTTTGACAAATCTTCAGAGCAGGATTTACGTATACCTAAGCTACACAAGCAATAGCTTAGGGCCCCACTTTCTTGGGAGCCCCCCAAAAAAATTGTCCGATTTTTAAATTTGTTATGAATAAAAATGATTTTAAGTTAAAGATTTATTATTTCACTATCTATGTATATACTTCTTAAGTGTATTTCAGTTTAACCCTCTAGGTATCCGAAAATCATATTTGGCACTGACATGTAATATCTGGACTTATAAAGGGCCCCATATCTCAAATAATTTAGGGCATTATCAAGTCTTAATCCGGCCCTGCAAATCTTATATGTGTGGTCAAATTTCATATGCGCACTATCTCACAAACAAATAAGAATCTTATCGATTTCGATAGTTCTCAAATATTTTCTTATTGATTTCTTAGTTTAAAATTCAAGAATATGTAATTTAAATAAGATTGGAGTAATTTTTGGAGACGGACTTATAAGTGAATTAAGTGGAGATCGATGAGGCAGTCCAAAAAAAGAAGACTGACTTCACTGACTTTTCAAAACCCTGAAGAAGAAAGAATAGCCTCCGAAAACGTCGGTTTTTCATGAATAAAAAGATAGTGTAAATTATCTTCTTCTTTTTTGAACTGCCTCATCGATATCCACTTAATGTAATTTAAAGTTGGCTTAAAAATTGTATTAAAAAATATTTTTTCGTAATATAAATTATTTCAGAGCTTTTTATAAACATTCAACATCTGCCATGCATCCCATTTCTGAGTTTCAACCTTTTGAAACTTTCATATATTTTAATTTTGTTCCTTTTTTTCGTCGAGTCTTATCAGTTTGCTTTTATGAGATCTTGCGGAAAGTTAAAAACGCCTTATCACCAACCCGTGATATATTGTCATTAAAATGTTAATTTCTTAAGTCAACATGAATGTTTATTTAATCTGGATAAATTAAAAGATAGAAAATGTGGAATGAATCTTTTAGGTGACCCACTTTAAAAAGAAAAAGGAGGGAATGAATATTTTTTCTGCCTAGAGAAATAGAAACTTTTGGTTAGGGGAGCCTTTGTGCCGTTGAGGAATTCAGATTCCGGGGGACACCCCCAGGGGCTTTGAGAAAGTTCCCCTTGAGTCAGTTCAAAGTCGCCTTCGCTTTCATTCTAGGCAAGGTCGCCTCAATTCTTTCAAGCTCTCCAACAATGTACATATAGACACATACCACTTTCTGAAATTGACGAAATTATACTATTCCTCGCATCGAAACATCTATCGCGATCCTAGCAGCCTTCCCAGCATCTGGGATAACATTTTGAAACTTGTTAGATATATTTTAAACAAATAATTAAATCTTTGATAAATATTTGAGAAAATAAATTTTAGAATAATAGCCAAATTATTTTTATTCCTTACAAAAATGAACAATTTTAATCATTTTTATTTGTCATAAAAATGAAAAATTACTATTATTTTTCTTTATTATACAAATTAAAACGTACAATTATCAATTATTAATTAATTTATTATTTGTTAACTTTATATTTTGGGGGGGTCGGATTAGCTAGGTGGTAGTGTGTCAGCCTGCCAACCAAGTGGACTCGGGTTCGAATCCGACTCGAGGCATCCAGCTAAAATCTGACCCCCGGGGTAGAGACAAATTTAATAAAATAAATAGTATCGTAAATTGGCTTATGGCTAGAAAGGCCGAAAAGCAAAAAAAAAAAAAAAAAACTTTTTATTTATTCATGCATGTATGAACGTTTTTAATCCAGTAGATAAAACCATTGAGGGACAATAAGAGGTCAGTTTTTCAACCCTCCATCTTGAATTGTGGTAAGACAAAGAAAGGTTCAGATAATAATTGTATTTTTATGATAATTATAATTATTGTTTTTCCGGATATCCATAGCTATTGAACAATCAAATAAAATTGTATCTTATTCTTCTTCAAGCACCATACTGGATTACGAGCGTTGGCGATTACTATGGAGATGTAATTTTCCTAGTGAAATTACCACCTGTTGCCTTTCGCTAGATTAGTGAGGCGCCTTGACAAGTTTCGAATATTTAAAAATTATTCTTTTCATATTTTCATTTTCTAAAATATTTATTATTTCAGTCATTTATATGCTACGACACTGACCAAGTCTAATAGTTATCATTCTAGAACAAAGGAGACAAGAAATTGGGGTTTTCTAGAACAATCACAATAAATTGATAATTTCTCTCCTGGAGTAAAACTTGTCAGGACTTGTCTTTCAGATCTTTGCACGTTCTTACATGTCAATAGAAAATGGATAGTCTGGGATTATTATATCCGTGATCTTTTTAAAAAATAAATTATCATTTCTCATATCCTTCTTTAATCCCATTCGATTTAAACAAGGGCTGTTCAGCCAATGGCCCAATATAAAGTCATAAAATTCCTTAAAACATTGAGATTTATATATAGATACTGGAAATCACACAACAATTTGGCCTGATAATTTTTTTTTCTCTAAAAAAGAAATCTGAAAATCTACCTTGAAGTTTTCGAAAAATAAAAGTGCTAATTTTAAAATTTTGAATCTGGAACTAGATTTCAAGATTTCCGAAAAAATAATCATCATTTTGGTCTATTTTAGACTCCATTTTCATTAGAAATAAATTTTCTACTTGCAAACTTTCTGATTGAATGTTCTACAACAACAATTAGATACCGATCTGAAAGAAAAATTGAATATTGTCTCTTTATTAGAATTTTAAATTAATTATCTAGCCAGGAAAAAATATAAACAATTACTAATAGATAATATCACTTTATGTAAGTATGTAGGTATGTATTTACATATACGCGAAGCTATTTTCAGGTATAAAATTTACAAAAGTAAAATTAGAAGCTCACTATAAGCTGAAAAATTAATAATGTTCTTATTTCTACATTATTAACTATCTTTTTTGTGTCACAAATATCAAGAGAATTATAATATTTATTTTTCTTCAAATCTGGCCCGTTTAAGCCAAAAGGTTGGACACCCCTGATCTATTCTATACAAAAATAAATTTATAGCGTATATCAAAAAATAAACCACAAAAATTTATCATACAAATTTTTGAAAAAATTAAAATATTTAGCAAAATTAGATTTCATTCCAAGGGCGGGACAAAATCATTATTTTCTCTACCCTGGAGCGATCCAGGGGTACCCGTGTACTTTATACGCCGATACTACGCGTATGTATGTGTTTATTTTATTAAGAATTTTATATTAAAAATATTTTGCCTGAACACCTAATTAGTTGCTAGCTAGAGCTTATATTAGTTTCAAAGACCTTTTTTAAAATGTTTAAATAATCTACTTCAACTAGATGCAATATTTAGTGTAAAACTAATAAATTTTCGATTTTTTTTTTAATTTATTTAGAATACGTAATGAATTTTGTTCTTTTTTATAAAAATCTAATTATTTTTAATTAAAGGGATTTTCAATCATAAAAGATTATGTTGAGGAAGAACAAGAAAAAATATATATGGAAAGTATCTACTTTCGAAATCAGTCTATTTACTTTTAAGTATAATCGCAATTTTTTTCTATTTAAATAGCAAAAAATGGATGTTTTATCCTAAAGCAATCAAAGTTTTGAAATTAAATCTCTATTTAATCCTGCTTTTGATTAATGATTTTTTTATTCATTGTAAATAATAAATATTTGAAAAAAAAAATGTCAATGGTAATAAAAACTTGAAAAATACCTGAACAAAGACTTTCTTATAAAAACATTTACATAACTAATTCTTTTTAAATGCCTGCATATTCATTGTATAGGCCAATTTTCGCATGAGTTTCAATATTAGCTGGCCAGAGGAGTTGACTGTCACCGCTTTCACTGATTTCCAATCAGAGATTGATATTCCCGGGCTGAGCTAAGCATTCAAGCTTGCGTCAAATTACCTGTTTGATGTTTCTCCTTTGAATTCGTCCTATAGGAAATCATTCTAATCATTTAATCTTCATAACTATATTTATCTTTAGTCATTTGTACTATATAGTTTTAGAATTAGTGATGTTATTAGATACATCATTGTTACTTTTAGTAATTTTGCTTGGAAGAATGTCTTCTTCTTTTCGGCAATGCAAGGGTTTATAAAGAACTATTATAGGTGCTGCATCTTCGCAGTGTATTCCTTGCATTCAATTTCATTAAAAAACAAACTGCAAAACTGCTAAACTTTCATTTGAATATATTAATATGTTTATTCCTTTATTATTAATCAGATATCATCACCTGCTATTTGCAGTCCATGTTGAGTTAAATTCAAAAATAATGATCGATTCTCATTTAACAGTCGAGGAATAACCATTCTACATTGGATTTTTGACGTTTCGGTTTTTATTGGTAACCATTGGTGAAGACATGGAGGATTCGACTTAAAATCAAAAATAGCGATCGATTCTCATTTAATACTCGAGGAATAACAATTCTACATTAGATTTTTGACCCTTCGATTATTATTGGTAACCATTGCTGAAGACATGGAGGAATCGACTTAAAATCAAAAATAACGATCAATTCTTATCTAATACTAGAGGAATAACTTTATTGCATTCCATTTTTGATGTTTTGACTATTAATGGAAACCTCTACTGAAAACATGGAAGAATCGACTTAAAATCAAAAAGACTAAATTCTTTTATGATAAACAACTCAAGCTTGAATACTACAATTTGTGACTTTAATTGAGTCCATGGATTCCGTAGTCTTTACCTGAGGACCCTTTGAAGTCGCGCTTGCCGCGAGACCGATTGCAATACTTTCCCCATGCCTCGCATTGGATAAAGTAAAAATTAATTATAATAATAAAAATTCCGGTAAATTCATTTGTCTACAATATAATTTTTTCTTTATTCTCTAATATAATTTAACTTGTAAATTGTCTTTGTACCAGACCTCGTTGTGATTATGCCCTAAGTCTTTGAAAAAATAATCTTGAATTTTGGATTACATGTTAAAAATGGTGAGGTGACTAAATATAGTAATAATAATAATTATTATTAGTATTATTGATGTCGAAATTGATTAAGAAAAAATGTTTATGCTTTCAGAGCAAATGAATAAAAACTGACACAATTAAGATAGATTTAATTAGACTTATTTTGAATTATAGTAATACAAAAACGTCTTAAGATCCGAGCAAAAATTAACTTTCACCCAGAAAAAGAAAAATTTTCAGGGGTAGATTGCAGTTCGAACTTTTTATTGACTTGTAATTTGAGAGCTTGAAGATTATAAAATGTAAAAAAAAAAAATGGAAATAGTGAAAGAATTTCACACTCTAAAGGTCTCAGGGAAAGGCAATGGGAAACCACCCCTGTGAAAAATTTCCCCCAGGGAAATTACAATGGAGAGGATATTTTCCACTGACTCTCGGAATCGACTATAGCACTTGAAGAAGTTATCGAGATAAGCCAATAATTGATAACATTATTGATTTAATTTGGTTATGAGAAATAATGATATGATAAAAAAGAACTGGTCTACTTAAAACAAATTTAATTTTTTGATAATAAAAACGCTATAATTCAAAATGGCTCTCATCCTAGTATTCACAGTGTTGACAAACATTAGGACAAAGTCGATAAAAATAAGTTTTTAGCAGGAAATTGAGATTATGAAATAGGAATAAATTCTCTTATTCAATCCTTCATAAATACTAAAGTTGTTTCATATCCTCAAATCTTCTAATTATCTTTCTTATAATTTCCTAATTAGTTAAAACCTTTGCACTTTTTTATGTTTGTTTGATCGCAATAAAAGAAGAAATTAGTCATAAACAAAAAGCGTATAATTATTGACAGGCTGAAAACATTTTTGATCTCTCTGTCTCGAGAATGACATTTCGTTTCCAATTGTGAAATTATGTTTGATAATAAAATGCGTTGCCATTATTCTAGCCATTTGAGTTTCGCGATGTCAAATGAAGCGATTTTTATAGTCGTATTTACTGTTTAATTTTATTAGTTATTTTTTCAATCTCTTTCTCACGGTCTATACGTCTATAGCAAAGATATTTACTATTATTACATTCTATAATTTGAGGGTATTATTGTTAATTTAAAATTTGTACAATAGAGTAAATGATTATTCTTTCAATGAAATCTTTTATTTATATTATTATTCAATTCACTAAACATATACAGGGTGTTTAGAAAAAAGGTTCCAAGTCTTTAGGGCGTGATTCCCCGCATCAAAATGAGATGACATGCTTCAATAAACACAGGTCCAAAAACTGGCCGCAATTTTTTTTTTAAGAAAAACGTCTATCTTGAGAATGGATGTAGATATCTTTATGAAATTTGGTACACATCTACTTAATTACATTTTCTACTATTTAAAAATGCACCTAAATTTTACCTTGAAAATTTTCAAAATGGCGGCCATTTAAAATTTTTAATTCTGAATAACTTTTTAATCTTTCATTTTATTAAAATTAGAAGTAAATTAGTAGTAGATATAATGTTACCCTATTTATTGTGAACAAAATGGCACCTTATTTTTCAAGATCCCATAAAAAATAGCGAAGTTATGACTCCTATTTTCCTACAAATTTTGTCATACTTCGATATTTTTTATCTGATCTTGAAAAATAAGTTGTCATTTTGTTCTCAATAAAAAGAGTAACATTTTATCTAATGATACTAATTTTAATAAAATGAAAGATTAAAAACTTGAAATGGCCGCCATTTTGAAAATTTTCAAGATAAAATCTAGGTACTTTTTTAAATAGTATATAATGTAGTTAAGTACATGTGTACCAAATTTCATAAAGATATATACTTCCGTTCTCAAGATAGACGTTTTTCTTAAAAAAAAATTGGGACCAGACTGAAAACGAAGCGTTTTTGGACCTATGTTTATTGGAACTTTTCATCTCATTTTGATGTGGAGAATCAAGCCCTGAAGTCTTGGAACCCTTTATCTAAACACCCTGTATAACTACAATTGATCATTTTAATTATTAACATTTAATTGAGTTACAAAATATTAACAGTAATCCTTTTAGGTTTGGGGTTTCTTCTTTCTCATCTTCTCTTCTGTCATCATGTCGTTTGTTGTCTTCCTCCCCCTCAGTTCTTCGTCTTCGTTTTTTCTATTTTTCTTCTGGCCCTTTATCTATCTTCTTTATCTCAGTCTGTTGACTCATAGACTTCCACCAATTTCTTAAATCCATTTCTATTAGTCTTTACTTTTTTAAAACGTATTTACTGAACTGGAGAATACTTTTTAGTTGGTCCGTGCTTGACAGAGAAAATTAGTTTACTAGTTTAATTACAAAATGTTTTCAGTGCGTCCCCTGTGATTTCCTGCCTTAAAAAAAATATTCCCTCTGATATTTGTATCATTTAATAATTAATAAAAATAGGGTATGTATAATCAAAAAATATATACATTTACCATTGCTAATATGTATGAAATTCTTATATCTGAAACGGATTAATTAAATGAGCTCCTGGGCAATTCTAGTTTGCAGCCTACCTAGATAAAAACTTAAGTTAAGAAAAAGTGGAAACGCTCATTATTATTTCAGATGAATTTAATGCACTTAAAATAAATCAAAATAACCTGTCGAGGATAAATTTTAAATTTAGAAGAAGAAAAAGAAGAAATCTTCTATTAAATGAACCAGAAATTAAAAGTCATCTTAAAACAGTTATTACTATTACCCGATGAAGTTCCATGAATGGACTTTTTTTTAATTAAGTAATAATCTTTGGTGCAAAGCAAATTTAGCTGTAAAAACTCAATTTTCCAAAGACTGCATTTTTTACTGTTTTTAAAATAAAAATATTTGTAGGTATATCTCCTTCTTATTCTTCAAGTGCCATTCTCGATTGCAATGAAGAGTATCCTCTCCATTGTAATTTTTTCTGGGGAAATTTTTCACAGGGATGGTTTCTCATTGCCTTCCCCTGAAGGAATCAGATTATAGCCGATCAAATATTTGCACTGCGTCGGGCTTGAACCCGCGCTAGCTTGATTAGAAGGCTTGCTCTTTGACTACTCGGCCAACCTGATTCCTTTTGTATGTATATACGGGGTTAAGTTATAAATGTTTTCAATTAATACTGATTCAAAAAATTGATCATCTTACTATAATTCCAAACACGAAAAAAGAAAAATTAATTTTGCATATATACAATTCGCCCTATGAAATAATTTAGTGGTTTGATTCAGGGCCGTATTTCTAAATAGGCTAAGTAGGCAAATTTTCAGGGACGGCAGTTTGGAAATATATTCAAAGGTTAAAATGAAGTATTTCAGACGCTAATAATATTTTCCATACGAATTTAAAAATACATGTTACTTAAAAATATGTTTTAGTCCTTTTACGAACCTTAAAAGAAGTAAGTAAAAAAACAAATAGATAACTAATTTGATTATATAATTTATTATATAAACCATTAAAATTGCACTTTTATCGAAACAAAATGAACTTTATGTTTAAAAAAGATGAAAACACCACTGAACTCTATCCTTTTGTTGTATAAAACAAATGTATTAAGCAAATATTAGCTATAGAAATGGACTTTAGCCTATAAGAGGCACACTCTTAAATCCGGCCCTGGTTTGATTGTTGAATCAGGTATACTTATTTTGCAACATTTTACAAGTTGTGTCATTGCGGGCTAAAACTAAATATTGTGATTATCTGGATTCTGAGATCTTTTGACTTCTTGGTCTAAGGTTAGCAAGATCTGCTGCTAATGACCATGATTTAAAAAATTCATTAATTTTCTTCTTCTTCAACGTCGTAATCCTATTTGCAGAGGAGTCTTGACCTTTTTTCTTCTAAGCATTCTAAATTTCTACCGACATAATTTCCTTTATAAAGAATATAAGATGCTACTCTTGAATTCATGAGAGAGATGTCAACAGACTTTTTTGTCATGGAATATGACATAACGGATCAAGTGCTTAAAACAATCGTCTCTTGTGATTTGTTTGCTTAATAGAACAATTGAAGTTGAAGGTTCATTTATTAATAGAGAATGAAAAATTTAAATTTATATACATCTGATTACATATACTGTTTCTAAAGATTTTCATTCATGTTTATAATTGTTGAAAGTGAAAGCTGGCAATTTTTAGAAAAAATTGCCTATCTGCTTATTATTATTACCATTTATTTCATAAACCAAATTCATCTTAGTAAGATTTTTATAAAAATGTTTATCTTAAGAAAGCTTTATCCCAAACAGTAGCATCAAAGTTGAGGTATGGAATTTCATCCTCTTCCTTTTATACTAAAGCTGGAGTTCCTCGGCATTTTGTCATTTCCCCACGCTCTTTATTATCTATATTAATGACTTTTTGAATTTTCCCTTAAATCCGATACTTTGTTACGCAGATGATAGCACCCTCCATAACACTCAATCCTTGCAAAACAATCGCGCAAACATTGTTTCCTCAATCAATTTATCACATCTGTGGAGAGGATCCTCCAAGCACCCATTACTATCTTGGATGCAATTCAGAGGCGATCAGACTAATAGGAGATCTAGCATTAGGCGAAGCTCTCGATTCCCTAGTTCTTCCTAGAACTGTCTAGGGCCTATCCTTTTTTTATAGATTCTATATGGCCTTTGTTCTAATGATATAAAATCAATAATTCTTGCTGTGGCTTCAGTTTATTTAACATATTGGTAGATATTTATTGAAAATAGTATATAAAATGTGAATATGCACAATGGCGGATTCCGAAGTTTGGAGGCCCCAAATGGTAGAGCTAAAGAAGATCTCTATATATTTTATTTTATTAATTCACTACGTTTTAATATCTTGGTAGGATTCTATGGCCTAGATAGATATATTCTATTATTTTTTATTTTATTTTTTTATTTCTGAAAATACCATATTTTCACTGTTCAGGATTTTGATCCATTTCTTTTCTACTTGATCATCAGATCATCCGATAAGTAAATCATTGATATTTTTGAATAAGTAATTATAATCCATATTTCTTCGACCCGGAGATTTATCTCATAAAACCAGAGCCCGAAAATTTGGATTGAAAACCCAAGAGATGGCAACTGTGGACTCTAGCCCCTTCGTAATCCTACATTCATGGTGATGTTTGAGAATTATTTATGTTTTTTAATTTCTTAGACTTGTGATTTTTGAAAGAAAAATATATTAATATAAAAGCAAAATTCATAATATGATTTATTCAATAATAGTAGTTTGAAAAAGTGGTCAAATGTGAGAGGATACGGTTCCGTTCAGGGATAGCATCGAGAAGTCTCACGATAAGGGTTCTGCTCATCACCATATTTAGTTCTGAATCCTAAAAAGAATACAAACGCATTTTAAATTGATTCACATTGTAGCTAAGTAATAATATTTTCGCTGACCAGCACTTTGGAGGAATTTCATTTCCTCCACTGCCTAAAACCAACCCTTTTACTCTGTACCAATTCCTGGAATTTCTCTTATTTTCAAGATGGGCGAGTCAATTCTGATATATTAATGCTGGGCTTTTTTTGTGTAACACCTCATTGTACTAATATCATTAAAAAAGTTTTAGCTATAAGAGAATAATAAAATTAAAATTATTAATCCGTTTTTAAAAAACATTTTCATTCACTAATTCTAAGATGATTCTCAAGGGGTACATCAAACCAACTAGTCTGAATACAAATCATATTTATAACTTCATACATTTACATATTAATTTTTATATATAATTAAATAGTATGAATATTTACATCTTGAGACTTAATTTAAATTTAGAAGGCAATTAAAATCACATCAAGAACTTAAAAACAAATAGCTAAAAAAATCACAAAGGAACATTTAGAAAAAGAAAATCCGAAAAACAACCAAACGGTTGCTGGTAAAATCGCAAAGGGGCCGTTAGCCCCCCACAAAGCTTGCGTGACTTGGCACTCGAAGGGCCTCCGAGTCCTGCTCCTATGCCCCTTGTCCCCTTTGTCTCTCTAGTCCCACGGGTGCTTCGTCATCCCAAGCAATGGGATAACTGCAATCAGGAAATAGCGCTGATTGTTTGTTCCTCAGTCCTGCTAAGAAATTATCTCTTCGCTAATTACTTAGTACTGCCCTCTTCTCCATCTAATTTCCACTTCGGTGTTAAAGTTAACATTTACCAAAATCACTTCTCACTCTCAAGACCATGAGTTCGTTTTTTGAAAATTGCATTCAAAAATAAACAATATAAACAAAATCTTTAAATAATAACAATAAAATTTTCTATTTAATTGTTTTGGATGACAGAACATCTTCATTTGGAAGTAAAAAATAATATGAAAACAAGTCGTTCGGAATTGCATATTATGGAAATCAATTCTGATATTCCATACATTCATGTAGAATTGTAGAACCTACGATGGCTAAATTATCAGAGTTATGGTCTTAAGGTAGTTCTTTCACAAATACAAAAATTCAAGAAGTCTTTGAAACTTGGAATATAAGTCATTAAAAGCATAATAAACACATTGTTAAGATTTGAAGACGATTTACCACATCAAACATGATAATAATTGCAATTAAAAATGAAATTTTTTACATATGGTAAGGGGAAAGGGTGGGAAAATGGTTATTATTTTATTTATTTTCATTGAAAGACTTTCATCATTTTGATGAAAAACTAATATTTGTTAGAATAATATATTCGGAGTAACTTAAAAAAAAAATTGAAATTATATACCTCGTAGTTTTAAAAAAAAAATATTTTGGCGATTATTTTTAGTGGAGCGGATATAATAATAATTGAAAACGATCCATTCATAAAGTAAAAAGTACAGTCACGTTAAAAAAATATAACCTAAAATTTTAGAACCGTTCATATTTATAGAGTGGTTACAAGGCTAAAACTTTTTGTGTGGATTGTCGCGAAAGAACCTCCTTAATTCTTGTTGTATTGCTTAATAAACAAGCAAATAAATAATATGTAGGTATAATATATTAAAAACAAGTTTATTTAAACAATTTTATAAGGAATATTTTTATTTTTTATTTATTTTATTTATTTATTTTTTTTTTGAATTTATTTAAAACTCAAATCAAGTCCCATCGACAATTCTGTAGAAAATATACTTTCTTGTCTATTTCACGGGAAGCACGAGCCTATAAAAAATGATGTTAATGCGTATTTTATTTTGTAAATATTTAAGGGATTCACTGTTTACCACTGGTCCACAATTGTTTTCTCAAAATCTCATTTAACGTTTCAACAATAAGTAAATATTTTAAATGTTAATTTCTATAATACAATAAAAATATGTTCTAAAAATTTTAATTTATGAATTGATAAATTTCTTATATAATCTTGGAAACTGTATTGCGAATTATATACCATATATAATCTTGGAATTTAGTCTTGAAAATGAATCAGATAAAACTTTGAACATATTTTTTAACCTTTTCTTCTGACAGAGATTTTTTTATCTGGATAAATTCTACTTCTGGAGAATATGAAATCGTTTGAAGTTAAATGTAATTCATGGGATGTCAGTGAAGATGGTAGGTACATACTTTCTCAAGATAAATCTCAAATTTCTGTCTTTATGCAAAAATAAAGAAGATCACAATTTAACACAAATATTTAATATTATTATTTATTTATATCACGTTCATCTCCATCTCATATACCTATATATCTTTAGGATGCATTCAAATTATTCTTATAGTTATACCAAGATTGTAAAGAATATAAATAGTGAGTAGTAAATCTAATTTTATTTCAATACATCTTCATAAAATTGGCTGTTGAACATAAAAAGACTTAAATCATTTAAAGATCCGACATCTGACATTCAGAAATCTTTATCAAGTGAAACAGAATCATTTCATTATTATTATCTGAAAATTAAATTCGTTGCTATGGCGACATTAAATATACAAAATAATCTGTTTTCTAATAAAGAATAAAAATTACATTTATGATAAATATTCAAAGACACATTTAGTTCAGATGTCCAATAACACCTTGCGTTAAAGTCGCTGAATCAGCAAGCCATCTTTCAAATCACAAAGGATCATCTCGACTTTTTACTTTATTTTATCATTAAAGTAGGAAGCTAAAGAGTAAAATTTAAATACGTTTTTAAAAGTAAAATTTTTTTGTTGCTACTTAAGGCTTTAATTACAATTATAACGAAAAAAGCTAGCGTTAGAAATTATTGCTCTTCAAAAGAATCATAAATTTTATTAAACAAGAGTAATATTAAAATAATAATAATAATTAAATATGTTTCATCTCGAATCAATACCATGGTCTTTAAATAAAAATAAAAATATTGTTAATAAAGATTGATGATAATCTAGGTATAAAGAATAATTAATATCTTATAAAATTAATACATTTATTATTTTTAAGGGTTTTTTATTTTTTTATTCTTTATTATATTTTATATAATTTTTTTTCATCATATATTTTTAATTAAAATTTTTATATATGAAATATCAAATCTACAAGACAACATTATCAACTAAATTTTCTTAATTTCCCCTTCATTTGGGTAATATTCTGAAAAACGTTTTCGATACTGGCTCATGTTTATGCCCGGAGGTTATAGCTGAATACAGTTGCTTAGGAATTGGGTCAACGCCCTTAGTTTTCGAACCCGCTTTCAGCGCTATCTGCGTGGCATTCCCTTCTTAAAGGAGAATTTTAACCTACAACACCAACTGCCCTCTTAACCCGTTTCAGTTGGTAAACGTATGGACCATAATCTGTTATAGGATATGCATTTTTTGGGACTTTGTCCTCCAAGTTAGGATTGCTTGGTCGATTTAGAGTTGGGGTATTTAACCCCCCTCCCCTCACCCGGCTCGGTTTTTCGAAATCTTGATATATTTTTTCGCATTCAAAATTCAAAACCTGCTTTTTATTTTTCGAAAAACTTTTGTATCAGATATATAGGTAATTAATAGTTATATAAGTATATATAATTAATAGTTAAGAAGTTTATGATTTTATTTCGCTCCTCCAATAGTTATCTCTTAAAATATAAATTTTTAGATGTTCACTATACATAATATACATAAATTTTTAGATGTTCACTATACATATAAATTTTTAGATGTTCACTATACAAGAATTTTTAGTAGAATATAATAATTGACTCAATCTTTTCGTATCATCGACAAATAAGAAAACTAGTTCGATATCACAAATATTCGGTAAGTTATTTAAGGTACGTTCACTCGCTCCGAAACGCACTTGGATTATTGTTTTATCTTTTAAAGGAGTGTCTAAATTATTTTTCTGGCAAAAAATTTCAATTTCTAAAAAATATAACTTATTATTTTCATCCACCTTGGTCTTTAGTTTTAATCGAATAATAAACGCGTTTGCGTACCAGCCCCTGGATATAAAATATCAAAATAATTATAAATGAAAAAGAAATCGATCTTATTTTATCTATTACATCGATTTAAAGGGTCACAGTAACATTCTAATATAAGGAAATAGCATTTTGATTAAGAATTTTTTAGTTTAAAAATAAAAATAATTTTTAAGAAAAAAATAAAAACCGACTTCAAAAAATTAAATGCAACAAATAAAATACACTAAAAGGTATAAAATAATTATTATCTTATTTAGTTACAACTAAACGACGAAATATTAACATGAAATTACTTTTTGAAGTCGGTGCCAAACTAACTATACCTATAAGCGAGCATACCCTACAAACGTACTAAGTAAGATCCGTCGAGTGCGATTCATAAAAGGTATATGTTTGGCACCAACTTCAAAAAAGTAATTTCATGTTAATATTTCGTCGTTTAGTTGTAACTAAATAAGATAATAATTATTTTATACCTTTTAGTGTATTTTATATTTGTTGCATTTAATTTTTTGAAGTCGGTTTTTATTTTTTTCTTAAAAATTATTTTTATTTTCTCTTTTTAGTGATGTTATTAATAGTGATCATATCATCAGAACTTGACCAAATTAATATGACATCATCCCTAAGACACCCCTTTCGGATAAAAAAAGAACCATCGAAATCGGTTTATAAACAAAGAGGTTAGGTCTAAACAAACCTAATAAAAAAGGTCTAATACCTATGGAAAAAAATCGAAAAAAAAATGGGACCAATCGGAAGCTAGACTGGACCCAATGCAAAAAAAATTTTCAAAATCGGTTGAGAATTGGCGGAGATATGAGGTAACATAGGCACAAAAAAAAAAAAAAAAAAAAAAAAAAAAAAAATTCAATCGAATAGAGAACCTCCTCCTTTTTTGAAGTCGGTTAAAAATTGTATGAAAAGATTCGATTTCTTCTCTCCGGGAGCGAATCATCTAGAAATGGGCAAAAGTTTTATTTTTTTTCTCATTAGATATTTATTCAAATCTGTTGAAATTTCATATATGTGTGTTATTTTCATTTATCTTTTATATGTAATAATTATTAATAGGAAATTTGTATTTTAAAGGGTAGTTTATTTGAAGTCCAATTTGAAAAAACGCTAATAACTCCGTAGAAGTTTTTTTTTTTAAATATGAAATTAATAGATATTATAAAACAATTAATTATTAATCATTTAATTTAATTTTGAACGAAATCGATTGAGTATTTTTTGAGAAAATCGTCAAAAACAGTCTATGAAAGGCCGTTTTAGAAACATTTTAAAATTCACATCCATGTCTTAAGTCAATGTTTGGTTTCATATAACTTTTTAAACAAAGAAATATATTATGGATATATAAAATAAAATAAATCAAAAGATAATAAAATTAGAAAATTATTATTTATGAAAGTTCAATAGAAGATGTTTGCACGCTAGAAATGCTCACTCAGTATGTGGTATTTTTATTTTTCTCAAATATATTTTTAAATAGAGATGGCGTTTGCGAGTCAGAGGTTTAATGCCCTCTTATATTCTGGAGATATTCTATGTTGCTTTAATTAAGGATTTGCTGTATTTAGATATAAATACATTGATATCTAATCGCCGATTTGAAAAATTAAGTGAATACAATAAGTAATATTTCTGGTCACTTTGAAAGGGCCTCAAAATGGCCATTTTCAACGTGATTTAGTAATTTATATTTTGACGCTATGAACGTACAAAGTCGACAATAGTGAGCAAGATGGGAACATAAATTTAATCAATCTCATTATAAATTAAGAAAAAAATTTGTATCAATTAAATTGGATAATAACAAAAATATTTTCTCATTTTGAAGTTGATTGAAATTCAAAAATGAAAAATGTTAATAACAGTTATTAATTTTTAAATGAAAAATTGTTTAATGAAATGAAAGTATGAAGGGGTCAATTTCTTATGAGTTTCAAATGAAGAATACATTTCATATAAAAACCTTTCCCTTTTTGTTTTCATCCATTAAGCTAACCAAAAATACTTGACTGGAAATTTCACTTAATTATTTTAAATCAGGAATTGATTCCAAAGAGTCTTTAAGGAAATTCGATTGACGTATTAGCTAGGAAATGTAGAAATGTCTTAATGAAAAACAACAGAAGGGAAAAGAGTTAAGATTCTCTTTGTCTATAAAAATACCTGTTCCCAGAACGAACTGCATAATTATAACAAAGCGGGATTGAATGAGACACTTTACTTCTTAGAAAAGATCAGTAACAATAAAATAATGATACCCATGAAAACTACCTTCCAAGCAAGCAATAATTCCTTTTTAGTATCATTTAAAAGAAAGCGCTTTCAATTTTTTTATGTTCAATTCGAATAAATATTTATAACGTTTATTAATATTTTATTTCCATTATCAAATCAAAGAATAAAGAAATGCTATGTGAATTTATTTTTACTTATGTATTTCCTTATTGTCTTTAACATTTTATTAAAATTTTCATAACTTCATAACTTATGGTTCAAAAATGCAAAAATTAGAAGAAAAGAGGGAATTGTTATTTCGTGAACAATTGAACAGTTGTAAATAATGATCTTAAATTTAGACTACATGCTTTTATTAATAAATTACACCTCTATGCCAAGTTTAAACTTTCTTTTCAGTGCCTCGAAAAATAATTTTTCTCTCTTTTTTTTTTAAACTACATTAAAAATTTCTAAAATACATAAACCACAAAGAATATTCGAAAATTTAAAAAAAACTTCAATCAAATATCAAAAAGAGTATTTTTATATGAATTATGAAATTATATATTTACTCAAATATATGTATTTAATTTATTCAATAAAGAAACTAACCAATTGTTGACTTTACGAGACTAATAAATTAAAAATAAATAAATAAATATGATTATTCTTTGAAATTACTGTGTTATATAGAAATAATATTAAAAAAAAAATAGGCTTAAAATTATCTACATAATTTATAGTTGCTACAATTGTCAATTAATCATTTCATAAAGAGAAACAAAGAGGTTGTCCTCTGCTTGATGTAAATAAACATACACACATATATATCAAATTTATATGTTGCAGTAAAAACCCGTTTTCTTACTAGCTAAAACGCGTTTCTCTGAGTTCCTTTGTGGCAACTAGAATTTACTGATGTTGGTTGAGATTAGTCCAAAAGTCTAGATCTTCATTTTTGACCTTCTGCTCATTTTGGGTGTTTATTTTCGAAATGTTTTAAACGAAAATGTCAAAAATTACATCTTCATTAGAAGAAAAGTTGTAAATTGATATTTTTGTTTAAAATTTTTTGAAAATAAATACCCAAAATGAGGTGGGAGGTCATAAATGAAGATTGTAGACCTTTGGACCAAACTCAACCAACATCAGTGAATTCTAGTTGCCACATAGGTATTAACTAGTAAGAAGCCGATCTTACTAAAAACGGGTTTTTACTGCAACATATATAAGTAAGTGTGTATGTTTATTTTCATCAAGCAGAGGGCAACCTCTTTGTTTATCTTTATTCATCAACAACTCTCGGCAAAATAAAAACTTTTCAATTAATCATTTGAATAGAGCAGAATGTTTATGTGTGATGGATGATCCAATAAATAGGTCATCTTGAATGGACTTGGATGAATGAAGCAAGTGCATTGAAGTCACCTGGCCGTTGCCGCTATTCAGCCAGCTCAGCTTTACGTGCCCCAACAAACCCACTTCTCATCGATTCACTGTCTTTGTATAACTGTAATCCATTCTCTCAAGTCTGGTTATGTTTACTTAGCGGCCCAAACTTTGATAATACTCATAAGTAAGGATTGGATAGCCCTCTAGACTCTAGGAAAACTTCTCCAACCGGAAATACACCTTCGAAGCCAGCCACTGTTTTGATTAAATTAACATAGTTACGTCACTATTTAAAAATATCACTTATACTTTGGTGAAATATATTTTCCAATTACAGCTTTATTTCATTTCAGATTATAAGATCATTAAGCTTTTCGAATGAAGTCCTGAAAATTTATGGATAATTTTTATTACAGCTTTTAATTTATCAAAGGAGACAATAAAAGAGTGTCTTCTGCTGGAATTATAAATTTTATTTATAACGAATCGTTATAAATAAAATGTATATTTCCAGCAGAAGACACACTCTTTTATTGTCTCCTTCGATATATAAAAATTCTGCTAAGCAAAAAATTTCAATTTAATTATTTATCATTTGGATTAAAATTATCTTTTTTAATCAAAGTTTCAGCTACTAATCATCAAAGTTCTATTAAACAATTTAGGAATCGTTTACTAATTAACTATTAATATTTTTAAATTGAAAATTGTTACCAACGTGGTAATTTAACATTTTTTTACTATTCAATTTTTCTCTCTCTTTGAGTTCACCAAAAAAATCCACTGAAGTAATTAACATCAACAGAATGATACATTTCTTCCGAATTTAAATATTAATAATAATTAAAACAAAAAATAGCTTTAGAAATAAATAAATCATAATTTTAATTTTAAAAATACTTCTAAAATTATAAGAATCTAAGATGGGAATTGGGAAGAGAGGGGCTTCTAGTTTCTTCTCTTCATATCGGTCTCCTAATGAGTTCAATTTTAATATTATAATTCTCTTAAAATGTATGATAAGATTTTTTTAATATTACCATAAATATTAATTAGATTTTAATTTTAATTTTTCTTCCTCATTCTCCATATATAGGTACCTATACTAAGGGGATTCTAATGTACTTATTTGAAAATATGTAATTATACCTTTTAGCATTCCGCATAAATTTTTAAAGTCTACACTTTTAAAGTTCGTTATTATTTTAAATAAAATGTTAATTTCTTCACTGAAAATGTTTATTTTCGTTACTTATATTAAATTCAAATAAAATTATAGTTCCGTAGAAAAAATTTAATTGACTATAATCAAACCCAATTCATTTCAAAGAATCAAAAAGTTACTAAATAATTTAAGATACAGAAAATATATAATTTTGGAAAAAAAATTTACATCATATATTTTAACATTATTTTCTATTCTGAAAATATTCGAAAATTAATTTTATATTTAAATATTAAAAAAATAAATAAAGTCAATAAGGCGTATCTAAATGGATTGATCAAGTAAAGCTCAATCGACAATGTCTTTAAATAATTTTTTACTAACACACACTCACACACTCAACTATAAGGAATTTTGCCTTATCTAATCACGGAAGCCAATACTTCAATTATGTTCATGTCAATTTTGAGATTTCTTTCGAAATTCTTAAACCATTTATTAATAGAAGCCTGGGGCATTTGTTTGATCCGGAAGTAGCTACCAATTGGTAACCTGTTTAATATTACCAATGATACATTATTCCTAATCCCATAGGCGATACTAGGGGCGGGGGGCGGCACTCGGTCGATTTACCAGAATATAGATTGAAGTTAATCAATTTAGTTACAATAGATTTCAGAATTTTTAAATAATCAATTTTAACAAAAATATAAAAAATGATTATTTATATAATAAACTTTCGTATATTACAAATTTTTGGTTATTATATTTATTTAATTTTTCAAAAAAAGACTCATGGTTCAATTCAACTTTTCAGCTTGGATTTAATAATTTTAATTATTTTGAACTTTCCCTAATTTCGAGCCCACTTAAAATACCCACATACTTCATAATAATTTTCGCCTTTCTGGGCATGTAGATCTATTGTAATAATGAAATTTAAGCCGCGCAAGTTAAATAATGTAATCAATAATTTCTAATGTTAATTATACATATTTAGAAAATTATTTTATTATTTTCTAAATATGTAGAATTAACATAAGAAATTATTGATTACATTATTTAACTTTCGCGGCTCAAATCGCTTTAAGAAAAATTAAAACTAACGTTTAAAATAATTTTTAAGGATTTAGTTGTCGGTTCTAGGTGAAACATTATAAGTAACTTATGAGGAGAATTCTCCTCATAACGTTTAAAAGTTAATTTGTCTAAAATATTGTAATAATATTAATTTTTTCCAAACTCCCTCATTCCATATTTTGGCCCTCAGAAATTTAACTTGAATCAAAATTTATGTTACCTAATATGAGTTAAGAATTTAAATTTACTTGAGATTTGCCATTTTTATGATATGCTACTTCTTTGTATGCGGGGTTTCACTGATATATTATTAATTCAATTATTCACCTCAACCTTTATAAATATTAAATTAATGAAAAAATTACTTTAGTCCATTTGCCTAGAAATCTTAAGAAACAAGTTCGGTTGAATTCTTGAAATCGAACCATTTTTATTTTATCCAAGATTTCCTTATATTGAGCATCTTTTGTAATAATAAATCGATTGCTAATGGACATGTTGAAAGAATCCGATTCTTATAGATCTGACAGTTAAGTAACATGTGTCGTGATTAATCCTAGGTTATTTTAGGGGATGTTGGCTTAGTATAATCGTTTTAATCCAAGTGTATTTATCCCACTGGATTTGATTGATGTGGTTTAAGTCAAGATTCTTGGAGTTGCCTTCCTCTATCTTCTCCAGAATCATACGCCTAGAGGTATAGGGCAATGATAGTACAAAAAAAGTTGACCAATAATTTTGTAACAGCTAATTATAATTAAGTATTATCCTTTTACATAAAAAAAATAGAACTAAGAAGATGCCGGCTCTTAATGTCTTTTTGAAATGAGAATGATTTATTGATTTTATCATTTACATACGAGAGGAGAAATTGATTTAATATTCCGATTCCCTGTTCTAAAGTGAGTCAACTGCAGGTGTCACTAGCGATGTCACCACCGTTAGCAGTGAAACCTAACAATTACCATGGGAGAATCTAGGGAATACAAAACCAGTTTCATTTACTAAATTTATCTAATGCAACCCTAAAAGCAATCTTTACCCAACGAGAGAGGCTTCGCATATATAAATAGAAGTTTATTTCAACTTTAATTTTACTTTCAAAATCATTAGTATTACTTATTGAAAAGAAATAAAGACAGATTCTAATATGAATATGGATGATGGTGACTTTTCACTTAAGATGGCCCCTATTCTGTTGAATTATGCAGGAATTTAATAGAAGGGCCATTTACAATAAAGGATGCCATTCAATGTCAGATTAATAAGCTATCTATAAAAAGATTAAATTAAATATTCAATTCTTGCATCTTGGTATTAACATCTTATTGAAAGTAAAGTATACTTCTACTACTATGATATAATCTTTTCTAGCGTGTTGCAAGAATTTGTAATTTTTTAGGCTTTTAAATTTTCCCTAGTATTTATCAATATTTACATACATAAATTGTTACAAATCTATGAGCAAATTAAACATATTTTCACATTTTAATCTCATATCGAGAAACGTATGGATTTATATGTAAGATGATTTGTTTTGAGATTCTCTTAATAACTTTAACCGGATTAATTTTTTTAATCACATCATATTATTAACAAATGCACCCTAGATCGAAAGAGTCTTATAAATCTGTAAGAATGTTTCGGGAATCTGATGAAATAGAATCACTTAATTCTCCAAGATCCTTCTAAACCATTAGTACTCGAGTTGCAGAGTTCCCAATACTTATTCGTTTTAAAAATGTACAATTTTCTTCTAGAGACTGAAACTCCTTCCCTGTCCCTCTTTTTTTCCAAGTTCTACAATTTACAGTTCTTCGAAACATGTGTGCACAAACACCTTTCTTTCTCCAAAATGTTTACAACTCCTTCACAGAAGCGAACCAAACACAAGACACGGACAAATATGAACAGCATATAGTGTGTTAAGTTGAGAAAATGTAAAATAGCGGCTGGACCTTGAGGCCTTAAGGGGCAACATTACAAATCCCTATAAATTTTAACCCTAGAGAGAGGCAGCTAACAGAGATTTATGCTATAGCTTGAAGGTATTTAAATTTAAAGGTAATATTTTTCTACCAATCCGCTTATTTAGGCAACATTAGGTGTTCTTTCTAGTTTTTTTTAAATAAATAAATCTACAATATTGAGCGAAGAAACAATATCACTGTTATTGACTATTGACTATTTATTGGACTTTTGAGTCTGCTAATTTATTTTGTTTTTGAAAATCATGATTTAATTTCGAAAATCAGACTTATTTGCTATAAGCCGAATATATTTATTAGTCTTTGAGAAAAAATATTAATCAATTCAATCATTACATCTGTAAAAGTCTATGCACAACTGGAAAATTGATGGAACTTGGGTTAAATGTCGAAATCAAATTCACCATCAAATCCACATTATAGACCCAGCCCCCCAGTTCAAATTTGGAATACCATGATAAATGTGCAAACACCAACTTAGGTTAGTATGATTTAAATGGATCTTATTTTTTTATATTTATTTATTTATTGTCACCGGGAACAAAGTCCATTTAGACAGCACATAAGTAACGTGTTAGTAGGATTAGTGAGAGAGCCGAGTTTTTGGCCAGTAGAAATTTTATTTGCCAGCCAGGATTGAACCCCGGTCTTCCGCTCTCTAACATCGTCATAATCGATGGCTGCCGAAGCGAGGCCAGCGCGTTAGCCGGCTCGACTAACCCGACTCCGGATCTTACTTTAGATTTATTAAAAAAGAAAAAAATTAATATGATTTTTTCTATTATTTTTATTTTATATGGGTAAGTATATGGTATTAATAATTGTTTTAATTTGTGGATCAAACGTATAAGTTAAGAAGATGTTGAGGTAGTATCAAGTTTTCGATCAAAAATCACACCTTCCCAAGTTTTCAAACCTTTATAGACCATTTTCAGTGCTTTTTAGCTTTTTCATTGTAGCTCACTCTAATACTGAAGAATGTCATGATTAGAAAGATGAATCCAGCAATATTATTATTTAGTATAGTGGATTGTTTATAAAAATTGTTAGTGGCCTTATAACTAAATTAGTAAATCAGATTTTTTAAATTTTAAGAAATATCCAATTCTAAAAATCAACTCATTTCATTTTATCAAACAAGAATGAGTAACAGTTATTAATTAGTAGCATAGTATACCCCATTAGCAATTTTCCCAAGAATATCTTTCTTTAATTTAATTTTATTTGTCCATTGTAATATATTTATTTTTTCAGATAGATACAAAATCCATTAAGGCATTAAAAACAAGGGGGCTTAATAATCAGAAACAGTTAGAGGTCTCACGTGCAGCGGATGGTCCAAGTTCTCTTTTAACGTTGTTTTTAAAAACTGGGTTAAGCAAATTATTATTTAATTTGAAATGAGATTCATAATTATAACCGAAAATATTCTTGTTAAATTCCTTAATAGTTATATATAGATAGATATTATATATAAGTACATATATTCTATTTGAAATATAATTTCCAATTAAAGTGCATTTGGCGAGAAAATGCAAGTGAAATGTAATATTATTAAACTTGAACATTTAGAAAAGTAGACAATTTCACAAAAGAAGAAAAAAGTAAACAAATAAATAAATACATTTAAGAAATTTTTTAAAATTTATTTTTTGCGGAAGAAATTATGATAGAAGGAGAAGAAAACGAAAGAAAATTATGTAATTATATTTAATATATAGATGGCGTTTCTTTTTCATGTTGAGATTCGAGATTTCTTTTTTTATTAAGCAAAAAATAGTCATGAATTGCTCATTTTGATAAAATAGGCATTTTTAATTTGGAAACTAATCGTTCTTTTAATAAACCTGATATCTACATATTTCATTTGTTTATGTGATTTTTAGAAATTTTATCTTTTTAAACAAATGAAAACGAATTTTTAAGTTATATATGTTGCAGTAAAAATCCGTTTTTAGTAAGAACGCGTTCTTACTAGTTAAAACGCGATTCGCTGAATACCTTTATGGCAACTAGAGTTTACTGATGTTGGTTGAGTTTCGTTCAAAGGTATAGAATCTTCATTTTTGACCTTCCGCTCATTTCGTGTATTTATTTCCAAAAATTTTTAAACTAAAATGCTAAAAATTAGAAGAAAAGTTGTAGAGGATGTAATTTTTAACATTTTCGTTTAAAAATTTTTTGAAAATAAACACACGAAACAAAGCGGAAGGTCAAAAATGAAGATTCTAGACATTTGAACCAAACTCAACCAACATCACTAAACTCTAGTTGCAATAAAGGCATTCAGCGAAACGCGTTTTAACTAGCAAGAACGCTTTCTTAGTAAAAAATGGGTTTTTACTGCAATATATATATTGAAGGAGATAATAAAAGAGTGTGTCTTCTGCTGGAATTATAAATTTTATTTATTTATAACGAATATAAATAAATAAAATAAAAAGACACACTCTTTTATTGTCTCCTTCAATATATAAAAATTATGCTACCCTCGGCACAAAAACTTTCAATGCAATATATATATCAAACCCCCCCCCCCCTCCACAACTAGAATTTACTAACATTGACTGCTCCTGTGTCAAGTGCCATAAGGAAAGAAATTGAATATGGACACTGTTATATAAGGCTCGAATTTGCCCTTGTCTCGAATATGGTTCCCATCTGTGGAGAAAGACCACCAAGCATTCTCTTGCCACCCTGTATGCAATTTAGGAGTGAGCTATGATACTAATAAGAGTTGATTCGCTCACCTAGCCCATCTTAGAAAAATGTTTTTTTTGTGGGGGGAGGGAGTAATTCAAAAGTAAAAAAGTAATACTGAAGCTACAATGTCTACCTATCCGTCTGTAAGAGCATTATAGCTCGTAAACTAAATAAGATACAAACTTGTTAAATCTAGAACTAATTTTTATAGTTAAAATCATTAACCCTACCCCCCCCCCCCCCTTAAGTCCCATTTGCTCGAACCACACGATTCAAACATTTAACACCCTTTCACCATTTAAATAGATAGACATATCGAAGAAACCCCTTCGCTAACTCGATCATCTATGTCTATCATATAAATAAAAGTACTGTATACGCTTAAGTGATACGTTGAAGGATCTCCGAAAGTTCTTCACTGATTTCTTTGAAATTTTCACACAACATTCCATTCAAATACTCGAGTGTTTTTATAGATACCACACCTGTGGCATGTAAATTTTTTTTTTGAAGAAACAACGCCAGCGACTCTCTGGGGTGTAAAAGCAAACAAACAAGATGGCCGATTAAAGCTTTTTGGAAATCTTTAAACTGTCAATATTATTTTTGGTTAAGGCATGCGCGGATCCAGGGGCGGTGGGGGCGACCGTCCTCCCCAAAGCATTGGAGATCAACATTTTTTATATGTTTATTTAATTTTTTTTTTAAACATTAAATTTTAAAATTGAAGAAAATAAAGTTCTACGTGGGGGGTGGGGGGCGTCTCTGAATCAAAAGCAGATCTTATATACCGGCGACTGCCCCCCCAAATCAGAGGTCTGGACCCGCGTCTGAGTTAAGGGAACAATTTTGACAAGTAATATATAATTCATTTACTGTTTTAATACCTATTCTATAATTATTTGCATTTTCAATTTATTTTCAAAACTATTATTATTTTTTAAATATATTTAAATTTTTGATCAAATCAATAGTCAGTCACAGCAACACGTGGTCGGGTCAGCTTATTATATAAATTTTAACCATAAAACGAGACTCTCCCCGCCAGGGGCTAGATGACGCCGGCCCGAAGGCCCGGGTGTCAGCTAGTGCATTACTCAAGATTGAAACTCCCTTCCTGCATCCATCTTTTCAGCTGCCTCCTGTCTTTCAAAATCTGCATCTATGAGTACATTCAACTCTGATCTAATCCCTGAAATTAATTTCTTTTCTCCTTCTTTTCACGAAGCAAAGGTCCACTCGCACTAGAACGGCTCCACTTTCGTTGAGCACATTTTCTTGATTCAGTATCATTAAAAAAAATACATGAAGAGAAACAAAAGAGGATGTCCTTTGCTTGGTGTAAATAAATATGTATGTATAAATATGTTTGATATATATAGGTGTTATGTTTATTTGCATCAAGCAGAGGACAACCTCTGTTTCTCTTATTAATCAGCAACTCTGCTACTCTCGGCAAAAATAAAAACTTTTCAATTAAAAAAAAATACATTGTAGGGTCACTGTTTTATTTAGTTAATGATAAAAAAAAATTCACCAGCTCACGCTCGATGACCCAGCATTCCTACTAGTCTACTATGCCCTATATTATAAGGCTTTAAAACTTTTTAATTTACTTTTAGTAAATAATTGCAAGAAACAGCAAAAAATTTAATTTGCAATATTTTGGTCAGCATGTATTTAACTGTATAATATAAGGATAATAAAATAATTTTCTAAATAAATAATCATTAATGTAAATGTCATTAAACGAAAGAATTTTTTTTTCTTTTGTATTTAATGATCGGACTTTGCAAATCTAAATATAATTATTGTAAATTTTATTGGTGGCATTTTTTTCTTAAGTAAAGGTGTTAGTTCTTTAGCTAAAGGTTTTCTTAAGCCAATAGGTTATATTGAATTAATCAAAGCCAAATGGTTTAAATAGTCAGGGTCATAATAAAGAGATAAAAAATTATTCTAGGGAGAGAAAGAGACATTGCTTTGCTAACTGTATTTTATTCAAGATAATTATAATAATAATATTATTTAAATCTTTCATGGCCACACATCAAATAGAGAAGAATTAAAATAAATATATCTTTATATGTGATATAATATGTTAGCTACTAGTATTTACATTTTGGTGAGTAAAAATTATTGCTTACAGATGCCGAAGCTGAAGTCTAAAGAAAATTATAGTTGAACAATAAAAAAAAACTATTTCAAGACTCGGTATACTTTACGCATTGTGTGATTTGAAAATGTTATTTTCAAGGAGCTATATTATATAGACCGCTTAAGTCCTTTCCATATAGCTATTGAATTTTTCGAACCTTCTGCAGAAGCTGGAAACCTAAAATAAACTCCGCTTCAAAAAAAGTGGAACACTTGAAAACATTTTGAATATTTTTAAATTAGGAAGGGATTCAAACTATGGATTGGCCAGCTTGCAGTCCGGACTTAAATCCCATTAAGCATGTATGGGACATGCTGGCCAGGCGAGTCCGTGCTAGAGATCCTGCTCCAGAGACAATCCAGCAGCTCTTCCTCCAAAAAGAGTGGGAAAATCTGGAACATACCCAGGTTGTACTCCAAATCAGAAGTATGGTTAGGAGGTTGGCGGCTGTGATTCAAACGAGGCTCGGTAATATTCCTTACTAGAAATTTTTGAGTATTTTGTGATAAAAGAAAGACCAAAAAATTAAAAATTTTGTTTTTGTTTATATTTAGTACCTACTTTTGTGATATTGTTTAAAAATAATTCTACATGTATACAATCAATTAAAAGTTTAAATAAAAAATATAAATTTTGATATTTCTTTGAAAAAATCCGAATTTTTCAAGTATTCCACTTTTTTTGAAGCGCAGTGTATATAATAATATAGTATTCATTTTTCGAAATAAATCCACCCAGATAGTTTTGTAAGCCAAAAACAAATAACAGTGAAATAGAGTCCGAGTGGATTAAGAGGAACATGGAATGTTTGAAAATCTCTCAAAAAAGCGCTCTGAGTGCGGAAAAGTGTAGTAAGTGTGAATCAATATTAAGACTCCTTTAAAAAATTTTGATTTTTATGACTTTGCACTTAGTAAAGTCTTCAAAACACTAAGGGGCGGTTGTATGTCGCAAAGTAAATGCTTTTTACCACCAACACGGGGTAGATGGTAAATGCAGGGACTGGGGTACGGCCAATCAGATGCCAGCGAGCTGACAGTGCCTGGCATCTGATTAGCCACCTTGGTCGCCTCCATTTACCATCTACCACTGTGTTAGCGGTAAAAACACTTACACAGCCGGCCTTCAAAAAACCTATTAAATATAATAATTAAATCTTTATATACAGATAAGTATTTTTTAAACTAAAGTATGGTAAAACTAAAAGACATATGATAAACAATTTTGCCTGAAAATTTTCAAGCATTAATTGCGCATTTTTTAATCGAACTGTTGACAAAATCAATTCACTCCCCAAAAATTGTAAATAAAAAAATCTCGTGATTTTCGATCTCTTCTTTTTTTAAAGAGATTTTTTTGCAATATAAAATAAATTTACTTTGTCTTATGTAAAGTAGAAGCTAAAAATGATTTGGAAAAAGAGAAATGCTTACTGCTCCGCCTAACGTATCTGCAAACTAAGTTATCACGAATTTCTGTCACTTGTTTTCGACCGTTTCATTGTTTTAGAAAATTCAAGCCAGTTTAATATTAATAGATAATTTATGGCTTAAGGATGGTAAAATGCTTATTTGTGCAAACAGAAAAATTAATTAAATTGATTAAAACAAAAGTATTGAAATTATTAATTATTCTTTTATTATTTAACCAATAGTTAAAAATAAAAAATATTCAGACAAACTATAACCATTCTTTTTAAATTATTTTCTTGTGCTATATACTCAACTTCAAATTGGAACCAATCAACTTCTAAATCGGAATAATCACTTTCGAATTGGAAATAATATCCAATTCAAAATGAGATTATTTTTTATTAAATTTGACTCGGATTATTCTCATTTTGAAATTGATTAATTTAATTTTGAAATTAATTCGCCTCAATTTGAAGTTAAATTAGTCTTTCTCTTTCGTCAACGACTATTAACAAAAAAAAAAAAAAAAAAATACAAAAACTTTTACACATTTACTATTATGATAATACAATAAACACAATATTAGCAAAGAATTGAAAATTTGAAATTATCATTTTGAAATAATAAAAAATTTTAAGGAAAAGATACATATAACTAGAGAAGAAAAATGTGCTATTGAATGATTTAAAAACTTGTTTTATAAATTTGAAGGTTTTATTAAATTCTCTTATTCAGAACTATTTTACTTTCTTTTTAATGAATTAAATGTATACTATAATATGTAAATAACATATATTCAGTTAACATAATATATTCATGAATTATTGAATAAATTATTGACTAATAGACTAAAACAAATAAAAGATGTAATCAAGAAGGATGATCAAAGACATTTTATTTTCATTTATTTATTTTTTATTTAATTTATTCTGGTTGTATCTTTTATTTTTAATTAAGGCGTTGATTAGCCAATCGGCCAGATGACCGGGCTCTGTTTGCCACCATAGATGAGCAGGTAACTTCCTCACCGAGGTGCTGCAGTAGGTCACTCATAGCAGGAACGCCTTGCAGGGAATAGAAATGAAACAGAAAAAAGCCAATAAGGAGAACTATGTGGATGCTGATGGGATAATTACTTGGAAGGTGCGATGCCAGCCAGGGGTTCATTCCCATCAAACGTGTCTTGACCAGCTTGCCTAATACTTGCTTAGATTTGTCCATCCATACTATATCTAGAACAAGTTGCAGCTATTTCTTTTACTTTAGAAAAAGTTTGAAGGCTTTTGAATGAAATAAAATCAAATGCCGGAGAGATAATCCACGCTCGCCATGTGACTTTATTTCCATTGGTGATATTAACATATTTTTTAATTTTAGGATATGAGACACACAGACACAAAATTGATCATTTGTACCTTAATATTAAAGGAAAAATGATTTCCCCACAAGCGCAGAATTCTATTTGTATCTCTATCCAAAGGAGGTCCAACTGCAGATACAATTATCAGCCATATAATATCCATTGCGGCTTCCAATTATAAACCAATTAACGAGTACTTTATGGCATAGAAACTATATATTAATTTCTTTTTAACCGACTTTAAAAAAGGAGATTATCGATTCATCGAAATGTTGGTTTGTTTGTTTGTTTTATGTTTGTTCGTCAATTTTTCTTTGGCATATGGACCGATTTCGATGATTTTTTTTATTGGAAAGGAGATACCTTCCGTTTGGTCCCATATTAATTTGGTCAAGTTCTGAATATGATCAATGACAAATTAACGGAAATCTTCAATTCTTTTGAGAAAATAATGGAAAATCTTTTATTTTATAGATTTTTTTGTTTCGTTTATTTCATATAGTTTAAATTGAAAGTTTCTTTTTGCCAAGAGTAGCAGAATTTTTATAAATTAAAGGAGACAATAAAAGTCTGTCTTCTGCTGAAAAAAATAATTTATTTAATTTATCTATAACGAGACTTTAGTTTCGAGGGCTTTTCCCTCTTCATCAATCTATTTCAATTCCTGTGAATCAATTGTAATAGACTGATGAAAAGGGCACATCACTCGAAACTATAGTCTCGTTATAAATAAATTAAAAAATTTATTTTTCCAGCAGAAGACACACTCTTTTATTGTCTCCTTTAAATCATATAGTTTATTTATTTATTTTGTAATAAATTTATGTTTTTTTTCAAATATTTTTTATTTGTCGTACAGTTGTTTTTGTCTGTTCTAAGGCTATATATTTTTAATTATTATATATAGTTTATTAATTTATTTTGATGAAATAGTTCACTTGTTTTAGCTTTATTTATGTGGAAGTAATCTGTGACGACTGGCCAAATGGGCATTCAGTTCCGGAGGCAACCAAAAGAAAAAACAAATCAAATGGACTTTCATATTTTGAATGAAAGTTTACAATAGGCTTGATAGTTACAACAGAAATTCATGTTTTGTGGTATCAAGAGTCCCAAAACTTGCCCAAAAGCCTGGTCTGCTTGACTATCTGTGGAATCAACAACTCAACTTCACTCAATGAATCTCAGAAATATAAAATATGAAATTTAAAATTTCAAAGTTTAGTTCACAGTAAAGTTTAGATTCAAATGGCCAACCAAAAGTAGCCCTTTTCTAGCCTAGAGGATATGCAACTAAATTAGCCCCTTAGCATTTTTAAAGCCTACCCTACAGGCTCCCTTGGATTTTTTATAGGAAAAATTATCTGCATTAGGGATGTCCAACCTTTTGGCTTACACAGAGCCATATTTGAAGAAAAAAGTTTGTCTCAGTCCGCGGATAAAATATTATAATTCTATTGATATGTTTTATCCAAAAAAGATAGTTAATGATGTAGAAATAAGAACTTTATTATTTTTTTAGCTCATAGTGAACTTCTAATTTTACTTTTTGTAAATTTTATACTTGAAAATAGCTTCTCTTATATCTAAATACATACCTACATACTTACAAAAAAGTGATATTATGTATCGTATCTTTTTAGATTTTTCAATTGTTATAAGAAACGGCAATATATAGATTTTCTTATATTAAATTGAAAGTTTTTGCCGAGAGTAGCAGAATTTTTATATATTGAAGGAGACAATAAAAGAGTGTGTCTTCTGCTGGAATTATAAATTTTTAACCGACTTCAAAAAAGGAGGAGGTTCTCTATTCGATTGAATTTTTTTTTTTTTTTTTTTTTTTTTTGTGCCTATGTTACCTCATATCTCCGCCAATTGTCAACCCATTTTGAAAATTTTTTTGCATTGGGTCCAGTCTAGCTTCCGATTGGTCCCATTTTTTTTTCGATTTTTTTTCATAGGTATTAGACCTTTTTTATTAGGTTTGTTTAGGTTTGTTTAGACCTAACCTCTTTGTTTATGAACCGATTTCGATGGTTCTTTTTTATCCGAAAGGGGTGTCTTGGGGATGGTGTCATGCTAATTTGGTCAAGTTCTGATGATATAATCACTATTAATAACATCACTAAAAAGAGAAAATAAAAATTTTTAAGAAAAAAATAAAAACCGACTTCAAAAAATTAAGTGCAACAAATATAAAAATACACTAAAAGGTATAAAATAATTATTATCTTATTTGAGTTACAACTAAAGGACGAAATATTAACTCGAAATTACTTTTGAAGTTGGTACCAAACGTATACCTTTTATGAATTGCACTCGACGGATCTTACTTAGTACGTTTGGCGGGTACGCTCGCTTATAGGTATAGTTTGTTTGGCACCGACTTTAAAAAAGTAATTTCGTGTTATCTTTCGTCGTTTAGTTGTAACTAAATAAGATAATAATTATTTTATACCTTTTAGTGTATTTTTATATTTGTTGCACTTAATTTTTGAAGTCGGTTTTTATTTTTCTTAAAAATTTTTTATTTATTTATAACGAATAAATGAAATTTATAATTCCAGCAGAAGACACACTCTTTTATTGTCTCCTTCAATATAGATTTTCAATATTTTTTCAAGCATTACATGTTCTTTTTGCTTTGAATTAAAAAAAAAAAATATTCTAAACTCATTACTTTCTGGGGTTTTATGTTTATAGGTATCATTTTTTTAACTATTTTCAACTTTCGGAATTTATCAAGAATTACACATTCTTTATTTCGTATAAATTTCGTAAAAATTCTATAATCCATAGATATCCGGAATTATCCATTTACTTGAGACGTTTTCAGGGTGATTTAGATTTTAAATTTTATAAAGGTTAACAATTTATTTTAAATTTTCAATATTTATCCCAATTTGCAGGTTTTTTGTTATCGTAATGTTTATAAAAAATTGTATGTTGTAAAAAATTTATATATGGATTTGTTTTTTAACCTTTCAAAAATTAACAAATTATTATAATAATAAAACTTGAGCAAGAATATTATATTAAAATGTTTCACCTGGAACAAACACTTAACTACTTAAAAGTTATTAACAAATAATTTATTATCAATTTATATTAATTTTAATTAATTTATTTTGATGTTAGTTTTTAATAAATGTTGAGTCAATATAAGTCTGTAAGTCATATGGTGTGCACTAAATATGTCAAAATAATTATTTTTTAATTTTATTTTTAAGTATTTATTAATCAGTAAATCTTATTATCTAACCACGGTAACAGCAATCTGTTTACTAAGAATACTGAATAGAATTGAATGATCGGAATACCCTTTACATGCATTGGATTCTTATCTATTATTTATGGTTTTGTTTATCTTATCAAAGTCCAACCTGTTGTTTTTCATTAAGACATTCCCACTAAGAAGAATGTCCTTAGTGGTCGTACCGTTGGTTATGATAGTTCTTCCGATCCTCTTTTTAATCACTCTCGTAAATTACAAACTCAAATTCTAGTTCTTGATATCAAAACATTCCCTAAAATGGATTTAAACTTAAAACCATGATTTTTCAATGATAATAGATAAACAAAAACCCATTAAGTATTTCTTTTACATAGTAGGTAAGTAATGATTAATGGCAAAAATGTTGATAAGTTCTTTAGGTCGAGTTGAGGCTTTAGTGATAGTGATAATCATAAATCAAGGAATTTCGAATCATACCATTTAGATTCTTCTTCTTCAAGTACCATACTCGATTACCTGCGTCGTCGATTATTATGGAAAGTATCTTCTTCATTGTAATTTTCCTGGGGAAATTTTTTTACAAGGGTGGTTTTCTATTGCCTTCCCCTGAAGGAATCAGATTATAGACGGTCAAATATTTACATCGAGTCGAGATTGTGCCCGCGCTAGCTTGATTAGAAGGCATGCACTTTAACCACTCGGCCAAAGTGACTCCTCCATTTAGATTAAATAACTTTAATGAAGAGTTTTTTGTAAAAGTAATTCAAATATATCATCAAAAATAGAATTAACTATAGAATTAAGAGTTCTCTGTTCCCTATTACAGAGGGAAAGACTTTAAAAACACTTGAAAACTGTTCCCAAATTACTTGGCGAAGCGTTGTACACTCTGATAAAAAAATATCTTATTCAAAATGACTAATCCAGGTGCAACTTCTCTTTTGATAAACAACTTAACAGCCGGATCATTTAATCTACAAACTTGCCAAGAATTGAGTAAAAAGTTCTAAAAAATCTAGTTCGTATACTCTGTGAGTCTAATCAATGAGTGCAATGTGAATTAAAAATTTATAGTGAAACAAGTTTAAAAAGAAAAATGAATGTAATTATTTGTTCACTTTAGGACATTTTCTTGTGCCTCTTTGCATTGATTGGAGCCGCCTTAAAGGTTGAAGGGCCGAAAGTTTTATATCCATTAGAAATGTAAATGCTCTCTGGTATTGCCAGAAGAGGTGGAAACTGCCAAAGAAAACAAAATTGAAAAACGTAGTTATTTAACGCTTCACGCATGATATTTAATTTTTTGAAACAAACCAGAAGCGAAAGTTGATCTAATGAGGATGATACTCGTAAAGAATAATTAAACAAATATCAAGATTATCATTTGAAAGAGAAATTTACAAAGAATAAAAGAGATAGCTATATCTATAAATTGGTGTTAGTATTTTTATAAAGATAATTTCAATCAGATAAACCACCATAGAATCATCTCATAATTTAAATTAATCGTTTAAAGTTTAAGGATTGCTCCGGGAGAAGGAAACTCTTCCCGAAGGGATTGAAATCCGTTTCCTCGTCGTGGTCACGGTCTAAAGGCCCTCGAAGCATCTCGAAGACCTTGGTGGCCACAATGGCATTTCACGAAATGTCCAAAGGTTAACTGAGCTGATATCCGCACCTGATGACCTCCGAGGATTCACCCCGCTCACAGGTTCGAGCCCCGATTTCGAAAGGGAAACAAATAACAATATCACTCTCCAATTAAATATTCAAAAAATTGATTATAAAAAATCCTATTTTTTTATCTTCATCTTATTTCCTTTGATAAAAGAAAGAAGCAAAATTATTAACAATGGAATTTAAAAAGGAGATTGAAGAGAACAACAAACAGCTCTTAAGCAATGCGAATACAAATAAATGATTGAGAAATGTATGAAAACAAAGGTCCTCTCTACGGATGCATAATAATAATAAAAAAAATTTGACAATCGGGGTAATTATATCCAAATTTACACAAACCTATAATTAAGAGTATTAATTTTTTATAAGAATTATACAATCTAAAGAATTTATTTGGTTAAAAAAATAATTTCATCAGTAAAGTAGTTAAAAGGCGTTAAATTGATAATAAACAGTTTAAAGACTGATGAAGCCAATTATATTTACAATATAATATTGGTGCATTTTTTGAAGCTTTCCCCCCTGGTCTCCACTCACACATTTTACGTAGTCGAGTTTTACACTAATAGTTTCTCTGGAACATAAATAAAGATCACACAAATTCGCTCTTTTGCATAAATAGTCTGCAAAAATTTTGTTTTGAGCAAAAAAGTCTCTAATTTTGTAGATAAATAGCCTCTGAATAGCCTTTGTAATGAAAAAAGTATCTACAAATAGACGATTTTTATGTATGTTGACAAGAAGATTGCAAAACATCTGATTAACAAACAGTTTCTATCTCCTAAAATATTGATTTAAAAAATGTTAACATAATAAGCTTTCTTTTAGCATATTATATTGTAAATATTTCTTCTAAATAGCATTTATTGATAGGTTGCCCAGTTTTGCTGATATAGGGTGGGCCATTTAACATTTGGAATTTGAATCGGCTATAAAAGCCACCCCAGAGCATTGTTTTAAATAAATAAATAAATAAAAACTAATGAATATTTTTTCAAAATTATGAGTTTATTAGAAAGATTTGACATTTTCATTTAAGAATGAAACACAACATTTTGGTTTCCAAAATGACAAGAGTGACATTTAGTTTAAACAGGACGGAGCCCACTTACCATACAGCCAACGTAACCATCGATCTTTTGCGCACTGTTTTTGGAAATCGAATAATGATGTTGTGTTTCATTCTTAAATAAAAATGTCCAATCTTTCTAATAAACCCATAATTTTGAAAAAATATTCATTAGTTGTTTTTTTTATAGCCGATTCAAATTCCAAATGTTGGGTGGCCCACCCTTTATAAGCGTTAAAATTATAAAATATATATAAATTTTAGTTTTAATGGTGAAAATTAGTGGTTCTCAATTATTTCCAATAGCTATCTGAAAAAGTATTTAATTTCAAACAAAAAAGCTTTAACTAGATAAATGGCTAAGATTAATAGTTTAGTCGTTAGAGCGAATTAAACAAAATTATTATATCAAGAGAATCTCTCGAAAAAGATTTTGATTTGGAAAATAGATGAGTCCGATTTGGCTGAATAATGGCTGATCTTTAAAAGGAGGGTTTTATAATTATTACAATCATTATAAAAATTAAAATTTGGGAAAAAACTATGAAAAAATTGGAAAAAAAGTCTCTAAAAAGTTTTGGAAATCCAAAAAAGGCAGTAAAGGGATTTCTTTAAATCTTCAAATGGGTTTTATTTAATTATTTATTTATTTTTTAGATCGGTGAAGATATCAAAAAAAAACTTGAAAAGTCCCAAAATTGAAAAAGGGCTTAACATATTCTTTATTTCTATTTATTTATTTTTTATCCTAATGTATGTTTTTTTCACAAGTGTGTGTTTCTTGTCAACATTTTTAATTTGATCTTGTTTTAATTTCTTTTGCTTTTACCTAATCAGATTTAAATAAAAAGCCTAGAGCCTAGAGGATATGCAACTAAATTAGCTCCTTAGCATTTTTAAACCCTACCCTGCAGGCTCCCTTGAAGTTTTTATATGAAAAATGATCTACATCAGGGGTGTCCACCTTTTGGCTTACACGGGGTATATTTGAAAAAAAAATTGTCTCTGACCGCGGATAAAATATTATAATTCTATTGATATTTGTTATTCAAAAAAGATAGTTAATAGGTAATGTAGAAATAAGAACTTTTTTATTTTTTAGCTCATAGTGAGCTTCATATTTTACTTTTTGTAAATTTTATACTTGAAAATAGCTTCTCGTATATGTAAATAGATACCTACATACTTACAAAAATGATATTATGTTTTAGTATTTCTTTATATTTTTTCCTGGCTAGATAATTAATATAAAATTCTAATAAAAAGACAATATTTAATTCAATTAATTGTGATTGTTTTAGAAAACCCCAATTCCTTGTTTATTTTTTAAAAGGGTCACGGATATAATAATCTCTTACTATCCATGTGAGAACGTGCAAAGATCTAAAAGACAAGTTTTAGTTTAGGAGAGAAATTATCAATTAATTGTGATAAATGAGTTGAGAATAATATAGTAACTTCAATTAATTGTTTTTCATTTTACATGTCCATCTATATTTATTGATTTCACATTTTTAGTTGAAATTATTTTCCTAAAACTTGGCATTGTTGTATGTCACGAATTATGTTACCATATCATGAGGTCATAATAAGAGAGGAACGAAGGGAAAGGAAGCGGACCCTATTAAACAATAATAATAATAATAATTTAATTCGTAAAAGCCAAGTTTTTAGTAAAATAATTTCAACTAAAAATGAAAAATCATTAAATATAGATGGGCTTGTAAAATTTTCATGCGTTTTAATTTTCTATAATCTCGACTCATTTACTAAATTGATGATGTTGAACTTGGCAGCACATTAGATCTCTCTATTTTTTTTTTAATCTAACTTGACCTTTTTTTAAACAAGTGTTTTTGTTTGATCTACATTCAAGGGATTTTAAGAATGCAAATTACACCTTATTTGGACTTCACCAAAAAATTGGGGAATGGTACAATACCACTGAAAGGGATTCGGCTATTCATCTAATCTAATCGTACCTTATACAAAAATATGCAGCAATTTTTTCTTTTACCATTAATGAAAACAAATATTCCCAGGGCCACTCAACTCCAGATATTATATTTTCAAACTCTGTGCATGCCCCTAGGTCATTTTATTTTTGCTGTGAAGCCCATTTCTGTTGAAAGAAATGTCACCTTGTTTCAAGGAGGTACCTACACGTGCTGCTTACATATTGGGGGTGAGTCAATGTGGCAGACTTTAATGTCTTTCCTTCATCACGACGTTCTCTAATGAACGTTTTCATTACATTTACAATCCTATGCTGCAATTCCAAAAAGTGAATTGATGTCCGGGCACGTTTTACACAGAAACTATCAGATCTTTCGTTAAACAAAATTGTTATAAAATAACCACATTAGTTTAAATTTTATTATTTTAAAAATTAATATTAAACATAATATTCCAATCACTATTTCTATAAGGTGTAAGATAAAGGAAGCTCTTGGTACAACTATCTGTTTTCATCTTTAATACTAACTAAACTAATCAGATACAAAAATCAAGACCTATTTTACCGAATATATGTTTGATTATTTAACTTGTGGTTTCACACACAAACTAATCAACGTACATAAAATGAAATAATGTTGGAAATGTTTAGTAAATTAGGCATTATGATGAAAACTTGTTATGTATCTAGAAAATATGCGCGTAGATTCGAGCTCGTAAACATGGAATTTAAAATAATGAATGAAGATAAAAAATGAAGATATAGAGAGCGCAGCGAAGTTAAGCCTCAAGGTGTTTGCAGACAAAAAGAATCCGCGTGGGATTTAGAAAGTTGCTACAGCATCCCTGATTCAGGACCTCGAAGTTTACCTTTCATTCCTAAATAATTAAAAGAAGGTCCTGACTAGATATATACTTATAATACTAAATCATTTTGAACAGTATAATTTATTATGAACGATTTAAATACCGATATTTTAATTTTCGCATGCTTATGTTTTTTAATGAAATTATCAAGTAGGTAATTAGAATTTTTTAATCTTTTCTCGCAAAATTAGTAAAGGATTTCTAATATAATGTAAATTGGAGCAAATTGAGAAAATAGTTAGATCGTTAAGTTGCCAAAAATTTTTAATATTATTGAAAATACCTCAGGATTGGATGAAGGCTGTCCTGAAATAAATAGGAGGCTACTTCCAATAAAATAATATTTATTGGAAATGTTTTCCCTTATAATATTATTTTAAAACCGACGTTACGGAGGATCTTACCCTTTCTTCAGAGTTCAAAAGGGTCAATAAAGGAAGCATATACATATTACTATTTTCCTTCTTCCCTCCTCTCTCAGTGCTTGGTGGTATAGAGAAAATATTTGTAGACTTTCCTTTATCGATTCAACAGAGTGTAATGATTCTCCGAAACGTCGGTTTCAAAAAGAATATTATATGGGGAAAATATTTCCAATAAATATTATTTTATTTGGAAGTAGTCTCTTATTTATTTCTGGACAGCCTTTATCCAATCCTGAGGTATTAATATATCAATCCGTCTCCAAAGAAAAACTTCTAACGTAATAGGAAATTTTTCGTCTTCAAATGGTTTGAGTTAGAAAGTTGAATACTACAGAGATGCAGTTTATAGATACAAACATACATATAGTATTAAATTTCACCTCATTAGCTAGAACAGAACAATAGTAGTAAGTTGATTTTTTTCTGCATTTTTGGTCCCAAATTGCTGAATCAACATAAGTAAGCCCAATATTTAATCACTTCTTTGTTTTAAAAATACAAAAATTTTGAAATCAAAACTACTTTTTAGAACCTCTATCTACATAGTTATTCAGTTATTTATCATGGGTAAATCTAGATACACCGATAAAAAAGTGATATAAGAATAAATAAATACAGATAAAATAATAGAAATACATATATTTTAAATATCAAATATTTTTATTTAAAGGAAAAAAGCTGTCATGGATAATTAATAAAAAGAATATTTAGATAAATTTTTTTCTCATTATAAAAACATTTATTTAACCCAAAAACGATTTCAAGAAATAGAGTTGGAATTCTACACTATTTGTTATATTCTGTTGGCTGCAAATAACTTTTTATTTTTTACATTTATGAATAACTAATTAACTAGACTGTCAAATCTATTGAAAAATGTATCATTCGATTTATAAAAGCTGAATTATTGATCTGTATAAATTTGTTGAAAATGGTATAATTTGTATAGAAGTTATAGCCCTTTTAAAAACTCTGTCCATTTACTTCCATGTTAAAAAGACAATTTTCAATTATTTATTTTTCGGTAATGGGACAAACGATGAACTTCAAATTTCGGGAATAAATATTTAAATACATCAATGATTCGATGGTAAAAATTTGTGAATTTTCTTATAAAAAATGATAAAACAGTTTCGAACCACCTTAAATTATAAAAAACGGTCAGTTGCGAGAATGGCGCTCACGATTAAGGGTTGATGAGGATAAAAAGACTACGAGGCGATGGTATGCTTATAGCACGCGTGTGAGCTGTTAAAATAAAAACTACTAAATAACATGTTGTATGGAATTTTAAAAGACTAATGATGGGGTGTACAAAATTTTTTCATCAAATTTTTTGGTCTAACACTATTTTTTTTATCCTTTTAGATTTGCGAATTTAAAGTTTCTATAGCTCTAATATTTTATAAGCTAGAGATCTGGAACAGACAACGAAGTCTTAACATAAAGTATCTGTTTTTCACCATTTCGCTTCATAATCTTGATATATTATATGTATAATTATATATAGATATATTTTTTTAATATATTTTAGTAGCAAATTTTTAATTCTTTTTTCTTTTCTTTTCTAGATACACACGAATTCGAAACAGAGTCATTACCATTGGAAAGGGTGAAACGGAAACCTCAAGGTAATTAAATGAATGAATGTGAATCTGGTTTATTTTTAAATTTACGATTTTTTCTTTTGAATGAGTAAGTCGAAATGATTATTTCCAAAACGTAAATGGTTTACTAGATTAGCGGTTCTCAACCTTTTTATTTTTTACTACTTTTATACTACTAAAAACCATATTCTAAAATTTTATTACATTCAAAAATGTATATGTTCACTATAATAGACACTTATAATTAATTATTTTGTCTAAAAATGAAGAAATAAAAAATTCTCTCCAACGAAAAAAAAAATCGAAAAACGAAATAAAAAAAAAGGGGGGCGAACTAAGAAAAGCAAACTTAAAAAAAAAAATTATGGTTTTCTTTGAGTGGCTAAAAATTTGAAAATCACTTCAATATTTGAAAATAATTTTCGAAAGAAATGTCTAAGATATTCATTCTAATATTGAAAAGAGATCTAAAAATGGGGGGGGGATAATTACAAATGCGGAAGCTCAGAAAAAAATTAGAGAAAAGTGGCCCAGAATGGAATATTTTCCCCAGATAAGAAAACATATGGGATGTGGGAGTTTTTGAAAAATAGAAGAGTTTACTTCAAATAGAGTTGAGTCGAGAGGGTGGTTGCAACAAACCAGTCTTAGGACTGTCCATACTCGATGATTATGATGAAATCTAAATATTTTATTACATTATTAAATTAAATTCTAAACATTAAGGTAGTTGTTTCGCGACAATACTAGCAAAAAGTTAATGCTAGAGCATATAGTACAGAAAATAAGAATTCATAAGACCAAAATTTTTTGCTGTTTGTGTACCACTATTATCCCGTGCTCATTTGACAAATCTTGCAACACTGTCCGAGCTTGTATATGTTTTATCATAGAAAGGTCAAATAAAGTACATTATAAAGGAAGATTTACAAAACAAAAAGTTCTTAATAAGCAATTGAAAGCTGTTGCGACAATGGCTGTAGCGAAAAATCGTCAAAAATGTACTAAAGTTAACCCACTTTTTAGGTTAAATAAATACGTTGTTGTCAGCTTGTTTTTAGTGTAAATTTTTCATTATTTATTCATTATTATCTCAGAAACTGTGTTGTAAATATGAATTAAAATTTTCTTAAAAAATGTATTAGTTATTGTTTAATGTTGGTTTAGTTTTTTATAACAATGGTAAGAAGAGATTCTTAATTATAATTAAATAAGTTTGTAAACTTTTCGATACCCCGTATAGTGCAATGTATAAGAGTCTGAAAAACTCTATCTTTCGAATTTAATATCTCCGGAACTATATTGTTCATAAATTTCGTTTTGCCACCAAACGATGCAGAAGTATTTAAATAATAATCTAACTAAATTTCAAAAAAATCTTAAGAAAACCCAATTGGTGAAACAACTACCTTAAACTGAATATGAAAAAAAATAGAATACCTATGTCTTATTTTCTTCACTCATTTAAAAGAATTACAAATAGTTTCGAAATTATCCCTTCTCCAGTAAAATACATGTTTAAACCAATATTTAAAGAATTTCTCCTCAAAATTGAATTAATATTAAACTGAAAATGCAAGTATTTCGAAACTGTAGACTCAAATAAATAATGCAACAAACATGCATGTCTGTACATCAGAGATGTTCAGCGTACCACTAGTGACACGGGTATCTGCCGCTGGCTGGGAACCGCCGGCCTAGAGAATAAATTCTTATTTAAATTTTCGATTCTCCATTGAATGAGGCAAGAATTCGCGAATGAAGCCTGTCTGCGTGGAGAGGCCGGATAGGGAGGGAGCGGCTTAGCACTCTGCGGTCCAGATAAACAGCTCATCTTGTGTTCTCACTGGGTCAGGCGGTCACTTGGGCCACCTTGCTCAATTTGATGAGAGAATTTCCTGGACCACGCGATATCTTTACTAATTTTGTTTATCAAAAAACTCTAAAAAAACAGAAAAATATTAGTTCTTTAGTACTCACATGAATAATTATAAAACCGTGGGCTCTTAATTTAATTAAATTTCAACAAGCTTTTTTATTCAGTTAGAATAGTGGGAATATATAAAAAAAAATTTTAAGAAAAAAATAAAACCGACTTCAAAAAAATTAAATTACAACAAATAAAATACATTAAAAGGTATAAAATAATTATTAACTTATTTAGTTACAACTAAACTACCAAATATTAACATGAATTTACTTTTTGTACTCGGTGCCAATGCGATTCATAAAAGGTATATGTTTGGCACCGACTTAAGAAAGTAATTTCATGTTAATATTTCGTAGTTTAGATGTAACTAAATAAGTTAATAATTATTTTATCCTTTTAGTGTATTTTATTTGTTGCATTTAATTTTTTTGAAGTCGGTTTTATTTTTTTCTTAAAAATTATTTTTATTTTTCTCTTTTTAGTGATGTTATTAATAGTGATCATATCATCAGAACTTGACCAAATTAATATTGCACCATCCCTAAGATACCCCCTTTCCAATAAAAAAAGAATCATCGAAATCGGTTCATAAACAAAGAAGTTAGGTATGAGCAAACCTAACAAAAAAAGGTCTAATACCTATGAAAAAAAATGGGACCAATCGGAAGGTAGACTGAACCCAATACAAAAAAATTTCAAAATCGGTTCACAATTGGCAGAAAAATGAGAGAACATAGGCACAAAAAAAAAAAAAAGAATTCAGTCCTCCTTTTTTGAAGTCGGTTAAAAAATGGGGTAGGTAGTAAAGAAAAATGTATTTTCTAGTTTTTCCGTGTATTTTAGAATAAAGGTGTGTTTTCTAATGTCTTTTTATTTTATACATTTTTAGTCTTTGAAATTTGAGATTGACTTAGGATAACTAACACGTGTCACTACGCGAGAGATCTCTGATGTACATATACTAGTTTCTTGCGATATTTATTTGAGACTAGTTTCGAAAGACTTGCTTGCCTTTTCTTAAATTTATCATTAATTCAATTTTGAGTTTTAACTTTCTTAATTTTTTATGTGGTATATAAGGTACATGTATTATACTGAAGAACATAAAATTTCGAAACTGCAATTCTTTTAATGAGTGAAGAAAATATTAGAAAAAAAAATACTATTTTGCTTATTTATATTTACATTATATTTTTTAAAGTTCAAATTATATTTATTGATATTTGGAAATGATTAAATATAGAAAATAAACTCGGTAGAAGATATTAACTAGTAGTAGTAGAAGAAGTAGGTCAAAATTCGATTACAAGATTCTACCCAGATGTAAATAAAGACATAAATGAGAGAGTAAACTAATCTCGGGTACTATTCTTCAAAGCACACACGAACACATCAGTACCATTAGTGAAAGATATTAGTGTAATTGTTCTGATCAGTTTGTTGATATTGTTGGACTCTCTTGAATTCTTTAAAGAATCCAAGAATTGAGTGATATACCTTCGTCATGGATTATAACCAATATTTGAATTATTTTAATACTTACATTCATCCAATCAATCTTTACAGAATTGCATACTTCAAAATATTTACATTTGACTAGATTCTTCTGTGAAATAGGGAAATATTAGGCATTGGTTCGGATTGTAAATTTCCCTTAAAAGTGGATCTTGATGTTAAGAAAAATTACGAAAAATCTCACTGAAAGGAAGTTCTTAGTCTTTAGAAGTCATGGAAAAAAAACTAATTTGCGAATGCGTTTGTTAAAACTGTTTCTAATTTGATCGTGAAGTAATGTGAAATTTCTTCCAATCAAAATATAAATTTAAAACATTGTCATTTCGACTTACTCATTTAATATATGTATTAAACATTGTTTTGTGTGTGGATTATTCCATTATTATTATACATCTAGGGATATGTTTTACAATTTCTTATTTGATCTATCTGTTTAATTTCGTTGGATTTTTAATTTTTGTAAATATATATATATTTATTTTGTAATTTATGTAAATTATAAAAATCTTTTAAATTCTGTGTTCATTCCTCACCCAATCTTTGCCTGTTATGTGAGATTTATCTATAACTTTTCGTGATCTATATGCATTATTTTATATTTTAATTACTATACTTGATTATTCTCATTATAGATCATTATTAGATTCGTAATTAATTAGTTATATTATTCTTATATTAAATAATGCAAATAGATTTTTATATTCTTAGTCGGAGAGCCTATGACCCATTTTTCATGAAGTGTTTGATTCAAGTAGATTTTCACCTAGGGGTATTAATAGCATAGATGAGTAGGGAATCGGCTGTTTTCTTGATCTACCTGTTTACTGCTGCTACTGCGCATAGGAGAAAGTTGTACAATAAAAAAATGTTCGCAAAAAAAAAGTGTTTGATTTAAAATCCAACAAATACTACCCTAAAAAATAAATAATACCCTAAAGTTGCATTTTATTTTATTTAAAAAAAAGCAACTTTAGAGTTGTCTGGCTCAGTGTTGTCCCCCCTAAAAGTGTGTGGCTTAGTTAATTTTTAATTTAAAATCAACTTAACTGTCGAATATTATTTGTTGGATTTTGAATCAAACACTTTTTTTGCAAACATTTTTTTTACAACTTTCTCCTATGGTAGATCAAGAAAACAGCCGATTCCCTACTCATCTATGCTATTAATACCTCTAGATGAAATATCTACTTGAATCAAACACTTCATGAAAAATGGGTCATGGGCTCTTGGACTATCTTGGAATTGGTATTAAGTGTTATCTTTTTGTTTTCTTTCTTTCCCTATGTTCCAAAAATTCCCTTCACTATTTACATCTTTCCCTTCGGTATTACTTCTTCATATTATCTCTGTCTGTTTATTCTCCAATATCCTTCATATCCTTATCCTTATTTAGATGTGACAACAATATATCTTGACGAAAATGGTTCTGGACGAGAAGGACGCAACTATAATAGAGGTCTAGGACTATTAACTTCTACAACAAGAACCTTTGTTAATGATGGCACAACAACAGAGTTTGCTACCCAAATAATTGGAACTAAACTGGGAACATCATATGCCCACGTTGTAGCAACATCTTCGAGGGTTATTTACGCTGCAGATTCACGTCCTAAATCTTATATCGACAATGCAATTCTTCCACCTAAGCCAGCAGCCCATATAATTTTTGCAACAAAAGATAATGCATTTAATTTTCAAAATGATTTATTTTCATATATTCATGAAGATGATAAATCTGATAAAGTTAATACAGATACTATCATTGAGAGTAAGCCAAACCATGTACTTAAATCATCCTATGACTTCCCTACTACTGAGGGATCTCTTAATCCATTAACAATAGATCCAGAATCTGAAAATCTTTTAAAAGCAAGAAGAGTCGAACTTTTAACTAAAAAACGAATGACTGAAGAAAATAGCAGTGAAAATAATTATAATGACGTGAAACCCGCAAGAGTAGTACCTCTAGATGACACTTTACCTACTTTTACTGTAAAGCATGATTTTGCACCTAGTGGATTTAGTTTTGAACAGGAAGAAGATGAAAAGAAATTTAAAGAACCTTCTAAAACAACACGACCTCGAGGATCTAAAGCATTATTTAGAGGGGGGATTAAAATGGATCAAAAAAAATACGATACTGTAACCTATCATGGTTTTGCTGATTTTACTACTACTGTGGGGGATACAGTCATTATTTTTATGCCAAAAACTGCACAAAATTCATTGAAAGCTACTAAACAAGACACGAGAATAGTTACAAGTGTAAAAACTTTTATGTCTCATAGTCCAGGAATGGTAACAAGAACCGTTACTGGTCATTCTCTTTCTATGCAAACATCTCTTCCTACTATGGTAGTCGATTCTGAACAATCTATGATTCGAGAAAATAAAGCGTATCCTCAATATGTTTCTTTGACAAAAAATAGCGAAGAGAAAGCATCCACTCCATCTACTATTGAAAGGGAAAACTTTGAAGCGAAATCATCTATTCTATCTCAAGAACAAGATATGGGTTTTACATCAATATTAGAACCTTCGTCAAGTATTTTTGATTTAACTTCATCATTATTACCAGATTCATCTATTATGTTGGAGCCATCAGAAACTTCTACGGAACAAATTACAACTGTACAAGCAACCGAATCTCTTGCAACATTTGCAACTACTCAAACACAAGCATTTGTTTCCCCAGATGCAGTAAATCCCTTAGGCCTGATCAAAGTGTTAGCAGGTACAAGAGCATATAATGAAACCACTACTCAATTCACCTCATTAATATATGGAACTGTAATTGATGATACATATTCCCAAGTGATTCATGCGACTTCTAGTGTTTTTTATTTGGAAGATGGTGAAAAAATATTTATAAATCCTACAAAAGTTGAATCGACTCAAAATCCAACTCAAACTATCTCTATGATTAATGATATTCAAACAACAACAGAAGAAAATATCCCTACGTCTTTCACTGAAGAAATTACTACAGAAAATAATGAAGTAGAAACAGGGAGAAAAATTAATATTTTACCAAATGATCAAATAATAGTTCAAGATAAGGAAGAGAAACCAGTTCTTAAACCAAGTTTAATCACACAAGTAATCCCATCTACTGCATACAAAACATTTACCTATTTGACAACATTTTATATTCCTGCGGAAGGTTCTTCAACAACATCTATTCGCTCAAGAGAAGTTACATCCACAGAAATAATCCAAGTAACTAAGGTTGTTCCAGGAGGTTTTGAATCTTCCTATTCCCCAAGCATTTTAAAAGAATCAGAGTCAACTTCTGACAAAAATGAGCAGTTATTACCAACTACTAACAATGAACTGCCAAGTACAACACCTCATGTTGAAACAACTACAGAAGACATTCCTTTAGCAACATTTATTGAAACCACGACAAACCAAGAATCAACTTATCCAACAACAGAATTAGATAAAAGTACAACCAATTCTGAATATGGATCTACTAATATAGAAGGGGAAGTAACCAATCCAATCACAGAAGAAATCAATGTTTCGGAAGTGACTAATTCTAATGACATTAGTGAACCAACTAATCAAGGAACGACTCAAGATATGGTTGAATCAATTACAAATGAAATTTCTGAAACAGAAACCACCACTGTGAAATTAAATAAAAAAGAAACAGAAGCTAACAAAGAACACACTACAGAATCTATTAAAATATATAAAGAAGAGTTAACTAGTTCATCTACACCAGGAGAAATTACAAAAGAAATATCCAGTTCTATTGAAACAACAACTCCTCTTGATGGAGAGCACGATGAAATAGAATTAATTTTTAAAACAGTATATACTACATATACCTATTTAACTACTTTCTTCCAAAAAACTACATCAAGTGTTTCTAGTCGATATGAAGTAATTACAAATGTAGTTACAACGACTGCGGATAAAGAATTTTTAGAATCTCCTAATTCAGTAGTGGCTGGTTTATTTGAAAGAGAAAATAGTGAAATTATTCCCACAAGTGTAGGTATTGGTCGACCAACTGAAATATATACTCCAGTGAATAACATAGAAGATACTGACTTTTCAACTGTTGATTCAATAGATATTGAAGCTGAAAAAGAAAAACTTTCCCCCACACCCGTCTTAGATGACACCACTCCAAAGACATATTATACAACATATACATATTTTACAACAATATTCGTGGATGGTGAAACTGAAATTGAAAGCCGTACTGAAATTTATACCAATATTGTATCTCCTAGTTCTGTTGAAAAATCAACACTTCAAACATCTTTAATAAATCTTAATGAAAATGACCAAATTTCTGAAGCTGATCATCTTGAATCTCCACCTATTATTTCACTTTTCCCAAGTAGCACTATTAAAAGAACTTCTGAAATATCCTTATCAAAACACACATCGCAATATCATTATAATACAATTTCTAGATCACATAATAAACCACAATCTGAATTTCCTGTAACAATTAATAATGAAATAATCGATCAAACCAATTTACTTGAAGAAAGTAAAGCTCCGATTTCTTCTAGAGCTGTTATTGAAAGTATAGACATGAGTAGTTCATCTTCCTCGAAACAAGTAGCTGTATTGTTGGAAGATCAAATAAGCTCAGAAAGTAACACTGAAGAAATAGAACCGTCTCCAACTCTTCTTTTAAAAACAAGTTATACAACATTTACATATTTTACAACTATGTATAAAGGAAGTACTAGTGACGTCGTAAGTAGGCTAGAAACAATTACAAATGTAGACACTGAAACAATTCATTCAACTCCGACAGATATCTCTTCTCCCTCTCTAGAAGATTCAACTTTACCAATTACTTATTTCACAACATATACGTATTGGACAACACTTTTTAAAGATGGTTCAACTGTGGTTACAAGTCGAGAGGAAACTATATCAAATATTGTTACTCCAACATTAGCTTCAAGCATTTTATCAACAGTTCAAACAGAAAGTTACACACCTTTAGCAACAACCATTTTAGAATCTTCTACAAATAAATTAGAAGAATCTTTGACAGCCGAATCAGAAATTGATAATTCTCTAAAAGAAGGAATAAAAGAAAGTGAGAACGTAGATATACCAATTATTCCAACTCAAGTAAATGAAGGGACAACATATTATACGACATATACATACTTTACAACTTCATATATTGGTAATAGTACGGTTGTAAATAGCCGTCTAGAAACAATTACTTCAATTGTTAATTCAACTGAACTTGTCCAGTCAGAAGACAATGACATACAAACTGGTCGAGCTGTTCCTAACGGAGCAAATGTTATTCAAACGGAGAATACCAAAAATGCTGCTCTACTACCCACTGGCCTTTTATCTACACTTGTTACTTCCGAAGTTAATGATAAAACCACTACATTGTTCTCAACAGATGTATTTGGTACATATATCGATGGACTTTATGCTAAAGTTCTTGAAAGCACAACTCAAATTTTAACATCAAATATTCAGTCAACAATAGCTCCTTCTCAGGTAGAACCGACCATGACAACAGGAGTTGTTTCACTTAATGAAGGAAAAATTATTGATGCAGATTCTATAAGTACAACATATTTTACCACAAAAGCTATAGGTACTTATATTGATAATTTATATGCTCAAGTTATTGAAAGCAGTACGTCTCTAGTGGTAGATAGCGATAAACAGAGTCTTTTATCTACTAATCTAGATTCAAAGTCTCATCGAACCGGACTAGTGCGTTTGATAGAAGGAACTGTTGTTAAAGATCATACAACTACATTTTATGAATCTAGAGTAATAGGGACTGTAATTGAAGGAAGATATGCACAAATTATAGAAAGTACCAGCAGTTTTAAACTTGAAATGACTTCAACTTCAACGTTAATTGAACCTTCAACAGTTGCATCTTCAACGTTATTAACTCCAACCTCTATTGTGCCTTCTCCAACACCTACACTCGAAAGTTCGATTAATAACGAAAATTCTGAAGAACACATAAATGAAGAAGAAAGTAATGAAGATGAAGAAGACGAAGAAGAAGAAGAGGAAGATGGAAATAATAGCAAGTCTCGAGTAAAATCTCGCCTAACTTTTTCAACAAGAAAACGCACATTTACTCCAGTAATAAGGCCTTTTTTATCGAGAAATCGTCCTACATTTAATCCTAAACGTAAGACTGCTAATGCTAGTACAGCAACAACTATAACTCGAACAACTTTGACACCAACAATAACTGCAACACCAGCATTAAAAACTGAAGGTTTTGGAAATTCCCGAAATCGATTCGCAAGTAATAAGAAGCAAAATTCATCACAAAATAGTGGACTAAATGAAGTAAGGCCATCATCTTCACGTAGATTTTCGAGAGTAAAGAGTTCAGCAACTGGAGGATTTTCTTCGTCTTCTAATTATAGAGGAAAATCATCTTCGAGAATTTCTCCAACTTCAATTTCACCTAATTTAGCATCTTCGCGCAGAGGAGGGTTTTTCAGAAGTTCCAGTAATCGAATTGGAATTTCATCGCAGTCTAAAGGTTCAAGCCTTCCTCCTGGAGTCGGACGTCCACGAATTAGACCGACTTTATCTAGTAGATTAGGCCCAGGAGCAACAACTACAACAAGTTCGACTGAAGATACTCAGTCTGATGAAGATTTATTAACTACAGTTGTAACTGATGAACCTCTAACTTCGTCAGAAGAAGATATTGCTACTGGCCCAATCTCAACGACAACAGAAGCATTTCGAAGAAGTAATAATCCTCTTCTTCGTTTTAGACGTCCTCCAAATATTCAAGCTGCGCCTAGATCAACAACTCCAAGAAGTAGCACAACCCCACCTCGTAGAAATCCTCTGCGTCGTAATGAAAATAATAAAGCAATAACTACTACTCCAAAGCCCACAACTAAACGAGCAAGTTTTGCATTTCAAAGACCCCGACCATCAAATAATTTATTTCCACGGAGAGGTCTTTTAAAAAAAGAAGAAAAAAAAGAAATATTAGAAGAATCTGAAGAAGAAAATAAAGAAGAAAATCAGGAAACTTCACTTGAAGAACCAGCTAGTGATAATGATTATGAAGGATCAGAACCATCAGAATCAACTGCCGAAGCAAATAGACGTTCTGGAAAGGCTTATAATCCTGTTCAAATTCGACCATTTGGTTTTCGAAGAAGGACAAAAAGACAATCAGAATATGGAAATAAAAATAATCAACCATTTATTCCTCGTTTTAGAAGGCCTAGTTCAAGAAAAGTAGCCCAGGATCGAATAGATGTTCCAGAAGAAACAGAATTAATTTCTGAAGCACCAACAGCAAAACCCCGATATACACCAAGACCTAGAAATAATGGTGTTGGTACTACTAAAATTCGCCCAACCACTGCATCTTCTAATTCTGGACGATCCCAATTCACTCTAAGAGAAAAAGAACCCACTGGAACAACTCGTTCTACTTCTTCTTCTCCCTCTTTTCGAAGATCAAAGTCTGGATCATCTAATCGAAGAAGGACTACAGCTAAAACTGAACTTCCCCAAACAACAATACCATCACGGCCGAAACCTCCTAGATTAAGAAATCAAACACCAAGAACCACTGAAGAACCTTATACACCTAGATCTACACGCAGATACTCAAATAATAATTCAAATAATAATCCTCGAACTCCAACTAGATCTCGATCGCGATCCCGTTATCGTCAAGAAAATAATTCAGACTTTCCAAATTTTAATTATCAACCTAATAATGATGGAACTATTACTGTAACTTATCATATTCCTACAGAAGTTACAATTCCAGTAGTAAACGGTAAAATTACGGAATATAAGAATATTATAACGGCTAGCTTAAGTACAGAAGTTGTTGGACCATTAGGATATACCTCATTAAATGGAAAAGATGGTAAAGATACTCTTGTTTTGACAAACGAAATATCTTCGACTTTGCCTGGTGGTACTACTGAAGTTACTCATTACATTTTGCATACAAAGCCTACTACAAGTGTTATATTTACACCTACGACGATTCGGGGAAGAAAAACATCATTTTCTCATATAATCCCAAGCACTGTTTATAGCGTGGAGCCCTATGTTAGTACAATACAACCAAACATAGCTGCTAATGCACCTCTTGCAAATATTTTATTGTCTCAATTATTATTAGGCAATCTTGGAGGTATTCCCCCAAATATAAATCCTCTTTTAGGAATTAATCAGCCTACAGCCACACCAGCATCTCCTACAACCGAATTTCACACAAAAACAACTACGTATGTTACCACTGTTACAAAAGGAACATCCACAGTTGTTCCATTAACATTTAGAGGAAAAGAAATACTTACAACCATTGTAGATCAATCTGAAGAGGTTATTACAGCTACAGAGTTTATAACGGAAACTGTTGTGATAACACCAACTGTACAACAAGCTAACCAACAACAATTAAATTCGCTTTTGTTACCAGCCCTACTCCAAGCTCAAATTTTAGGTAACCAACAAACCCAAACACCTGCAAATCCTTTATTTGGAGGACTTCAAGATCAGTCTAAAAATGTAGCAGATTTATTTGCTGAACCAATTCGTAGAGGGCAACCTGATCTAGATCAAAATTTCTTTGATACCTTACAAAATGACGAACAAGACGTTAGGAATGACTATGAAAAAAATAATGATGAACCATTAGAAATAATAAGCCCAAAACCAAAAATATCAAGAAAAAAACAACGAAATCAAAATAATGATAAGAAACCTCCTGATCCACCCCCAGAGCCTTCTGAAACAAGTGTAATTACACTTTATGTATCAGGTAGAAGACCTGGTGAATTCAGCACAGTACTAAGTACTGTAACAGTAGGAGAAGAAAGTTCTGCATCTATACAGAAACGTGAAGTTAAAATAGAAGCCTCTCAAGTTTTTGACTTTACACCTTCTTCATTAATTGAATATGATTCCAATAGTATTTCACCTTTTATTGATATTGGTATAGAAAGTAGCGAAACAGAAACACAGAGCTTAGAAAGTATTGTAGGAGATGTAAACACACATTTATCTACCGGTCATTTTTTATCCAAAGGCCCCGCTGATTTTGCCCCATTTCAGCGGAAGGTCTTAATAAATACATCTGAAAGGGGTAATTTGCAACATAGATTTAAAAGAAACTTGGAAAATATTGAGAAACAAATTGACGAGACGCCTAGAAGAAGACGAATTTTAGTGAAGGTTCCACGCAAAAAAAATGATGATATTTTATCAAATTCAGAAACTCAAAGAATTGAAACATTTAACATGGAATTAGATAAAAATTTAGATAAAAATAAAGATACCAATTTTGAAAAACAAAATCGTAAAAGAGTTTTAGTTACAAGACGCAGAAAAATCCATCCTACAGAAAATCAAACTAGTTTGTCGCAATCAAATGAAGATTCGGAAAATATCAATTCGAGTAGAAGAAGAGTAATTGTAACTAAAAAACGCACTCTCAGACCAAGTTCAACTAAACGAAAAATTGTTAAAGTCACACGGAAAAGACCAATTCAAAACGACTTATCTTCTAATTTAGCAGTTACTAAAGTTTTATCTATTAATGAAACTTCGTCACTTAACTTAAAAACTTTAGATGCAACAATTAATTTTGAAAGTCAAAATCTCCAAATTGACGATATACATAATGTATCAATAAGTAAAAATATTACTGAAATAAAAACAATATTTAATGATTCTGATAATACAGATATCATAAGCGAAAATAAAACTGATTTGAAAATAGCTACTGAACCATCGACAATAGTAAATAATGATACTTCTAATTTGAAAGAACTTAATTTTAATTATAGTTTACCAATTATGTCGGAGATAGAATCATCTTTATCAGAAATCGAAAACTCTTCAGTAATTCAAGAAACAACTCAAATCCTTCCAGACTTTGAAATGATTACTTCTATTGAAAATTTTGCTAATACATTTACTGATAGTGAAAATATATTACCTTCAACAAACATTGAAGAAGAATCTAGCACTATTGAAGATGGTCCTAGATTTGTTAGACCCACACGCTTTAGTGTTACACGTAAACCTCAAAGAACCAAACCATCATTTGCAAATCAAAGACGAAGAACATCTACCAATGAATATACAGAACAAACAACTTCAAGTGAATTTACTTCTACATTTTCGGACATATCAAGTAAACCAAATTTTAAACCCAAAAAGACAAGTACTTCACGAAAATTTGGCCGAAAATCTACATCTACTTCTTCTTCAGAGAAGATTCACTCAACAACAAGAACATTTCGACCATCATCTCGTATTGAAGAACCTATCCATTCCGAAACCCAAAATATTTCCTCTTCCCTTTCTTCAGAAGAACTTTTTGCTACTGCTATAAATTCTACGGAGAGATCATCACCATTAATATTCGCTACCAAAGTCATCACAACAACTCGACTTCGAACATACACGTTTATTGTAACCCGTGTAGCTGGTACTGAACAACTAGTGACTTCAACTACAGAGGTTCGTCCGCACACCAAAATTATCACAATTACGGAATCTTTACCAGCGGAGAGTACAGGTTAGTAAACTTTGAGTATTTTAAAACCTAAAGTCTTAATATGGACAAAACTTCTTATTTTATCTTTCAAATAATCTAAATTATTAATGTAAATATTTTTAATATATGATATAAATTAAATTTCACCTTCTCAAACACTTTCTATTTTTATTTTTAAATAAATGAAAATACTTTCTTCCAAAAAATAATAAATAAATAAAATAAAAAATCTAACATTTTTGTAAATTTATTTCTTTTATTTTTATAATTATTTGTTCACAATCCTAAATTTTTGTCTTTAGAAGAAAACACATCGTCGCCTCAGAGTGTAAACCTGATAACTCACAACAAGGAAATTTTACAGAGCAGAGAAAAAAAAAATTGAAATTGTAGTTATATTATATTTTTCAAATTTTTTTTCTACAACTTAGATCGTAATTTTAAGTAGCAGTTTTTTTGGACGATGCTGCATCTCTTTTTCTTTCGAACGGTATTAATATGTCATATATGATAAAAAAATGAATTTATCAGTTTTACACTCTAAGGCGACGATATTATAAAATAAAATAAAAAATTAATTTTTGATGAATTATCTCTTCCATAGATTTAATACAACCATCCCAAACTGTGAAGGAAGAATTTAAAACGCAGATAGATACATCGATAACTGATTCATCTCTAGTCTTGCCATCAGAAGAAGGAAGAGGGTTGGATATGAATGCAAGTCCTCGTTATAATTTAGCTACTAAAATTATGAGTAATGGAGTGGAAGTTATTGTTGCTGGAGACAAAAGTACCCTTCCAGGAGATCCAGAAGATGCTAATTTTGGTGTAATTTCATCTGCAACAAGAAGAGCACCGGTTACCTTGCCCCCAAGTACACTCACCGATCACATGATAATGTATTTACCAGCTCATTCTGATAATCAACAGGTAATTATAATTTTTTCATTTCCTCTCTTTTATAAGTAATTTTTCTCAATAATTTTTAATTTAACAATATAATTCATTACTAATGGCGATAATCAAATGCTCTAGTTAAAAAGTAAATTAGAATAGATTTATTTTGTTAATGGAGAATGGTGTGGGTTCTTGGTGAAACATATTTAAATAAAGTAAAGAAAATTTAAAAAATTTAAGAAACTTAAAATTTAAAAATATAAAATTCTAGGTAGGTTTCACAAAAAAATAAAAGACAAGATGCTTGTTTATCATAACTGAGAGAAAAATTTTTCTCTGTGAACTCTTGAAGATGGGCTCTAACCCGAAATATATATAGAGTCATGGTAAACAAGCATCTTGTCTTTGTTTGTGAAACCTACCTAGAATTTTATATTTTTAAATTTTAAAAGTTTCTTAAATTTTTTAATTTTTCTTTACTTTATTTAAGAATAGATTTGTTTGCTTTTTTATACCGTTAAGTAACACCCCTTGTAGTTTGCCAATATGAATTAAAGGGTGATTTTACATGTAAATATTAATTCTATATACTAGTATCTCGAATGTATGTCAGGCCTATCGTGGTTTTCGCCATTAATAATGAAAAAAATATACCTATAATAATTAGATTAAAAGATTAAATGTTATGATAACAATTTTTTTTATTTATTTTTTCAGATATTGCCTGGATCTAAAAAATTTATAAATGATTTTGTTACAAAAACTTATATGACGACTATTACTTATGAAACATCTTTAACGAAAGATGGATTGACAACAGTATCAACAAATAAAAAAGTAATTTCAAATATTGTTACTGAAGAGCGGACAAAAGTTCAAATCACACCCACACCTTCACTCGGATCAGGAGTTACTTTTCATTCAAGTCCAGTAATGGCAACAATGGTTATTCCGACAATGTATACTTACACTAATGTAATAGATGAAAGCGGTATAGCTTCGTCTACTCTTAATATTGAAAATACTGTGACAATTCCAGCAGAATATATAACATTAATTGAGCCATCGGAATTAGGAATACGTGAAACTAATACCTATCACACTAGCGAACATAATCAAAAAATGACGCAAGTTGTTGTTACTGAAACTGCACAGCCAACTCCAGTACTATCTCAAATTCAGCCATTAACAACAGACGTAACCAAGACTTATTTCGTTACATATACTTATTATAATACTTTTGTTAACAATGATGGAAATACTGTAGTGAAATCTGAAGTAGCCACAAGTTCCGATGTGTTTACAGAAAAATTTTATTTAAATCAAAAAAGAACCACTATGGGAATAGAGCCGACATCAACCAAACCAGTACAAATTCTTGCAACTAAAACATTTCTAACAACATTTACTTATTTAACAACTCTTTTGAAAAATGGAAAAACTTCAGTAAGTTCAAGTACAAGTTTGGTTCAGAACATAGTTACGGAAACTCTAGATGCAGCCCAACTTTCTTCAGGATATATTGAATCATTACAAATTTCTTTTAATACAGATCATTTTTTGAAACAATCAACTGTTGTTCCAGTAAATAATATGATACATTCTACTCAGGCAAGTTCCCTGATGACTTCCAGCTCCATAAAACCCAATGACATTATCACAGGATCAACAATAATATTTTTTGATGAAAATGATCAAGTAGATTCATTTACAACTAATAATATAAATCCTACTATGACGGAATTTGCACCTCTTTCATCAACCACAACTTCGAAATTTCCTATTTTGCAAACATCAATATTAACTGCTAGTACAATTATGCCAAATGGTGCAACTTTAATGCCAGGTGATCAGATTATTTCAATTAATTTACCTGATGGAAATATAACCAAGATCCCAGTACCAGATCCAGGAAAACATAGACCAGGATATGTAATTGGACCTGGTGGAACAGAAATTGAAGTAAGTGATATATTAAGTCTTGGGTCTTTGGGCATAAATGCAGTAAACGCTCTTAGTCCTGTTATCGATGCATTACCAAGCTATTTTGATTCAAATGTTGAAAATAGAAGGAATGACAGTATAAGTGAACGACCACAACCTGTCTACGTCCCACAAATGGATATAGACTTCCCTCCAGTAAGATCTCCAGTTTATATTCCAGTCGAAGAAAATAAAAACATTCCTGATACCGAAGTTGCTGAAAGTCAAAATTATGAAGGAATAGTAAACGTCAATGAAAATCTTAAACATTGGAATCAATTTACTTATTTAAAACATTCTAGAAGACCAGATGAGGGAGATTCAGGTGCTTCTACTCCTATTTTAGGTAATGGTATTCCAATCAGCCCAGGACAAGTAATAACAACAAATAGTGATGTGATTGTCGGAAAACCTTCCATTCTCGGACCCCGTCCTCATTTGGCACATGACAACATACCTCTTGGAATGAAACCTCCTCCCCCTCCAAAATCTTGGGAAGTCGGAGAATTTATTGAACACAAACAAAATAAAGAACATATAATCCATGAAAATTCACAAATTTCTCCACAGAAAACTTTTCACAGAGTTCACTCAAATACATTCAATCCTAAATATACAAATAATAACCCTCCAAGAATAACAATTTCTAATCATCATCAAAAATTTGAAATAAATCAAAATACTCATTCTCATTCTGATAAACATAACAATCAAAATGAATTACTTCATTCCGCAGAAGGAAGCATTTTAATTGGACAGCCTCCTTTTGGTGAACATGTTCAAGATCATCCACCTATAATTGGAGAAAAAAGACCACTTCCCCTTGGTAGTAACTTAGTTCAACATAACCCTTATGCTCAAAAATACAAGCCAGAATTTCCTGTTAATTCTGCTTCAACTAATATAAACATATTTGAACAGCCTATTGGAATTGAACCAGGTTTAGTCATAAATTCAAAACCTCCAGTAATACCTATTGGAATACTTTCAAAACAACCAACTCCTGAAATCGATGGACTTTTACCTCCTCCAATTCCTACTGATCCATCTGATAATATAGTACATGGAAATCCAGTCATTCCAATTAAAGCCGTAACTCCAACTACAATCGATCGTTCTAGTGGAATGCCATTACTTGTAAACCTACAACCGTCACAAATAACAAACGTATTAATTCCAAATAGCGAAACGATCGGAGAAAGTTTGCAACATGAAGAAACTGTTCATGGTGTGCAAAATGCAAATCATAATCATTTCAACGAAGCATCTGATACAAAAATAAATGTTAATATATCCCCAGGACAAGATATAAAAGTTGATGTAGCTTCGAATGAAGGTACTCGAGATAAACGTCCTAGTTGGTTTAATGATCATTCGGGATCTGTTTTAGATGTGCCTTTACAAAAACCTATTACTTTGCAAAGTCACAATCAGTTTAATAAACCTCATTTGCCTGAAACTCCAAGTAATTTTATGAAACCTCCTCCACTACCTCATGAGAAGAGACCATCGCCTGTTCTTATTCCTTTGCATTTAGATTTGGGATCTGATAACTCTAATGAAGAAGAAAATGAAGGGCATTTAGATCAAGAATCAAATAAAAGGCCTGTTGTTCCTGTTGAGTTTGTTCAACCACCACCTCCTCCAAATCATTCCAAACAACCTTCGAAGATTTATGATCATTCATCACCGCAAATTCATTCAGTTGCAGTAGGAAGTGTTTCAGTAGAAAATATTGATAATGTTGCAGGAGAAAGCAATATTGGTTTTGGTACCGTTGGAGTTGGCAATATCGACCTAACCCATTCATTAGAAAATAAAAAACATCCCGGTGAAGAAAAAATAGATAAAGTGGTTTCTGATGATATGAGGCCTCCTCCTCCACTTCCACCAACTCAAATGACCATTCCAAAATTAGATTTTGAGATGGAATCCAACAGTCCAAAGCCCTTTATTAGGGCTCCACATAGAACAACAACAAAAAAATCTAATCAGAATGTTTTTGTACTAGGACTTTCTCCTCCTCCGGAGGGAAAGCCTTATGCAGTAACTCATCGCCCCAATATTCATAAATCTACTCAACACCCTACAACAATCAAGTCTCCGCAAACTTCTTATCATTTTCAAACTCAAACAACTACGACTCCAATTCCAATTACTACGCATAGACCAAGCTATAATCCCAGACCAACAACTCAAAAATATCGACCTTATACTGAGATATTTAGAACAACATCGGAAAAATATAGAACTACAGCAGAAAAGTATCGAACTACAACTGAACGTTTTAGACCAACAACATTAAAACCAAGTATAACAACTACATACAATTCTCTAAATAAAACTACTTTAAGAACAAGACCTAAACCTATTAGACCATTTATTATAGGACTATTGAATAACGAGCAAGTTAGACCTACTCAACCAAAACCCAAGCCATCTAATTCAGATTATGATATAAATCTTTCAAATAGACCCAATATTCAACCATCTTCTGTAAAAGAAATTAAAAAATCATCCTCCGTTCACATAGATTCAAATGACAAATGGAATTTAAGTCCTTCAATTTCAGAAGAATATGAAGATGTGGAATCCAAAATATCTACTTTGAATATTTTACCAAGTAAAAGTATAAAACTAACATCAACTGGATTAAACACTTCCAATCGGAAAACGTCAACATACACACCCTTAAGATCTTCAACAGTGTCTCCATCAAGAATCAAATATCACCATTCATCAGATTTGGAAGATAATGAAAATTATGAAGCTGAAGTGGTTACCGGAACTCATAAACCGGAATTAATAAATAAAATTTCAAAGAAAGTTGAAAAAACTCAAAGTTTACCAACAAGATATATAACTCATACACAGACTCTTACAGTGACAACAACAGAAACAACTGTAATAAGCAGTGCAGGTCAAAAGCCCTCAACAATGACTTTAGTAATGACAAAGACGCATACTTCTACGATAATAGATACTGTAACTCATACTTTACTACGACCTACAAGCATTGTTGCTACCGTAACAACGACAGTTTCCGCATCTCATCATCCAATTCTTAATGAAGAAAATGACGAACAAGAAGGAGAATCATTTTTCGTAGTTGTAAATGATCACAAACTATCGAACATCAATCTTAATACTAAAGGTAAATATTTTAAATGATTAAATTATTTAAATTCATAATTTAAACTTAAAACATTGTTTTATTTATCTCAATTTTCTTATACGCAGGGGGAAATAAAGAAATTTTGACTGCTGATGGCATTGACGGAGAAGAAATTATTGCTAATGTTGATGAAGGAGATAATAGCAACGAAGTAAATCAAATTATACAAGGAGGAGTGCTTTTGGCCTTGCCTCCACGTCACAATGGTATATACTAAAAATAGATTTATTATTATTATTAAGTACTTTTAAATATAAAATACTAACGTATGAATATATTTCATTTCTTTTGGAGGAGAGAGTTGCAAACCGGATTGCAGTCCAGCTCGCAATGAGCAATGTCATCGAGTAGCTGGACAATTACGTTGTGTCTGCCGTCCCGGATTTGCAAGAATGTTCCCGGATCGTCCTTGCATGCCTACTTATACATATAGTATGAAACTTCTTCTGGCAAGACAAGGACCCACCAAGTTACGATACACAGCTGTAATGAAATCTCTTGGTAAATTCACCCAATCTACCAAAGAAGGTCTTGATCGGCTTGTAATGCAGTCAGAGCTAAGAGATATTTACCACGGAGTTGCTATCACACAATTTGATCCTGTGCCAGATGAAAGAGATGCGGTCCTTGTCAATTATTATGTTCAGGTAGACTATTTACGAGCTATTCAAATTATTTTATTAATATTTCTAATTTGTTTTTTTTACATTTATATAATTTATGATTGCAAAAAAATGTGATTTATTTATTTTATTTTTATTTTTTTTAGCTCTCTGAAAATATTGAGGATCAACGTTTATCAGAAGTTTTTAAAACATCTTTGCGAACCAACAATTATAGCTTAGGTGGCACAGATTTATACGCAGATAAATCTTTACAGCTAGTGGCTGAAGGTAAAATTTGATCAAATTAAAATACAGGGTATATTCAATAGACACAATATTTCATATTTTGATAAATCATTTGTTATCGATTCTAGTATTTTAAAGAAAAATTGTAAAACATTAAATTTATTTTGTTTTTCACAATTTTGGAGTTGGATCCAAAAACTTCCTCATCATCTTTTCTTTGGCTCAGCCATTTTTTCTATGGTGTTTTTTATAACTTAAATATTTTAATTTTTGAACAACAATATAAAAAATGAATAGAGCTTTTTGAAATAAACCATGCAATGTTTAATATATCTATTAAAACACTAACAAATATACACAATACACACAAATACAAGACGTTTCGTTCAGAGGATATAGTGATCAAAACTGTGTGGAATTGTGTTTGTATATATTTGTTAGTATTTTAATAGATATATTAAATATTGCCTAATGTGTATAGTTCTTATAAACTATTCAACCACCAAAACTTTAATCAATTTGAAATATAAGAAATCCCAAAACTCAAATTAGAAATCTCTGAAAATATTAATTTTATTAAATAAAAAAATAGTAGATATTTATTATTCATAGGTTTATTTATTTGTAATTTCGGTTTGATCAGAAAATTTATACTTTCTTTTTTACTTTATTTCTCTAGATTTCGATGAGTGTATAAGCAAGCAATTTCACGATTGCTCTGAAAATGCACAATGTTTCAATTTGCGCGGAACCTACACTTGTAGTTGTCAAGAAGGTCATACAGATTTATCAGAAAATCCTCAATTCCCAGGACGTGTTTGCTCAGGTAAAATTAAAATTCAATTTCTTATAAGTTCCTATCTTTAAATTATATATGTATTTCATCTGAGGTGTCCACTTGCAAAAGCGTCTAAAACCATATTTTTACTAACAGTGAAAAACAATAAGAAATGCTCTTTCATGTGGTAGATTCAGAAATCGATTAGATATACCTAAAAATTACTTTTAAATATATAAGAATGTTTTGCATAGGTGAAAGAATGGCCTTCAGTTATTATATCTTAAAGTGCTCTAGCATATTTGTATGTGTACAACATTTATAGATTGTTGACTTTTCAAGTTATATCAGATGGAGTATATCCAAATAATAAAAAAATCACTCTTTGTTAAGAGTTTTTTTTAACATATTTTGCAGTTTGAGAAAATTTGCATAAAAGTTGGTATTGCAAGTACTCGCCTCATTTATAAAACTATTTATTATTTTACTTTTACTTCTAGTTTAAATTTTTGATTAAATATTTTATATTCTAGCTGAAATGATTGGATGCGAAAGGTGTAATTTCCATGGAACGTGTTATAATCGGGGAGAAGATCAAGAAATGTGTGAATGTTTCCAATGGTATGCTGGTGAAAATTGTCACATAAACTTGAAAGGTAAGTGTACAAAGATTTCTTATTGTCTAAAAATTTCTATAAAAGATAAATATTATCTAGAATTTGTTAAGAAAGAAAATGTTACTTCTAATTATTAAATGGAAATTACGGGAGTTCGGGACAGCTTATCTATCTGGTTGATCTTCGAAAAATCTTTTGTATTTCTGCAGAGTGACAACGTCTAGCTACTAAATTTTTTAATAAAAAAAATTGTTCGAAGAAAAATCTTTGTTTTGATAATATTAATAAAAGGAATATTGAGATAATTTTTTCATTTATTTAACATAAAAACGATTTCAAGAAATAGAGTTGGAATTCTACACTAGTGCTTTTGTTATATTCTGTTGTCTGCAAATAACTTGTTATTTTTTACATTTATGAATAACTATTTAACTAGACTGTCAAATCTATTGAAAAATGTATCATTCAATTCATAAAAGTTGAATTATTGATCTCTATAAATTTGTTGAAAATGGTATAATGTGTATAGAAGTTATAGCCCTTTTAAAAGCTCTGTCCATTTTCTTCCATGTTAAATGGACAATTTTCAATAATTTATTTCTCGGTAATGAAACAGACGATCAACTTCAAATTTCGGGAATAAATATTTAATACATCAATGATTCGATGATAAAAATTTGAGAATGTTTTAAAGAAAATTTTAAAAATGATAAACAGTCCCGAACCCCATAAAAAATAAGAACCACTTAAAAATATATAAATTGAAATTTTTCAGCGCTTTTGATCGCGTTGGTGACACTTGGAGCTGCTCTGCTAGCTCTTCTTCTGTTATGCACTATCATGACATGTGTACGCCGTGGGCAACCTACAAGTCGAGGGCGTCCTGTCACCGTCATTCGAAGGCCTCACAAACGTTTGCTCAGATACCGAGCTGGTGTGGCTGTTGGTGGCGGTGGCGGCGGTGGAGGCAGCTCAAGAATGGACCAAAGGGCCATGATTCAAGCTGGGGATTCCAGCAGTGAAGCCAGTTTTGACAACGCACCTATTTCTTATATGCAGCCCATTTCACCTCCCCCCCCAGTAAGTTATCTTAAATAAATAATATTAGTAATTTAGTAAGGGTTTAAATAAGAGACGTGCAGCTTTCATTTATTTCTTTTTATTTACGAACTCCCGCTAACATTTCGGCTATAGGTTGTTGCCATCTTTAGAGCTGAACAATGACAAACAATGATAACAATACTAAATCGGCCTTGTCTGAGTATATCAATCAATTATAATTTTGTTTTTCTACTCACCGGGAATTTGTCAATATTTATATAAAAAAATTTATATTTTTAAATTGAAGGGTTTTTTTAGTAACAAACTAATAAAAGACAATAATTTCAGTTAATTATTATTATTTATTTTATTGATTCACCAAACAATTTTGATCACCACTGGTTGACCATCTTCAGTAGTATAATAATAAAATGTTTCACCTAGAACCAACACCGAACTCCTTAAAAGTTATCTTCAGTAGTACTAAAAAATATAAAAATGAACCATTTCGTAAATTTTTTTTAAACAATTACACAATACAAAAAATATAGAATAAATAATTTAAAAAGTCACTAAGTTTTGGAAGAATTTTATAATAAAATTTATATATATATATATATTTTTTTATATAAATATTGACAAATTCACGGTAAGTAGAAAAACAAAATTATAATTGATTGATGTCAAGGCAAATTTGGTATTGTTATCATTGTTTGTCCTTGTTCAGCTCTGAAGATGACTACAACCAATAGACGAAACGTTAGCGGGAGTTCATAAATAAAAAGAAAAATCGAAAGCTGCACGTCCCTTATTTAAACTCTTACTAAATTAATACAACTACAGCTATAAAGAATTCCTAAAATAAATATTAGTAATATTTTAAATCAGGAAGATGGAAAAAATAATTGGTTTATTTTTTTGTGTCCTTTTTTTTATTTATTAAATGATTAATTGGACGTTTCAAGCACATTCAAGTGTCCATTCTCAGTATAATATCACTTTTTAGCGTTCATTATTACTGGTGTTACAATCAAATGTTGGTTTATTTAAATATAACTAACAAGTAAGAATACTTCTTTTTCTTTGTCCCTTATTATAGGCAATTTTTTCTTCAGATGCCTCACTTCTCCGGGGAAGATAGGGCCCAGCTCTCAGCACACCTCTTCGATGGTTTGCCTCTAGGACTTTTTGTTGCTGGCCTTCCATCCTCAATACTCTCTCCGTGCTGCTAGCTTTTCCGACATGTTCATTTCATTTTTCGCAGCGGGCTCTGATCCATTTTATATTTATATAATGTCCTAGATTTGGCACTCCTCTCTAATGTCCTTGTTCCTCACTCTGTCCCATCTTGTTCTATCCGTAATCGATTTAAATGTGAACATCTTCATAGCTTTAATTTCTGTTTGGTTTCTTTTTTAGTTTCTGCTCCATTATTTTATTTGTCTTTCAATCGTCTTATATATTTTGAATTTAGATTCTGTTGACATTAATTTATTTCGACAAGTGATATCTTTGAAGCATCAAGAGTTTCTAGCTATTCTTGTTGTTTGTTTATTGGTTAAAGTAATAATTACTTTCCTATAAATTACTTATTTCTTATATTTTAATGAATCAACATTTGAGTGTATCACCAGAAACAGAAAACTCAACAAATTGATTTTGTAATGAGGATGGATACTAGAAGGAAAAGTCCCCAATCAATTATTAAATAAAAAAGGACTCCAAAAATATAGATTGATTAATTTTTCGATCTTCCCGACTTAAAATGAATAAATATTTGCAGAAACTTCTCTTGATTAATATATACAGGGTGTTTCAGGAGGAATAGTAAATATTTTAGGAGGTGGTAGTATAGACGAATTGTAATAAAAAAATCCCATATAACATGTATCCAATTTTTATTGAGTAGAGAGATACAGCTTCGTTTCGTGTCTTGGTACACCGGTTGCTATGGGTTGCTATGGGCGTATTTATCGAATGTCAGCAGTATAGTGTTGATGTTCAAGTTGTGAAGTTGTGCTTTAGTTTACATTGAAGTTTTCATTGTGATTTGTTGCCCAAGTCTACTGTACTGAGGCGTGTAAACATGCCGCACATATTTACACATGATGAGTAGGGTTACATACTAACAGCTGTATATACTCAATAAAAATTGAACACATGTTATATGGCATTTTTTATTGCAATTCGTCTATATTACCGCCTCCTAAAATATTTACTATTCTTCCTGAAACACCCTGTATATTCTTATCAGAATGCCCTATATAGTACTAGAGTGTTTTTCAAGTCATTAAATGATGTGGACTGGGAGCATATTCAAACCTCATGGAATAATTGACTGAAAGTAATATCAAATATCTATTAATTACTTCATAAGTACTTGAAAACGACTCCAGAATTTTGTGTGAAACCTTAGTTATTCTTATGAGAATATTTATTTAAGTGATTTGAGCCCAAACTTTTATTTTGATGCATTAAATCTGAAAAACATCAGAACAAATTTAATTTTGAGTTAAATCTTTAGAATTTTAATTTATTTGTTCTTCTTCCAGGCTTTAAGTTCATTAAGTTCCAAATTGAAAAAAGCTCCAGTTTCAAGTATCGGTGTGGTGAAACCCACCCCGACTCTTTGTTTCGCACCTGACCAACGAGACCGCTCTCTGACAGTGATGATCCCAAGAGCCAAATATCGACCTGCTCCACAACCCCCAGGACAGCCGCCTCCCGCACCTCCTCCAATGGCCACATTCAGCGTCGATCAGCTACCAAGGCCTGTCACTGCCGAAAGAAAGTTGATAGCTTATTTGGAGCAGCAACCTCCACCAGGTCGGCGTCGTGCAGCTGCACAAGCTGCGGCTGCAGCTGCTGCTGCTGCTGCGGCCAATACCACGTCAGGTGATCAAGCTCAAACAACCATCACGAGTCCTAAACGAAAAGTGACGATTCCCGGAGAACGTGATCCTTCACCTAAGAAAAGCCCATCTCGAAAAGCATCTTCGGGAGCACTTGTTTCTGCCGGCTTTGAGGTTTCTGCGACAGTAGGTCGGAAGTCGGCACCAACTGTTGCAGATGCAACCAACACTATGTTAAGTAATGGAAGCAACATGACCACGTTACGAACTACAGACAGGTCGGCATCGCTTTAAAATTACTTAGCTTTCTAATTTACTTAATCTCTATATACATAACAACTATAGCAAATGAAAAATTTGATATTTTTTGTTTCTTATATCTGTGTATTCCCAATTATAATCAAAATTTGGAAAAACATTTATATAGAATAAAGTAATTTTGTCAAGTCCGGAAGAAACTTACGAAACATTAGTTTCATATATAAGTTTCTTCTAAAAACATTTAAAGAAAAATGTTCATATACCTTCTTGCATAAGAAAGAGGGGAAAGGAATCTGCAAAAAATTACGAACCCTACAAAATTTCAAAAAGAATGTTTCTTAAGGAATTTTTAACTCTCAAGTTTATTATTGAAACTATTCATATTATTTAGAAAAACTTTCTACAACCTGAAGAAGTTTTGTAACTTCGAGGGGTGAACCGCGACCTAAAATTGTGTACACCTACTTCCACTTTCAATTCCAAGTAGAAGACAATAGATGACAATAGATTATCTAATGAATTCCAAAGTAATTCCAAATAAGTCCAAAGACTTTTTTTTGGTTTTTAAGGAATTTGGTGTTGGTACTTGGTGAAACATTTTTATCTAATAATGTTAAGTCCAAAGACGGTGTAAACCTTATTCCAATCGCGATTCACCCCTCGGGTAACTTTCATTAGCAAGATGTAAATTTTTCATATACGAGCAAACTCTTAAAAAAGATATATAATTATATTTGATGTGGAAATAGAGATAATGTTAAATTTTTATTCTTTATAGATAAAAAATAAAACTGCGGATAAAATATCGGTTTTAGGCATCTTCATTCCAATCCCAAGAAGTAAAATAAGTCCAATAAGTTCAAACTAAATAAACAAAAATAAATAAATTGAAGATTTTAATATATATTTATTATACTTTCCTCTGAAGAAGGATACCGTTGAGGAAGACTAAATAAATTTATAATATTCTGAGATTCAACAGTTTTATTTAGCATCTATAAAGAATAGAAATGAATTTGTAAAGAAAGAAATTAAAAAATATACCTAGTTTTTATATAGAATTCATAACGAATTGGGCGTCCCCAGGTATGGCCAGGGAAGGGCCCTCCTCCCCCTAGACGCAAAGTGATTCTTAAAAACTTTAATTTAAATCAAAAATCTATAAATACTTACTGAAAATTAATTAAAGAAAAAAAAATGGATTTTATTAATTTTCTTTCTTATAGTTAATTTATTTGTAACCCTCGTTAATTTAGCTTTTTTAAATTTCTTATAGTTAATTTATTTGTAAAGAACATTTTCCTCTTGGTCTTATACCAAAAAGTTGGGTGCGCCCTTGCATATTTATATGTGTGTATATTTTTTATATGATTTATTTAAATTATATGATAATGAAAAAAATATTTGTTTTTTCAAATTACTATCAAAATTGGGGGCGGGTTAGGCTAGGGGTAGTGTGCCAGCCTGCTAACCAAGTGGACCCGGGTTCGAATCGGACTCGAGGCATCCGGCTAAAATCTGACCCCAGGGTAGAGACAAATTTTAAAAAAATAATAAGTAGTATCGTAAATTGGCTTAGAAAGGCCGAAAAGCCAAAAAAAAAAACTATCAAAATTTCATTTGCTAATTTGATAATTTAATTAATTATTTATTATAATATTATTAATATACCATAAATATTTTAATTTGCTGCTTTGAAATCAATAACATTTTTTCTCCTCTTTTTTGCATTTTTAATTACATCAAGCCGCTTTTGCTCCTTGTGCTTTTTTGTACTCGGATCTTTTTATCTACACTCTCCAATTTTTAATTTATCCCTAAGCTTAAATAAAAACGAAATGTTTATAATATAGCATTGTAAATTAAAAGCTTAATCGAGATCTTTATCCTCTTGCAGCAGCATTGTTAAGGAACCTCTGGATGATGACAGTCTTATCGAGGCACCTGCAACGGGCCTTCAAGAATTGTAAGCAATTCAGTTGTCTTCTTGAACTGTCCTTTCAAGTATTCTTATTTCTCTCTATTAGCGCTTGCTTGTTTTGTGTGTATATATATATATACTATATATATAAGTAATGTAAAACATAGGCGGCTCTTTTGAGATGGATTTAGTGAGGCAGAATTTGAAGTGGTTTTGGGCTCAGTTCTTGATTTATTAGTAGCTAGTAATGAAGCTGTTGAAGCTTTTATTTTTGTGATTAGTTTGATTAAAATTTGAATTTTTATTTAAATCACACATAATTAATTATATGTTTTTTTAATGAAAATGATGAGAGGAGTTACACCAAAAAGGTGGATCCCCTAAAGGCCTGGGTTGGCCCCTCCATCGTGAAAAGAAGAAGAAGAAGGGTTTTTATGGGCTGGGTAGGGGTCGAAGGTATCTGGGGATACGGGTCTTAAACAGCTGAAGGTTATAAGTCGCGGTGGCTGGGAGCGAGTTCCAGTCTCTGGAGGTCATGCGAAAGCGCTTGTTCAATTTTTATCTAATTTGACAGCGAAGGGGCGCTGAGCGTTGGAAAAACCCCTGTTTTTTTTTTTTTTTTGTTTTTTTTTAATGCAATCGAATGCAAGAAGGGGTGCGCCAGTAAAGATGCAGCTCCTATGGATCTCGAAAGACCCTTGCATTACCGAAGAGAAGGGAAAGTTGATTAAGTGAAAGGGTGTAGACGTAGGTGTCTATGCACCCAGATTTTGAAGGTTTGAAGATTATAGGTGCTGGGAAAGATGGAGGTTGGGAGAGAGTTCCAGTTTCTTGAAGTCATGGGGATATATGTATTGGCGAATGAAGTGGTCCGGCACTTTTCCAGTTTGACCGCGAAAGAGTGTTGGCAGTCGGCAAAGCGCGTGCTACGTGCAAAGCATGCTTTGGGGGGAATTATTGATTTTATCTCATCAGAGCACCTGCCGTGATAGTATCTATAAAAAAGGGAAAGGGCAGAGACATTTCTTCAATGAGCCAGCGAGTCGAGGGAGTCGGTGAGGGTAGAATCGTTAATTAGCCTGACGGCTTTCTCTTAAAGAGGGCTTTAGGGGGATAATTGATTTCAGCTCAACTGAACAGACACCATGATAGTATCTGTAGTACAGGGAAAGGGCAGAAATGTTTCATCGGTGAGCCAGGGAGTCGAGTGAGTTAGTTAGGGCCGGGTCTCCTATTAGTTTATTGCTCGCTTCTGAATTATTTATTGAAACAAATAAATTGTATATATATTGTATTTATTTGTTTCAATAAATAATTATAATTAATTATGAGTGATTTAAATAAAAATTCAAATTTTAAATTATTATTAGTTCTTTATGCTAAATTATTTTCTTGGAAAAAAAAACTATTTTCATTTTAATTGAGGTTTGGCGGCTGTTTTGCCTTACAAAATTTATCTCACGAGCCACCTATGATACATAAAGATGATGATATTAAATAGAAACAAGTATTATTATACTTCCATTTTCCTAGGACCGTTTCGGAGGCGCGGTCCTTTGATGAAACGACAGTGCAACCGCCCACTAAGTGCGTCCATGCAAATTATAATCATGATGTAAGTATAACAAAGCAAAGTAACTTGGCTAGGTGCGTAGAGGTCCTAAGGCTAATGACAAAGGGAGCCATGAAATGGAAATGACTAAAAATTGGTTAAATTTAATATTAGCTATATTCACTGAGCTAATAGTTTGTGAATGTCATCAAAATTTAACCCTAGAACACACAAGCTTTTTCACTGTTTTTACTGTTTTAATACACAGAAAACCCCCAGGCCTGAGAGAACCGGATTGTAACGTTGTGTTTGTAAAATGGTTCCAAGAAAAATAGGTTTATAATTTTTTTTTTTTAGAAAGATCCTTTAAAAAAAATTTTATTATGTATTAATGAAGGAATATTAAAAACTTGAAATTTATAAGACCCCTTTTTCTTAAAGTTATTGAAAAAAAAGGTGTGACCTGCTTATTCGTTCTAGGGTTAAATAAAATATAAATTGATTTTTTTTTCTGGCCCTGGTAGTTTATCATTTTAATTTATATGGAATCTTCCCATACATATTGGGCCACTATCATTTTTTTATGGATAGTCATTTTTATATGATCTTAAAAGGCCCCTATGCGAAATTCGTCAGAGATAGATCAAAGGTTCTAGGACTTACAGCGGTAAATTTATTTTATTTTTTTAAACCGTTCTCATTTCACCCCCCTCGCCTGAAAGAAATATTCACATCTCTTTTTAAATTTAGAACTCTTTGATAGTAAATTTCAGCTTTCTTGGTCTGAAAATTTTACAATTTTAATTATTTAAGTACCCCCTTATACTAATTTTTGGTCCTATTTCAATCAAAAACAGGGTCATTCCTAGCAAGTGTGCAGCGCGTGCAACGCTGTCAAAACAAGGGGCGGCCACAGGCCGCAAATAGTTCAATAAAGCAAAAAATTTTGAAACTTATAAAAAATAGTTATTGAAAAATCAAAATAAGTCCCGATTTCCCGATAGCATAGCATAGTTTAAGAAAAATGTTAGTGCACAGTATGTGTGTTGGTCCATTGTCCATTAATGTCTACTCTTTACACACATCCTTCATTTGATAGCGAAATTCGTGGCAGAGCAGGCAATACGTATTAGAAAACGATACCAAATTTTAAATTTCTATCTAAAAAAAACCAAGGGTCATATTTTTGAGACGCCTAAGGATGTTTCGTTCCACTTGCATTTTTATTAATGTTTTACTTTTTACTCTTATACAGGTAGAGGAGTTTATAACGTTAACGTTAAGTATTAGTCAAAATATGAAAAATTCTCTATAGGGGCAGCACATTAGGTCTTTGCACGCGGGTGGCCGACACCCTAGGATCGGCTCTGATCAAAAATTAATCAGCTCTTAATTTCAACATCCATATGGTAATCTAAAAATTTCTGCTCTGTTGTATTTTATAAACAAATGTTACATTTTATTTGTTTTATTAAATGTTATTAAAGGAAAAAAGTTAAGGGACCCAAGAATTATACTCTAAATACTCTAAATATGCCAAATTATTATTTTTTTTTTTTTTATTTATGAAACTCTCTTGTTTGGAAATAAAAATTGAAAATAGATCAAATAAATTATGAATAATAATATAATGTTCTTGATTCTATTATATAAAGAATTAAATAGAATTAATTAGTTTTTGTTCTAAATTATCTTAAGGAGTTTCTTTTTGGTGGGGACCAAAATCTAAGCCGAATTTTGCCTGTCATGTGCTTACGAAATATTTGTAGGGCCTCAAATTCAAAAAGAGAACAGTAAAAAAAAAAAAATGGCACCAAATAAATTTTCATGCTCCGATTGTAGAAATTAAAAAATTATATTATTTTTAATTTTAACATTGTTTGAACATTTTCTATTTTATTAGAATTTATTAATTTAGTACATGTATTTTTTAGGAAGCGGATACTATGGCGGAAAGAGATCTTGGTTCAACATTCCTACTTCCACATACTCAACTTTATAAACCTGATAAGGTAACTATAATTAGAAAATCTGATTATTTTTAAATTATTTCTACTCTTCTTAATTATTATTCTTATTTTTGTTTTCAGGGAAGCGATGTTTCGAATTTCGACTCATTATGAGTTTAAAGAAGATTCTTTGAATAAATGAAAAAGAAATCAAAAATATTTTTCATTTCTTCGAACAATTGTATGTCTTTTATGTCTTCTATGCCAAGCGCTTCAAAAAATTCCTCAAAACTTCGCTTAATTTATCAACCACGATTAGGAACTGTGAAATGAGAGATTGGCAACGCTCTGGCATTCAAGACCTTCAGACAATGGGAAAATGTTCTTCTGGGGAGACAAACAAATATGTACAATAAGTCGACTGTATAATTTAATCAGAATAATTTATGCTACTCTCTTGCATGATATATAATAGATTTATAGACATTATTAACGATATCTTTTTTCAAAATCAAAAAACAATGATAATTTTGTTTTTTTATTATATGTGACTGAAAATCTAATCTGTATTCTTTCTATTTCTATCCTCTGAAAATTCTTATAACATAATATGAAAGGTGAAAACCAAATTCGTTTCAATTTGTTTTCAAATTAATATTCCAATAAGAAATTATAATGAAACACCAAAAATTATTTAAAATTTGTTTTGTTTATTTTTTTAGTAATAACTAAAAGATCTATTGATATTGTAAATATTAGAATTTTTTTTTAATAAATTTTATAATTTATATTTGTATATGTGAGCTCAATTGTTTTAATATAATGAAGTATAATAATAACTTTCAATTATTTTTTTATATTTCTATTTGTAAATAATTTATTTAACATCCAGAATAAAAAAAACTTTTATTTTAAGAAGGTTTGGTGCCAAAACAAGAACATATATAAAATATATATTTTCTACATATGTATAATTTCTAAATTATATATGTAAAAATTTTGATATGTGTAAGACTAACTTAAAATAAATATCTATTATTATTATTATTATTAATCTGTTGTTATTATTTATTAGTTTGTAAAATACCAAGTTCAATCATGTGTTAAGGTGCGGACTGGCCATTGGAAAAGAGCCAGAAAAGCTTGCGCTAAAATGAGATAAGCTGACGTGTTCTGATGTGGCCATCCACTTGACTTTACCAGACATCCTGGCCCCTCACTTATATTTAATATGTAATAAAATTATTTATATTCATGTAGGGGGGAGGTTAGTTTTTGCATTTTTGGACTCCTGGGGGCCCACTGATTATGTATATAAAATTTGGTTGAGTTTGGTTCAAGAGCCTAGATTTTCATTTTTTGACCATACATCCCCCTTCCCCCATTTTGGGGGGTTAGTTTTTGCATTTTTAGACTTCTGGAGGTCCACTGATTATGTATACAAAATTTGGTTGAGTTTGCTCAAATGGCCTAGATTTTTAATTTTTAACCCCCCCGCCCCCTCCACCCCACTTAATTTTGGGTCGATATGCACCAAAGTCTAATCAGCTCTTAATCTCAATAGACCAAAACTACGTGTGAAATTTGGTTTCGATATTCACACTAGTTTTTGAGCTAGCTCGTCTACAAAAATTTGGTAACGCACAGACTAACAACCAGACAACCTGACAGACAGACTAACTAACAGACATTTTGACAAAACAATTATTATATTATTATATTATATATAAAAAGTTTGGAATAATAACTTTTTCAATGCTTTTATAATAATGCTTTAAAATCCTTAGTCTCCTTTTTGAAAGACATTCAATGCAATTTGGTTTCGATATACAAACTATTAATATTTTTTGAGCTAGCTCGTCCACAAAAATTTGGTAACGCACAGACTAACGGACAACCAGACAGACTAACAGACATTTTGACAAAACAATTATTATCTCAAAAAATATAATTTTTTTTGTGTTCACTTATTAGAGCTTTTTTGTAGAGCGAAATTCCATGGTTTCGCTCAATTTTTTTTAATCCAAATATTTTCAACCGTTTTTTAGATATTTCGAAAAAAAGAAGGAAAAAAACCACTTTTTTCATGCACGATTACAATACTTGACCATACCCTATATGGTAAAAAATTTCAACTAATAAAAAACCAATACATTTCATTTTCAGTTTTAAAACCCTCCCCTTAACTCTGCCCTCCCATATTACGATCGCTCTCCCCTTAGCTGGGTAGAATTTAAAAAACATTTGTAAATTGTAATTTGAAAAAGACACCTAGACCCCAAATATTAGCTCCATAACTTAAAAAAACATAGACGATGCGTTGTGTTTAAGACCCCAAAATTAAAAATCCCCTATTTTTCGGTTCAGGGGTCAAATTTTGAAAAAATGCAAAAACTCTCCCGATCAAGATATTTCAAAAATAGACCTATGTACCTGCTAAATCTTAAAAAACCCCAACAGATAGAGCATTTAAAAAATCTCAAAAATTTACCCCAAAATGACTATGTTCCTTTTGTGGCCAACTAGAGAAAAATACTCAAATATGTTTTTTTATTATTTTAATACTTAATCACTTTTCTAAAACCATATCGATATCTTTTCTGGTTTAAGAGATTTTGAAAAACTACGAAAACATATTCTGTGGCCCTTTTCCACTATTAGGTTTAGAATTTCGAAAAAAAGCCTTATTAGTGGTTATCCATGTCATTATAGGAATGCATAGTCAAAATTTCAGCACTTTAGGTCCAGCGGTTTGGTCTGTGCGTTTTCTGTCACCATGCTAGGGAACTGTTATAATATGTATATAGATAAAAGTTTTGTATTCATTTAGGTAAATACTAAATAAATAATACATATGGAGAGGATCAAAACATATATTAAAAATGTATAATTTTTAAAATAATTTAACATATTAAAAAATTACTGCGAATGAAATAGCAATTGCTTATAACAGTGATAACGAACCAAAATAATATGCTTATTATAGGGTGTTAATTTTAAACACCTAATAGGGGGTAAATTAAAAAAAATTGTTTGTTTTTTTTAATTAAAGTAAAATTATTATCATATACATATTTTGAATTATAAAATTTCATTTTTTATTCTGAGCCTCCGGTTGATTCTGAGGAAGCCTGTGTGTTATGCATTCAAATTGTAAGAGCTGTCAACTTGTTGCCTATGTGCAGGCAACTTTTTCTTAATAGTTTATTACTCTTTTGCCTATATAAATTAATAATCTTTTAAATTTTGTTTAAAAAATAGATTTTGAAGATAGAATTAAAACTAAGCTATTACAAAACTCGGTGTGTTGCCCGCAAAACTCATGGGATTTTTTAAAGGGTATTTTTTCATAAAATAAAGCTTATGTCTCCTGCTAAAATCTGACTGCCTCATCAATTTACACACACAGTACATATAAAAGTGTATATATGTTGCAGTAAAAACTCGTTTTTTAGTAAGAACGCGTTCTCACTAGTTAAAACGCGTTTCACTGAATACCTTTGTGGCAACGAGAGTATACTGATGTTGGTTGAGTTTGGTTCAAAGGTCTAGAATCTACGTTTTTGACCTTTCACCTCATTTTGGGATTTTATTTTCAAAAAAATTTAAACAAATATGTCAAAAATTACATCCTCTACAACTTTAGTTTTAATTTTTGACATTTTCGTTTAAAAATTTTTGAAAATAAACACCCAAAATGAGGTGGAAGTTTAAAAATGAAGATTCTAGACCTTTGAACCAAACTCAACAAACATCAGTAAGCTCTAGTTGGCACAAAGGTATTCAGTGAAACGAGTTTTAACTAGTGAGAACCCGTTCTTACTAAAAACGGGTTTTACTGCAACATATATATATAATTTTATATGTGCGTGTGTGTATGTAAATAAAAATCTCATAGGATATGGAAAAATGATTTTTGTTTAATTGATTTCATAAAATTGCTTGATATTAGCGATTTTGTATTTATCAATTTTTTTCTCAATCTAACTAATCAATGTTACAGCTATGAGTTTTTTATATTATAGTTTTACGTTGTGTTTTGAGAATTTTTGGACCTTAAAGAAAAATTTTATATTTTTCTCCTTGAAACATTTTGAAATATATATATATATATTTTTTTAATTTCAATCCATTTTTATTTCATCGTTCTGAATAGAGATCCCCATGTCATTTACAAAACTTATGCATATAGCTCATTAAAATTCCTGAGGAAGCTATTTGAAAAAATTGTATCTTATGAATATTAAGGAGTTCCATATTTGTCAGGTGCGAATTTCAAAAAAGCCTATCTTAGTAGTTATCCATGTCATTATAGGAAAGCACTGTCAAAATTTCAGTACTTTAGAACCAGCGGATTGATATGTGCGTTGTCTTTCACTAAGTCACGGAACTGTTTTATATACAGAGATCAATGAAAATAGTAATGTAATTCATATAAGAATATTTTAACCGGATACGGAGATTAGCTGGAGAAAAAAAACACTTTTTTCATGCACGATTACAATACTTGATAATACCCTGTATTGTAAAGATAAAATTTATAAATGAGAAATAAAACGATCTTATTTTATAGATTAAATCTATGTGAAGGTACACGTAATCATTCTAATATAAGAAAATAGCATTTCAATTAAGAATTTTGTAGATTAAATGAAATGTTATGAAAACATTCAGTTTCTTCACTGCGGCAGCGAGGCGACTTGAAATGTCAAAAGGGTTTAATTTTTTCTTCATCACATACTCAATCAAATCTATTGAAATTTCATATACATGAAATAGTTTCTTTTATCTTTTATATCAAATAGTTTTTATTAGAATAGTTTCATTTTTAAGGCTAGTTTATTTGAAGTCTAATTTGAAAAAACGCTAATTACTACTGTGAGATAATTTTTAAAAATATAAAATTAATAAATATTATAGAACAATTGATTATTAATAATAATATTCAATTTTTAACGAAATTGATTGATTAGTTTTTAAGAAAATACTAAAATGCTAGAAAACATTAATAAATTACTCGCTGATGCCGGGTGACTTGCCTCTTGATATCAAAAGACCAAAAGTATTATAAATGAGAAAGAAAACGATCGTATTTTATTAATTCTATCTATCTGAAAATTCACAGTATATCTATTATATAAGAAAATAGCATTTTGTTTAAGAATTTTGTAGTTTAAAAGAAATTGTATGAAAAGATTCAATTTCTTCTCTCTGGGAGCGAATCAACTAGAAATGGCCTAAAGTTTTATTTTTTTTCTCATTAGATATTTATTCAAATCTATTAAAATTTCATATCTGTTGGGCATTCTAATTTATCTTTTGTATAAAATAATTACTATTAGGAAATTTGGATTGTAGAGGGTAGTTTACTTCAAGTCCAAATTAAAAAAACGCTAATAACTCGGTTGAAATTTTTTTTTTTAAATATGAAATAATCATATATTATAAAACAATCAATTATTAATAATCTTCAATTTTGAACGAAACCGGTAAAGAAGTTTTTAAGAAAATGGCCAAAAACGGTCTGAACCGTCAAAAAACTATGTTTTTTGAAAACACGAGATGCCTTTGAAAAAAGTTTAAAAAGTCATATGAAACGAAACATTGACTTGTGACATGGAGATGGATTTTTAAAAGGCTTCTAAAACTGCCTTTCATAGACGGTTCAGATCGTTTTTGGCCATTTTCTCAAAAACTACTTAACTGATTTCGTTCAAAATTGAAGGTAATTATTAATAATTGATTGTTTTATAATATTTAATAACTTCATTTTTTTTTTTTAATTTCAACAGAGTTATTAGAGTTTTTTTAATTTGGACCTCAAGTGAACTACTACACTACAATGCAAATTTTCTAATAGTAATTATTTTATATAAAAGATAAATTAA
>JALMQS010000030.1:31898577-31968538 GCA_024734495.1 Forficula auricularia | reverse complement strand
TAAAATTTCTCCGATGACTATTTAAATTTCAAGAGAAGATTCTTCTTCTTCTTCAAGTGCTATATTCGATTCCGAGGCCCGACGATTACTGTGAGAATAGTATCCTCTCCATTGTAATTTTAAATTTTTCACAGTGGTAGTTTCCCATTGATATTGATATTAATAGTAACCACAGAAAAAGGGGGTGGGGGGGGATTCAAACTATTTTGAAACAAAAATGGAACCAGGCGGAAATTTTAATAAAATATTCTCATAATTAAAAGGAGATATTATTAATTGAAAATAGACCCAAAATTAAGAGGGGGGGGGGGGGGAATATCATGAATAATTTTGAGATAAGGCGATGCTCCGTTTATCAAATAACTATAAAATAATAAAAATAAATATTTATAAATAATTATTTTTCCCTAAAATTTTTTGAAAAATATTAGAAAAACAGTCCATGTCTGACCTTTTCTTAAGTGTTCTTCTCTTGTTATTTAAAATTTCGATTTTTTTTTATTTTTTAATTGTTTTTACTTTAACATACAGGGTTTGGTCAAGTATTGGAATAGTGTATGAGAAAATTTAAAAGTATTTTTACTTCGTTTTTTCGAATTATCTCAAAAACGGCTGAAACTATTTTGATTAAAAAAAAATTGAGCGAAACCATGTCCCAGATTACTTGTAATTAATAAAGTTGTTAGAGGGAAATAAGGACAATAGCTTATGCAAATAATTTTTATTTTTTGCCAACGTTTCGTCAACTTTGTGGACTTTTTCAGGGCTCAAATAAATTAACTTCTTTGAATATTTGTCATTTTATCAATATTCCATCTTAGCAAACATATCAGGCTAGTCATCAAACAGATTTGAAAAAAAAAACGTTGGCAAAAAATAAAAATTATTTGCATAAGCTATTGTCTTTATTTCCCTATAACAACTTTATTAATTTAATCGATGGACATAAATAATCAAAATAATTACATGTATGTTTTATAAAATAAACTAACGTTTTTATTAGTAAATCATAAAGAAATGTATTGTGTACATGTACTGTATATTTTAAAGCAAATCTTTTTTAAACATATCAATTACATACAGGGGGGCCCACTAACCCCTAGATTCATGACACCTTCTCCCAAGTTGTAAAGCTGGAAAGTCTAAAATCTAATTAGCTCCCTGTATTAGAAATACAAATATTTAAGCACAAGAACGAAATTTTTACTACTTTCCGTTCTTAAATTATCGTGGGTATCTGAATCCAGACATACAAATAAAATGATTTTTCCCATTTTTCAATAGAGAGCAAAAAAGAAAAAAATTTTCCTTTGAATCTAGTACTAATACTAGGCTATTGTAGTAAAAAACAGTTTGCCTAAAAGTACGCTTTTTGAAATTTTTAATTCACGACCCAATAATATCGATTGAAAAATTTGTTACATAACGATTATATATGTATATGTAGGTATAGTTAGTTATATAGAAAAACTATCATTTTACTAAATCATAAAGAAATTTGTCGCATTATTTTTAGCAAATCTTTTTAAATATATATATATTATACAGGGAGCGCACTAACCCTTATCTTCAAGACAGAATTCCTCGTTTGAAAAGCAACCCACACACACTTTCATTAAAATTACCCCCTCCCTCCATTTTATTTACTTCTAAAGAATTAGAAGTTTTTTTTATTAAATAAGTATTTTTGCTTCGTTTTTTCGAAATACTGAAATACTGAAAAGCGCTGAAAATATTTTGATGAAATAAATTGAGCGAAACAAAGGCGTTTTTATCTACAAAAAAGCTTTAATGAATGAACTTCAAAAAATTAACTTTTTCGAGATATTAATTGTTTTGCTGTTAGTAAGTACCTACGTATGTTACCAAATTTTGTGTACCTACTAACTACACTCTAGCTCAAAGTGTGAATAAAATATAAAAAGAGAGTAATTTTATTTTTACGGTGACTAAAATAGTGGGATGGAGTTCAAAAAGTAAAACTATCAATATAAGTCCTAGACCTTTTGATCGATTTGTACGAAATTTGGCCTATGCACCCTATATGACCTCATGAAAATGCCTCATTATGTGAAATTAATAGTGGCTCAGAAGAGGAAAGGTTCAAAAATAAGATAACTCCAGGTGTATGGTAAAGTCATGCGAATGGCCACATCAGCTTATTTTGAATTCATTTTTGGTCGTTGCCCAATATTCTCATTGTTATTGTCATTTTATTTTTTTTGACCCTAAAATTTACTTCAAAATAGGGTGGTCGCGACCGTTGGCGTAGTTAGGGAGTTTTCCTAGCGGAGGCAGCCGGCCAACTGGTTATCACCACAAGGTTTCAATTTCGGTAATCCGATTAGAGATCAACTACTTTTTAGTAGAATTGACAAATTTTGGAAGTAACGAAATAATTTAATGAGAAATACATAAGTGATGCCTCGTAATAATAGAGTTTCGATTTTTGATTTTGGAGAATTGTAATATTAAATACTTATTTTCATTTCATTAACTAAAACCTTTCAAGATTGGCATTTTATACTCTCAGGAAACTTTTTCATTTCAAAAGCTAAAATTTAGTCGTTATCTAGAGACCGGATACCTATGCAATTGCATATTTTGTTTGCAGCCACATACGACCTAGAGGATCAATTATCCGAATCATGCATCTAAGATACTGTGGGTTAAATTTTATACTGCATATTTTTGCATATTTGAGTAATATTGCATAAAATTGCATATTTGAAAAATATATCATAAAATTGCATATTTGAAGGATTTTTGTCGTCTTTTGACCAAATTGACTTTATTTTTTTATTTGTTTATATTATTAAAAAATAATAATATCCTTCGATGTCATCTTTTAATTATTACGCGTGTTTACAGTTTATTTGCTAATAAAGATAGAAGAGAGAGCGGCCCTTCGTTTTGAGAGGCCCTGCAGTCTACGAAAATTACCCAATTAAAAAACACCTATTTTGAATAACTTTTTACAGAATGATGATACCATTAAAAGATGCAAAACATTGTTTAGTAGCTATGATTCAGTTTAAATGAGTGAGAAAAATCATCAAAGTTCAGTGTAACTCCATAAAGTCCTCATATCCTGGAAACTACTTTGGATAAAAAAAATCCAGAGAGAAATGTATTTTTTAGAGAAATTAAGCTACATCAATAGTTTTTTGCAAAAGTCATACATGATTACAGATTTTGTAAGTTAATTTAATTTTTTGCCCCTTGAAAGCGAATTATGAATGCCAAACTTACTTGGAACAAATATTTCAAAAACTGCTTAAAAAAATAGAGATAAGACTGCTCAATTTTTGGAAGTCTGTCGTCGAGTGGCAGCTCCTACGAGCTTGCATAGGAACTGGCCATAGCAACGCCTGACCTTTCTTAGGGCCGGTTGTATGTCGCAAAGTAAATGCTTTTTACCACTAACAAACGGTAGATGGTAAATGGAGCCACTGGGATGGCCAATCAGATGACAGGCACATTCAGTGTCTGTCATCTGATTGGCCATCCCAGTGGCTCCATTTACCATCTACCTCGGTTAGTGGTAAAAAGCATTTACTGTGCGACATACAACCGGGCCTTAGGGCCAGGTGTATGTCTGTTGGTAAGCTCTTTTTAAACGTTGACAAAGGGTAAATCCTTAGAATTCACCTACGGGCACAAGGTGAATTCTAAGGAATTACTTTCGGGCACAAGGTGAATTCTAAGGATTTACCCTTTGTCAACGTTTAAAAAGAGTTTACCAACCGACATACAACGACAAAGGGTAAATTCTTAGAATTCACCTTCAGGCACAAGGTGAATTCTAAGGATTTACTTTCGGGCACGAGGTGAATTCTAAGGATTTACTCTTTGTCAAAGTTTAAAAAGAGTTTACAAACCGACATACAACTGGACCTAAATGATTGTGTGTCAGTTGCTGTCTTGCGGTTCATATGTTTTAAACAAAAAGCATCAGGCTATTGCATTGCTATATGATTTTCGATACTGAGCGTTAGTCATTCTCTCGACGAGTGGCAAGGATTATTATTTTAATATTCAATTTTATAAAAAATATATAATATGTAAGAGCATTTGTAAATAAATAATTCCTCGTTGTAAAATTTAATTGTAGGATTTTAATGTATATTCAAGCCGCCCAAAATCTTTGAACCTGGCCCCGCAAAAGGTCACACCGGGCCTGCTCTAGAGTAGGATTTATCTAACTTTCCACATAAATTTCACAATCACTGCTTAACCCTTTGAGGTACACAAATTTATACAATGGCCTTTATTAAAAACATTTAATTTAGAACAGAAAAGTTAATATGACTGAAATGTCTAAAATCAATAGTTTACGAGAAAAAAATATTCCAATATTGTAGAGTGGATAGACTTGAATCAATAACATATGTCTCTCTGATGGGGCGAGACATCCTCTCAAAATAAAAGACCAAAAGAATTATAAATGAGAAAGAAAACGATCTTATTTTATCAATTAAATCTATCTTCCAAAAGATATTTTTCATGTTTCAAAAGAATACAAAATTATTTAAGATCAACAATGTCGGAAAAGAGATTAAGTGATTTGGCAATTTTGTCAATAGAATGGAAGCAATTTCATTTGAAACTGTCATTAAAGATTTTGTAGAAAAAAATCTAGACACGGTAATAATTTTTAACTACCTGGACGATGTATGAAAAATTCTATTTAATGTACTTAAAATGTATTATTTTTATTTATTGCTATTATTGCTAGCTTTGATTTAATTAGATTTCATTGATATACTCTCTTACATATACATAATGACCTTTCTTTTAGTAAATTAAATTATCAACATGTTTCTTCATTAGAATTTTTTTATATCTAGAATATCTAGGACGTTAGAGCAATATTTATCCAACTTCCCACATAAATTTCACCATTACTGACTAACCCTTTAAGGTAAACAAATTCATATAAAGATTTTTATTAAAGAAGATTTAATTTCCAACAGAAAGTTTCTTATGAGAGAAATGTCTAAAATCAATAGTTTACTAGTTAAAATATATTCCCATTATGTAGATAGAATGGACTATATGAATCAATAACAAATAATGTATCTCTGATCTCGACACAACCTCGATATAACAGGCCAAAATTAATATAAATGTGAAAGAAGTCGATCTTATTTTATGAAAAGATTAAATTTCTTGAGGTTCATATTACTAGTTGAGTGTAATACATTTTGATTAAGAATTTTGTAGTTTAAATGAAATTGCATGAAAAAAGCATTTCAAATTTCTTCTTCCGAGCGAATCAATCCAGAAATTATAAAAATTTTTATTTTTTTCTCTAAAGATATTTTACCAAATCTATTGAAATTTAATATCTGTGTGTTAGTTTTTATTTATCTTTTATATAAAAAATAATTATTAATAGGAAATTTGAATTTTTAAAGGGTAGTTTATTTGAAACTTGAAAAAAATATATTAACTCCGTTGAAATTTTTTTTAAATATGAAATTAATAGATATTATAAAACAATGAATTATAGAATCATTTAATACTATTGTGAACCAGAAATTTATTAAAAATTTTTCGAGAAAAATTGTCAAAAACTATTTGAAACTGTCAAAAAACGATGTTTTTTGAAAGCGCGAGATGAGTTTGAAAAAAGATAAAAAAGTCATATGAACGAAATATTAATTAGACATGACGGTGAATTTTAACAGTTTTCAAAAAGTATCACTTTACATAGACGGTTTGGCTTTTGACGATTTTCTCGAAAAGTACTCAATCAATTTTGTTCAAAATGCGCTGCGATTCTTAATTCATGTTTTATAATATCTATTAATTTCATATTTTTTAAAAGTACTCTAACGGAGTTATTAGCATTTATTCGAATTTTCGAATTTCAATCACACTTTAAAATGCAAATTTCTCAATAATAATTATTTTATATAAAAAATAAATGAAAATAACACACAGGATATGAAATTTACGATTTGAATTTAATATCTAATGAGAAAAATAAAAACTATTGTCCATTTTTAAAGTTGATTCGCTTTCGAGAAGATATATTGAATCTTTTCATACAATTTCTTTTGAACAAAATCTTAATCAAAGTGCTATTTTCTTATATAATAGACATACTGGGAACCTTCAGATAGATGGAATCGATAAATAAGATCGATTTTTCATTCTCTGCCATTTATAATTAATTTGATCTGTTATGTTATATCCAGAGGATGTCTCACCAATAACAGACACCTTATTTGTCATTGATTCAAGTCCATTCACTCTACAATAATGAAATATTTTTTAACGCGAAATCATTGATCTTGACATTTTACTTAAATGAACTTTTTCTGTTGGAAATGAAATCTTGTTTAATAAAGATCGTAATATAAATTTGTAGACGCAAAGGTTAGGCAGTGATGGTGAAATTTATGTGGAATGTTAGATAAATCCTGCTCTAGAGTTTAGATATTCTACATATTCAAAAACTCTAATGAAGAAACATTTTTTGATAATTTACTAAAATTAAGTCTATTATCTATAATTTGCTCCGATGACTATTTAAATACCAGAGAAGATTCTTCTTCTTCTTCAAGTGCCATATTCGATTCCGGCATTCGACGATTACTGTCAGATGGGGGACTGGTTGACCTATTCAATTCTCCTCTTACTCATGTCACTGTTAATTATATTTTTATAAAATCAGAGAATCAATTTTTCATTCGGTGCCAAAAGCGATTATAGTACAGGCGTTCTGGCGCTCGCTCAGCTTTTAAGGCCAGCTGAGATAAAAATGTGAGTAAAACATTATTGATCTTCGTTTTGATTAAAACATGTTGTTTTCCTAAACTTATTACTATCGACGAGTATAAATAGAAGAAAATATAACTTTTAGAAGGAGTTAGGTGTTATTTAGGTGACATTTTAATATAATAATAAAACTTTAGGCAAAGATGAGGTAGGCTCTACATTTAATAAAAAAAAAATTGAACTGTGAAACCTACTCTCAGTATTTCAAGTTTTATTACCAGAAAGGATAGATGGATTATCTATACTTTATATAGAAAAGGAAGCATCGGAAAAATTGATCGCAAATTTAATCTAGTTTAAAAAATGTATAAAGTAGTCTTTGTCGAAAACGTGCTCCTCCTCAGAACAAATGGGAAAATATCGAAAAAATTCGAGTTTTTGAGATTTGCGGATACAGAAAAAATACGACAATTTTCAACTAGCGCTTGAACAGAACGGTTGGTCGAGAAAAAAAACCGCACATATAATTTGTAGGAAATTTTATGACCTTTCACTTTGAGTAGGAAAATTATTTTTCGAAAAGTTGATAGTTTTCGAGTTATAGTTAAAAACCGCCAAAAAAATGAAATTTTTACTCTTGCATTTTTAATAATGTTCTGTCATGAAAATTTTACAGACCTCAGATTCGGATTCAGTACACCCAAAACATAAAGGGTCGAAGAAATTACAACTAACCCAAAACTTTAAAAGAGAAAGAATTCAATCAACTTTTTCGACAAATTCTTAAGATTTTAGTAGAAATATTAAATCGCAACATTTAGTGGGATTCATCATAATATTTACTAAATTTTTAGAATTTGTCCGAAAAAGATTGATTGAATTCTTCTTTTAAAATACATCTTGATGATCTGAATTGATAGCCGATTTTTTTGAAAATTTCCAACTATTTTCAAAAAAAAAGATGCTCAAAACTTTAGTTAAAACATCTCCAAAAACTTTCCGGATAAACACACCCTAATTGGACTAGTTGTTTTAACAAAGTAAAATTTCAATTATATATTAAATATCCAATTTACTAAGGTTTGTGGCCGAGCAGTGGTAGTATCTTCCGCGCGATAAATCGTGTCAAATTTTATTCCACTTAATAAATTTGCAATAAGTTGTTAAGGAAACCTGGTCAAAACCTTAACAAGGACGGTATGACCACGACCAGCTAATCTCCTGGGTTGCAAGAGAATTAAATAAATTTGTACAACTTTAATTTTAATTTGACTACTATAATTGATTTAATCATACTATAATCCCAAGTAGTATAAAAAGCGCGACTGCTCCATAAATCAACATCCTCAAAATGAATGCAAACCTGAAATACAAATATCTGAATTAACTAACTTTTTGTAGGAACCAGACCAATTTAAATTAATACCATCTTTTCCTAAACTCATAAATCTAAATAAATCCATCTGATATGATACATCCAACTGTTCTGAAACGCTGCCCCTGGCAAATGTTTTTTCTTATACAACCCCATCAGTGATTAAAAATCCACAACAACAACTCCAACTGAATATTCATATGAACTTTGTCCAATGCAATTACATATCTTAATCTAGGCAAAAGCAATTTCAAAATATGGATTTTACAAGAAAAACTTCAATGATCTTTGTGGTCTCAATGGAACTCTCCACTATGAATATTCAATTTCATCAAAATTTATTAGTCATTTTCAAATATTTAGAAAAACTAAAAAAGAACTGAAAACAGTAATTGAATGTTGTGGGCTGACATAAAAATTTTCAAAAAACTGATCAGCGCTCATTTTAGTTAAAAATAATAGTAGGTTTTCACTCACGAATTTGTCTGAAATGTGGGGGAAAAAAACGGGGACCAAAAAAAAGAGCATAACATACATCCATCCGCACGCACTAATGGAGTTATTAGCATTTATTCGAATTGAACTTCAAATAAACTACCCTTTAAAATGTAAATTTCCTAATAATCATTATTTTATATAAAAAATAAATGAAAATAACACACAGATATGAAATTTCAATAGATTTGAATTAATATCTAATGAGAAAAAATAAATTTAGGCTATTTTAGTTGATTCGTTTGAGAGAAGATATTGAATCTTTCATACAATTTTTGAACAACAAATCTTTAAATTGCAAGCGTAAAGGGTTTTCAGGATATATATGATACTTGGGAACCTTCAGAGTTGATGAACGATAACAATACTGGATTTACTTTCATTTATAATTAATTTGATTCATATGTTATATCCAGATATGTCTCATCAATATAATAACTTTATTTATTTATTGATTCAAGTCCATTCACTCTACAATAATGAAATATTTTTTAACGCGAAACTATTGATCTTAGACATTTTACTTAAATGAACTTTTCTATGGAAAATGAAATCTTGTTTAATAAAATATCATAATATAAATTTCAGTATCACAAGTAAGAAGAGCAGTGATGGTGAAATTTAAGTGGAATGTTAGATAAATCAGTTTCAGAGGCTAGATATTCATATATTCAAAACTCTAATGAAGAAACATTTTGATATTTTAATTTAACAAAATGAAAGTTCATTAATTATATCGTTCGATGACTATTTAAATATCTAGAGAAGATTCTTCTTCTTCAAGTGCCATATTCGATTCCGAGACTTACTAGATTTATCATTGATGGATCAGTTGACCGACACCTCCTCTTACCTACGTCACTGTTAATTATTATATTTTTTATAAAATCAATGAATTTTTCATCCAAAGTAGTGCCGGATTATAGTAATAGCGCATCAGCGCCGTTCGGCCCGCCAGCGTAGATAAAAAATGTGAGTAAAAAAACATATTGACTCTCGTTTTGATTAAAATACGTTTTCCTAAACTTATTACTTATCATCGAGTATGGGGCCAGAAAGGCTATAACTTGCATAAAGTTAGCTTTAGGCACATTTAATATGAATGAATAAAACCTGGAGCAACATGTGATATAATTTTACATATTAAAAAAAAAAAAAAAAAAAAAAAAAAAAACTGAACTGTAAACCGAATTTTATCTTTTCTCAGTTTTAGACAGAAAGGATAGATGGATTATCTATACTTTATATAGAAAATGAAGTATTTGAAAAATTGGATTGCAATTTAATCTAGTTTAAAATGTATTAAAGTAGTATTTATCGAAACGTGCTCCCTCTAGGGTCTAAATGGGAAAATATCGAAAATCTGAGTTTTTGAGATTTGCGGATACAGAAAAAATACGACAATTTTTCAACTAGTGTCATTTTCAGAACGGTTGGTTTGGAGAAAAATACCTTAATGATATAATTCAGAGAATTTTACAGACCTTTTCATTCTGAGTAGAAAAATTATTTTGGAAAGTTTTCGATATTTTCGAGCAATATATAAAAACGCCAAAAAAATGAAATTTACCTTTTTTTTTGCATTTTTGACAATGTTCTGTCATGAAATTTTATATGAATTTTAGATCTGGATTCGAAAATTCAAAAAAACATATGGGTCGAAGAAATTACAACTAACTCCAAACTTTAAAAAGAGAAAGAATTAATCAATTTTTTCGAATTCTGGATTTTAGTAGAAATATTTTTTTCAAATCTGTAATATCAGGAGTGGGATTCATCATAATATTTCTACTAAAATCTTAGAATTTGTCCGAAAAAGATTGATTGAATTCTTTCTCTTTTAAAATACATCTTGGTTAATCTGAACCTGAGCTGATTTTTTGAAAAAATTTCCAACTATTTTCAAAAAAAAAAAGATGCTCAAAACTTTAGTTTAATACCCCAAAACTTTCCGGATAAAAACACAATTTAACTGGACTAGTTGTTTTAATAAAAAAAATTTCCACTATATATTAAATATCCAATTTACTAAGGTTTTAGGGGCTTCGAGCAGTGGTAAATTCTCCGCGCGATAAATTCGGTTAAATTTATCTCCCACTTAATAAATTTGCAATAAGTTGTTAAGGAAACCTGGTCAAAACCTTAACAAGGACGGTATGACCTCTCTCTACCTCAGCTAATCTCTGCTTGTGAGAACTAAATAAAATTTTGTACAACTCTAGGACTTTAGGACTTGACTACTTCATAATTGATTTAATCATACTATAATCCCAAGTAGTAATAAAAAGACTGCTCCATAAATCAATGCCAGATCCTACAAATGAATTCAAACCTAAATATTAATATCTGAATTAACTAACTTGTAGGAACCAGACCAATTTAAATTAATACCATTCTTCCCTAAATCCTTATAATCTAAATAACCATCTGATATGATATGATTCAACTGTTCGAAACGCCGCCCCTTAAATGTTTTTTTCTTTAAAATAACCCTCGATTGTGATTAAAAAAAAAATCCACAAAATGTAAATAAACTCCAACGGATCGCTGCTAAACTTTATCCAATGTACTATCTTAATCTAGGGTAAAGTACTTTAAAATATAATTTTACAAGAAAACTTTAATGATCTTTTTGGTGGTCCTCACGGAACTTAATTACAATATTCAATTTCATCAAAATTGGTTTAGTCATTTTCAAAATATTTAGAAAAAACTAAAAAAGAATTGAAATAAAGTACTAATGTTTGTGGGCCGATATGTACCAAAAACTGATCAGCGCTTCATTTTGTTAAAATAATGGTAGGTTTTCAATTTCATTTTAATCGGTTCAAATGTGGGGAAAAAATCGTGGACCAAAAAAACGATAACATACATCCATCCGCACGCACTTCCCGAAAAAATCGCACTTTTTGTCCTGTGGACGAGACCCCATGTAATTTTTAGCAAAACCGTCACGTGCTAAAATTTAATCTAAATGAATACTACAATTTGTGACTTTAATTGAGACCATGGGTTCCGTAATCTTTACCTGGAGACCCTTTGAAGTCGCGCTTGCCGCGAGACCGATTACAATACTTTACCCATGCTTCGCATTGGATAAAGTAAAAATACCGCTGCGCGTTTTATCGTTTAAATTTGATGAAATTTCCCACAATAAATATTCTAATTAATTTCTATCCTACTGGTTTCAAATAACAAACAAGTGCTGCGCTCTAGTTTTCATCAAAGAACTATAACGATTGCAACGTTAGTTGTTTGAAGAACTCGTGTCTTGGTTTATAAAGGGATTTATATATTAATTATTTTCCAAACATATTGTAAGTTTTCTGTTTAATTTGATTCATTATATTTATTATTTTATTTTTACTTTAATATCCATTTGGGCTTACACAAAGGTTTTAATAATAATTTCGATTTCCTTGACGCCATTTTCTCTAAGCTCTTGACATTCTGATTAATCATACTCTAAGTTTTACTCTTTAATATTTTATTTAATATAAGTATTAGATAAAATACTTTTTTTTTATCTTAGACTAATTAATGATCTGGATATGTTTAATATCAAATTTTTCATTTCATTATTTTGTAAATACACTGACAGTCTCGACGGATATGTTTTTTGTTTATTCAAATAATTTAATAATTTAGTCACTTTGTTATAATCTTCGTATTGTTTTTGAAAAAAAATTATAAGGTAATATTCTTATAAAAATATCATTAAAATTGTATTGTGGCTATTTTCTAATTTTATTTAATTTCCCTAATTAAAATACACTCTGCCTGTTACATTAATCATTTTATTTGCCTGTTGTTTTATCTTTAGAAAAACTTGAGCTTAGTAAAATTTATTTTAACGCACATTCTCATTCTCTGTATCTATATTTCTTCTTTCTCTTTAATTTGTACTGTATTTAAAATTAGATAAAATTTATTTTTTATCTAGCAGCCTTGAAAGGCTCTTAATTAATTAGATAATGTGTGATTTTCTTCTATTTTAGAGTTCTTAAATAAAATATTTTTAATCCTATAAATTTAATTAATAGATTATGATTAAGAATTCTAATTACTTAGAAGTTTTTATTATTATAAATGTCATTTATAATTTATTTTTAAATGTGCAGTCATTAAAATATTAAACATATGATAGAGGTTGAAAGATTAATTAAGATTTTTTTAAAATCACTTTATTGAATTTAATATAAAAATTCAATCAATTTATTCTTTACCCCAAATCCCATTATAAATAAGGAGTGAGTACAAATGGGGGTTCATGGAGCTTGAGTAGCCAGGAAAGAAATAGAGGGGTGAACCGTGATTGGAATTAGGTGTACACCGTCTTTGGAATTACTTTGGAATTCATTAGATAATCTATTGTCATTTACTGTATTCTACTTGGAAATGGAAGTAGGTTACACGATTTTAGGTCGCGGTTCACCCCTCGATTTTCCCTAATTTTAATAATTAAACATATCTTAAATATAAATGTATTAATAAAAGTCTCTTCAAGTTTACTTCAAGACTAGGTATATTGTACAGGTCATGGGCGTATCTAGAAATTTCCCAAGGGGGGGGGGGGGCCATACAATTTCAAAAAGTACAGACCACCCCCCCCTCCTATAAATAGGTACCTTATCGCCAGGACGTAGACGAATATATAATAAATATATTCATCATATTTCAAAATACACTCCATTGCAAAAAAATCGAACCACCAAAAAAAAAGTTTATTAAATATCAAATTATTTTTAAAATTGTAACAAATATCTATATAATTTGTTCTATCAACTCTTAGGTAGTTCTTTCACAAATGCAAAAATTCAAGAAGTCTTTGAAACTTGGAATATAAGTCATTAAAAGCATAATACACATACTGTTAAAATTTGAAGACGATTTACCACACCGAACATGAAATAATTGCAATTAAAAATGACATTTTTTACATAGGGTAGATAGGGAAAGGGTGGGGATATGATCATTATTGTATTTTTTTTCATTGAAGGACTTTCACCATCATGATGAAAAACTAATATTTGTTACAACAATATATTCGGAGTAACTTAAAAAAAATTGAAATTATTTACCTCTTAGTTTTGATAAAAAAAAAAAAACATAGGTATTTGGGCGATTATTTTTAGTGGAGGGGATATAAGCACAATGGCTTGGAAACGATCCGGCAAGTATGTGTGTATCCATATAGAGATTTCGTAGTGTGAGTGGACAGTCACGTTAAAAAAACATTACCTAAAATTTTAGTTCCGTTCATATTTATAGAGTGGTTACGAGGCTAAAACTTTTTGTGTGGATTGTCGCGAAAGAATCTCCTTAAACTAACATATTCATTAAATATTCTTGATAATTTTTAAATTTTATAAAAAAAAAAAATAAGTAAAATTACCGCGGTCTGCTTGAACTTCAGAAATATCTATTTTGTATATTTTATCTTTCTATCAATGCTGCTTAATTCAAAATGTTTCATTGATTCATATTTCAAATAGAGTTTGATCTTTTATTTAAATGTAAAGTGATATTGAGAAAGTATGATAATTTATAATTGTGTACTTATCTTTTAATTTATTTTTACTTATTTTTTTTATACTATACTATAACCCTTTAAAAACTGCTGTATTTAATGTTTCACTATAGACTAACACCGTTTTCCCTAAATGTTAACTTATTTATTTTTTTTTTTTTTTTTTTTATTAAATTCGAAAATTATTAACCATAATTATTGAATATGTTAGTTTAAGAGTTAATAGAACAATTTATATGGTTATTTGTAAAAAATTTTAAAAATAAATTGCTATTTAATAAAGTTTTTGTTGGTGGTTCGATTTTTTGCACTGCAGTGTATTTTAGCAAAATTTCAAAAAAAAAAAAAAAAAAATGATCTAAAATTATGCTCCCCTCCCACGCTGTGCGCTATGATCTGAGAACGCTTTTATGTATAAATCTGAAACTAGAATCAAGAGCTTATTAATACAAACAATTATCTCGAATTTTAGCTTATAATCTACAAGAGTTCTTTGAGCTTATTAGATAGATTTTTAACCGACTTCAAAAAAGGAGGAGGTTCTCAATTTGACTGAATTTTTTCTAATTTTCTTCATTTTTCATCTTGAAGTTCTGAAGCTATAAAATCTAATCAGCTCTTAATAATGAAAATACATTTTGACAATATAACCAACTTCCATTTTCGAAATACACACAGACACATATATTTGGTTTTAAAAGTTGAAATATTACCCACTGCCAGAATCGCCGAGAGCTTATCCGGAGCCCAAGAATGGATCTTATCACGGCCCCCCTCATATAAATATTTGTTAAAATATATTTTTCTATATAAATATAATTATTTATTAAAATCGAAAAAAAGTTGTTGTTTTTTTTAGTTTTATGGTTTGGACATATGACGAAAACGATAGTACTCACCCCCTGTCTCGGCCCTTCATGTAGGAACCACTCGAGGGGTGAACCGCGAATAATATCGTGTACACCTACTTCCACTTTCATTTTCAAGTAGAAGACAATAGATGAGGGGGATTATGTAATGAATTCCAAAATAATTCCATATTATTCCAAAGTCGTGTACACCTAATTCCAATCGCGGTTCACCCCTCGGAACCACCCTTTCCGATTTTATTTGATGAGCCCAGTGGCTGAAGCCCCCCTGTGCCCACTACCCTCGGCGAACGGAGTATTGAATTACCTTTAAAATTTAATTTTTTTTTTACTTTTCCATACAGGGCATGTCAATTATTGACATAGTGCATGAAAAAAAGTGAGTTTTTATGCTTCGTTTTTTCAAAATACTATATCTCAGAAACGGCTGAAACTATTTTGATTTAAAAAAAAAAATTGAGCAAAAGCATGGCGTTTTGGTCTAGAAAAAAGCCCTAATAAGTGAACATCAAAAAAATTATATTTTTACGATATATTAATTATTTTATCCAAATGTCTTTTTAGTATGTTACCAAATTTTGTATACGCTCTATCTAGTGTGAATATCAAAACGAAATTTCACATTTAGTTTTGGTGCATTGAGATTAAGAGCTGATTAGATTTTGGATGAAATCGAAACAAAAATTAAGGGGGGTGGGGGGGAGCTAAAAAATTAAAAATATAAAATTTTCAAACTAAAAAACCTAAGAAAAATGCAATATACTATAAAATGAACTTATAATAAAAACGAGACAAAATTGGGGGGGACTCAAAAAAATAGAAAAAATAATCGATTTGTACGAAATTTCGCATATGCACCCTATACGACCTTATGAAAATGACTCATTATGTGAAATTGATGGTGGCCAAAAAGAGAGGAGGGAGGGGGTGGGGTTCAAAAATATTTTCAAACAAAACTCGAAGAAAACTAATCACATACTACTAAAGGGCATTTGTGCCTGCCTCTGTAACTACCTACTTATCTATGTTCGTCCCCCAGGTGGTGGGGATGGGAGTCCGGGGGAAAGCTGGAGTTCTAGGGAGGTGGAGTACAGGGGCTGGGTTTACTGCTGTGGAGTGTGATCAGAGGCGGGGGAGAAGTTCAGGGGTTGTGGAATTAGGGTCGGTGGGATGGAGAGTAGTTGGAGATGGAAGAGAGGGTGGCGAAGCCCTTTTGTTAGCAAGAGGCCCACCGAAGATGCGCCTTGCAGCTAGTATTTCTAATGAAATAGTCTCAAAATTAAAGGAGATATTATTAATTGCTAATCGGCCAAAAATTAAGAGTGTGTGTGAGGGGAGGAGGGGGATTCTTTCCTAAATGATTATAAATTATTTTATTAAATATTAATATAAGAGAGGAGCCAGCTTTATTGTAGTCATGTGCATGGCCACATCAGCTTAATTTTTTCTCATTTCAAATGTCTGAAACACGGAGAAAAATAATTTTCAACTGTGATTTTTTTATCTGTCTGTATTCCGATAACCACGCCAACTCAAAACAAAGCCGTACAAAGATCATCCTTGTTCCTTTTTAGTTTTTATTTTCAAAACAACAAGCTGATAGGTTTTGGGTGAAAGTTTCAGAACTAGATGATTATATATCTTGGACTGTTGTAGCAAATGTGCTGAAATTTGGTACAAATGTTTATATCAGAAAGATACCAGGAGCGGTCCCAGACTTTCATTTTTTGTTGGTGGGGGGGGGGTCATGTACCTAGGATGTTATCTTTGATATAACCATCTTACAAAATTAAGACCTTTTTTTTGTTTTGGAAACCATTTGGAGGGGTCATGACCCCCCTGGGACCGCCCTTGCTCTCTACCTACTGAGTTTCATCTTTCTATATTAACTGTTCAAGACAAAAATGTCCAAATCCCAAGTTTGTGACTATCGAACGAACCTCTACCCTGATTCTTTAAAAAATTTCCACTTTTTCGGCAAAGGTATCAAAGAGTGGATTCACCTATTTTCTAAGATAAAAAATAAAGAAATAGAGATTCGATATTTATTATACGCCGAACAAACAAACAAAAATTACTAGTTTTTTTGTTTAAAGGTATCTAACAGTCGTTCCACTTATTTTATTAGATAAACTTATACAGATATCCACATTTTTTTGTTTTGTTTTTTTAATAATAGTATTCTTCCGCGGATTAACAATCATATCGATTTGACTTGATTAGATCCAGTTCAGCTCGATATTTCGGTATATTATTTACCATAGAAAATAGATGGAGCCACTCTTCGATACTTTTACCACTTTTTCTTCAAATTTCTATTAAAAAAAATTCAGTCGAATAGAGAACCTCCTCCTTTTTTGAAGTCGGTTAATAATAGGTAATTTTTAAAATTTTCTAAATATCTTCAAAATTATTGTTGAGAAATGAGTTGCCCAACCCTCTCATAAATTTCAAAATATTGCAGTGGGATATTCTAAACCAAACATTCAATCTTCAATAAACAATTTTCCATTAAATTTAGTATTGATTAAAACTTTTATATTTCAAAAATTATAAAACAATTTCCTTAATTATACTTTTATATTATTATATAAGTATGTAGTATGTTAGATAGTGAGTAAAATAATTTCATTAATGTTAGATAGTGTTAGATAGTGAATAATTTCATTAAATAAGTATATTTTTTAGTAAAAATTATATATTTATTTATTTATTTTTATTAAGGGAGAATAGTGTAGGTTCTTGGTGAAACATATTAAATAAAGAAATTTTTTTTGAAAAAGAGTGTTTTTTGTGAACTCCTGAAGATGGGCTTATACCCCGAAATATATATATATATATATTGAGTCGTGCTAAACAAGCATCCGATCTTTTATTTATGTGAAACCTACCTAGTATTTTATATTTAAAAAAAAATTTTGAAAAAGTTCCAAAAAAACATTTTTCAAAAAATTTTTTTTACTTTATATATTTATTTGTTGAATCTTAGAAATGTTAGCATTAAAAAAGAAATTAAAATAAAACTTTTCAGATACTCATGGATATCTAAAGAAGTAGATAAAAATAAATTATATTTTAAAATTAATCTTTTTAGATGCAGAATCAATTTTCTTAGACCCAATGAATCGACGTGCCCAAGTCTCGATATCAAGACTGATCAGCTGATCTCAAGCTGATCTTCGAGTTCTTCATTGCTTTTCAAGAACTAACTACGCGTGCTTCCAGCTTCGCGTCTTTGTTCGAATTCCTTGCTCTTCAGCAGCAAATAAATTTCTTGGCATGGTTAGTGCACAATTTCTTTTCTAAATTTAGTTAATATTTCACTTATTAAAAAAATATTCACATTACCTTTACTTTTAAAATTTATTTTTACTACACTATATATATTATATATAGCTAATTCAGCCTGAACCGGATACGCTTAAGGGGTGATAATAGACTTGATAAGGCCCTAAGCTATTTGAGATACGGGGCTCTTTATAAGTCCAGATATTATATGTCAGTGCCAAATATGATTTTCGGAAACCTAGAGGGTTAAACTGAAATACAATTAAGAAGTATATAGATAGTGCAATAATAAATCTTAACTTAAAATCATTTTTATTCATAACAAACTTAAAAATGTAAACTCTGGTAAAAAGAAACAAAAGTTTTTTTTTTTATGAAAATGATGAGAGAAGGAATTACACCAAAAAGGTGCAACCCCTAAAGGCCTGGGTTGGCCCCTCCATCGTGAAAAGAAGAAGAAAGAATTTTATGGGCTTTTTAAATTCTTTTAAGGTAGTTCTTTCACAAATGCAAAAATTCAAGAAGTCTTCGAAACTTGGAATATAAGTCATTAAAAGCATAATGCACACACTGTTAAAATTTGAAGACTATTTACCACACCAAACATGAAATAATTGTGATTAAAAATGAAATTTTTTACATATGGTAGATAGGGAAAGGGAAATGATCATTATTTTATTTTTTTTCATTGAAAGACTTTCACCATCCTGATGAAAAACTAATATTTGTTAGAAAAATATATTCGGAGTAACTTGAAAAAATTGAAATTATTTACCACGTAATTTTGATAAAAAAAAAAACATTTGGGCGATTATTTTTAGTGGAGGGGATAAAATATCAATGGCTTCAGTCACGTTAAAAAAACATAACCTAAAATTTTAACACCATTCATATTTATAGAGTGGTTACGAGGCTAAAACTTTTTGGGTGGATTGTCGCGAAAGAACCTCCTTAAAATGCACAATTTACAAAGGCTCATTATATATCTCTTATGGGACGTTCCTGATTTGCGGCATTGGGACAAATAATGCTGAAGTATATTTAAGTATATATGACAATTGCTCACTCGGACAATTTTTTGGGGGAGCCCCCAAGAAAGTGGGGGCCCTAAGCTATAGCTTCTGTAGCTTATACGTAAATCCTGCACTGATAATGAAGGTAAAGGGTTGCAACTTCCAGTATCCTTCTTTGATATTCACCAATGATTTCAATAGAATGCAACCAGCATGACTAAGAATATTTTAATAAACCAATGGCATACAATGTTTCTATCAAGTCAAACGTCCATCAATATGTTGCTTATCTCATTATAACCCTGGAACTCTACCCATCAAAAAATATTTGATTTTACTACCCTGGGGTACAGGTGTACCTCCAATAAAAAAGTTATAAAAAATAAAATTTTATCTTTTATTATAAACTAAAAACATCTCGTGACTAACTTAGGCTCTAAGTAAATGAATGGTACCAATTTTGAGTCACTTTGAGCACTCAGGGCAAACTTTGGTTTGATGCTCTAAACATATGAACTTATTACACTTTTTATATGAAATCCGCGATTTTCGATCTTTTTTTCTGGGACAGAATGAACATCTGCCAGACGATGGTAGTTTAGGTATTGGAATATTGGGGTTCTGGGTCCAAGTTTAATATTCTCTCAATAACGGTTCGGAGTTCTGCGGATAAAGTAAATATTTGTAAATTATAAACTTGTCACACTAATAAAGTAAAGAAAATTTAAAAAATATAAAATTCTAGGTAGGTTTCACATAAATAAAAGACAAGATGCTTAATAGCATGAGTATATATATATCGGTTCGAGCCCATCTTCATGAGTTCAAAGAGAAAAGTGAAGCCTTAGAAGGGATTATTGATTTTATCTAGCTAGGACAAAAGCAATGGTAATATCTATCAAAAAGGGAAAAGGACGGAGACAATATTTAGTTAAATACTTTCTTCAATTTCTGGTCTTATATATTTATTGATTTCATTTTCTTATGTCTTTCATACTTCATTCAAATAAATTTTAAATAAAGACCTCTTCCCTTGCCAAATTTAATATTTCTTTGTTTTCTAGGCTTGAAAATTTAATAATTTTAATTTTTTGAACTCCTCACCTCCTCTTCTCTCCTCTTCCCTATCTAGAGATGGTTAATTATAGGTAATACCGATAGCTTGTTTTTTCCAATATCAACCAAAGTAAAAATTATCTCAAATTTCAGTTTCCTGGCTATAAGAAATAGAAGAATTAGTGATGAGTCAGTGAAGGCTTTTACTTTCATATATAATATTTATATATTTATTTATTACTAGTATTCATAATTAATATATTTTTTTTTACCCTGGCTGTGATTTCTAGACTTTGCTTGCATTTAATAAGTTTTTAATAATACGATAGTAAAGTTTTTAGTTTTCTAAGTATAAATCTTTTAAAAAAAAATTATTTGCGATTAATTTTTACATAAAGGTTGAAATTTTGTTTAAATCACACATAATCAATTATAACTGTTTATTGAACTCAAGATAATAACACAATATATCTAAGACGCTATCGTTCTCAAGTATGAGCTCCCACTCCAATTTTAGGTTAACTGATTTGACCACATCATTGTCCAGTAGGCTGGGTCGAAAAAACTGATTTTTTTTTTCGAAAACACTTTAGTGTGGAAAAGTTCCTGGAAATCAGAGTGACTGTTCAAACTTGGGAACGATCACAGAATAAGCCGATCGAATCGTCGTAGCCATATTGTATTATTTGTTGATGTGTTTAATAAATAATTATAATTATTAATTATTATCGGCCATCTTGTTTGTTTGCTTTTATCCCCCCCCCCCCCAGAGAGGCGCTGGCGTTGTGTCCTCGAAAAAAATATTTTTTACATGCCACAGGTGTGATATCTATAAAAACACTCGTGTATTTAAATGGAATGTTGTGTGAAAACATCAAAGAAATCGGTGAAGAACTTTCGGAGATCCTTCAACGTATCACTTAAGCGTAACAGTACATTTTTATTTATATAAATGTCTGATTTAAACAAAATTTCAACCTTTAATAAAATTAATCACAAAAATACAAGCTTTAACAGTTACATATCTAATTTTTAGATAATTCAATTATTATTATTATTTTGTTTATAGAAACAATAAAAAAAAAAATTTGAACATTTGTAGATAAAATTGAAATGAATACTTAATTAATATATACGTGATTTATATAATTTGTTGAAAATAATATTTCGGTGTTCTACGCCGATTAATAAAAGAAGAAAGCATAACATTACGAATAATATTAAGTAATATATTAGATACATATATTTAATCAACGAGATTGAAATTTTTCCTTTTTTAATTAATCCTTAATATATTCAATTATTTAGGAAATTACACATGTTATTACATAATTATTTGTTTTAATTTATAAATTTTTAGTATTTTATAAATTTTTGATAAATGTTTGTTTAATTTGAATACTAAAACGAATGAGCTTCTATTTTTTTTCTTCTTTCTTCATGTTTAAAGGTGGATTTGTATATTAAATATTATATGTTAGAAGATATTAAATACTGAGTTCTATTTATCTTGTTTTTTTTTAAATATTTTACCTTACAACCATTTAAAATTATTATACTTTCTTAACATTGTTTATATATTTTATTTTATTTGAATTTGAATTATCTATAAATTTCACATTAATGCATGACTTTAGAATGAAATTAGAAAATAAAACTATTCTCATTATTTTTAAATTCTATTTTCAAAACTCAAGGATAAGTAATTTAGAAAAAGGTATTAATATTTTATAAAGATTTTTTTGCCCTATTAATATATAGTTTTGAAATCTTTATAAATTGTGAAACTAGTTGATGACTTTTGTGGATTTTGAGGTCCCATCTTCAAGTACGACCCTCGCCCTGTGTTTAGAGAGAACAAGGAATCAATACGGCTGCCTGCGCCCAGCACTGGCTTCATGCCAGTCTGCATGCATCGCGACTTTTTCTATCAAGAGGGAAAACTAAATTCAAATAACATAGGGGATCATGAAGCATTCTAGGGAACTGAGAATTATTTTTCTTATACCAATGTCCGTTCATAACCGAACTCTCCCGTAAATGAACTAATTAAACAAGGGAAATTTTCATTTAGTTTAGACTGAAACTCAAAACTGTAGTATTTGTTCCTGATGCAGAATGAATAAGTTGAAAAAAATTACCAATGACGACTCTCGTGTGTATAGGTTTTTTCTTAAATCTTTTCGATATTGAGAAACTTCTTCCTTCTTCGGACGATAGTGAGTTATTCGCTGTTGGCCGTTTGAGAATAAATTTTAAATAAATTATATTAAGGTAGTTGTTTCGCGACAATACTAGCAAAAAGTTAATGCTAAAGTATATAGAACAGACAATAAGGATTCATAATTCATAAGCCCAAAACTTTTGAATGTTTATGTACCACTACTAACCAACTCCGTGCTCGTTTGACAAATCTGGCAACATTGTCAGAGCTTGAATATTTTATCATAGAAATGACAGATAACATACATTATAAAGGTCGATTTATTAAACAAAAAGTTCTTAATAAACAATTAAAAGCTGTTGCTACATGGCTGAAGCGAAAAAACGTACTAAAGTGAATCCACTTTTTAGGTTAAATATATGCGTTGTTGCCAGCTTGTTTTTAGTGTAAATTTTTCATTATACATTTTTCATTATTATCTCAGAAACTGTGTTGTAACTATGAATTAAAATTTTCTTAAAAAATGTATTAGTTATTGTTTAATCTTGGTTTAGTTTTTTATAACAATGGTAAAAAGAGTTTCTTAATTATAATTAAATATGTATGTAAACTTTCCGATATCCCGTATAGTGCAATGTATAAGTCTTTAAAACTCTATCTTTGGAATTTAATATCTCCGGAACTATATTGTTCATAAATTTCGTTTTGCCACCAATCGATGCAGAAGTATTTAAATAATAATCTCTCTAAATTTCAAAAAAATCCTAAGAAAACTCATATGATGAAACAACCTTAAATCAAACTTTTCATCAAATTCCATAAAATATTTAATTTGAGCTAAATAAATGTAATTAATATTTTTGTAAATCATTTTAATTCTATTTTATTTCAAAAAGTCCTCTGTTTTATGAATTATGAACATTTTCAAGTACTAAAAATCATTTTTTCAAATTCATCTTTATTATATATCCTTTAACTATGAGATAAGATAAAAATTTCCCTCCTGCATAAGCGAGACATATGGGACTGATAGGGGCATTAAATTCTCTGCCCCCTGTCTAAGAGAAATGGGTTTTCACATTCTCTCTTGCTGTGACCCCAACACTCTGTAACTCTAGAACCCCCGGTGGTAACGGTGCCAAATTTTATTGCAATCGGTTGAATGTTGCGGCCTGCAGCGCACATACAAAATTGGGATACATAACATACAGTACATATATATATATAAATTTTGAACGGAGGGTGGTTTTGGGGTCTAGGGACCATGATCGGAGAAACTATGATGGAATTTTTCGGAAGTTGCACCAAAAGTGAGCCCAATAGGTATATTTCTTCGAAATCTACCTAATAATGGGTACGAGTGCGCTCTTTGTTTTATCAAATTTTTACTGAAAGTAGCTATTTAAATTCATTGCAGATCTAAGAAATAAAATTTTTGAATATTTATTTATATATATGTTCTATTTAAGAACCTTTTTATTTAAAGATATATTGTTTAAACTATATAAATATTAGCATTGCTCTTATGAGCATTCTCTATTCTTGCCAATCGCAAGATGGCGGTTGGTGACGTCAGGTGGAGACACTTTCTCGAGCTAGTCTTCCCTCCCTACCTCCCTGCTCAAACCAGAGAGGTCCTCCTCTTTTTAACCGACTTCAAAAAAAGGAGGAGGTTATTTGAACCTTATTTTCATTTTCTGATCCAAAAATTACTGCATACGATCAGCGAGCTCAGTATTGAATTTACACAAAATTTTCATTTTTTTTTTCTTATTCGCGTTTAGAAATATTGAAACATCTTAATTAGACGGAAAAGGGGCTGATAGAACCTTAGGATTATATATGTGAATGTAAGGTTCCTAGTAAAGATATCGGGAGCCGTTCAACTAAAACCTATATTCCTTTTTATTGTTATGAACAATGAGGAATATGAATAAGTAGGGATCATAAGAAATTCCCTTGAGACTCTCGCTCACCCAAGTGCAAAGTTTCATAGATTCATCTATATTTTCAACCTTCTGGGTGTGATTTTTCCTAGGTTTAAAATTTATCGATTTTTACATGCTTTATATTAGCTTCACCTGTATGTATGTATGTATTTATATATGTATCAATGTGACTTTTGCTCTGTTAAATTCCGCAAACATTTCTCTATAAAAATAATTGTTTACTTACTCAATTTAAATGAAATTATTTAAAAATAAAAATTTTTATAAAAAAATTAAAATAAAACCGACTTCACAAAAATTAAATGCAACAAATAAAAGAGAACTACCTAGGAGCTATAGTGATCCAAACGCAGAAAGAATCATTAAAATCGGTTCATAAACAAAGAAGTTACAAAGAACATACATAGAAAAAAAGGTCCAATACCAATGAAATTTGGCGAAGAAATCAGGTAACATAGACAGAGAGAAAAAAAAGTCAGTCGAATTGAGAACCTGCTCCTTTTTTGAAGTCGGTTAAAAATAAATACATTTCATTCTGTTAAATTCCCCTAACTTTTCTCTATAAAAATAATTAAGATTAAAAAGTAAAAAATAAATTATATTAAAAAAAAAAAAACTAAAAAACACGCTTCTAAAAAGTACAAAATAATGTATAACAAAAAGTGTGGGGCACTTTGTCGAAATTAATTAAAGTACATTTTCTGCGCCTCACAATTTTTGATTATTACATTATTTTGTACTTTTTAGAAGCGTGTTTTTTAGTTTTTTTTTTTTTTAATTTACTACACATTTTTCTCTTCAATCAATATATTTCGATTTTATATAAAGAGAGAAAGTGAGATATGAGTAAGAACAAATATTATGTTTGAAATAATTTGATGGCTATAATTAAAAAATGAATTATTTCATAATTCTCATTAAAAACGCATAATTTAGGTAGTGTTTCAGCCTAAATTCTTCAACTTATTAACAATGCAACTATACTACAACCAGTGAAAACTAAATTAAACAAAACCCCTTTACAGAAAATTCAAAACTTTTTTTACTTTTTCATACCTTCTATACTACGCATTAAGTCTCATCTCAATTCGCAAACATTTTGAAAACTTATTAAAAACTATCTCTTTTTCAAATTTAATATAAGTTAAATAAATGTTATGTTTTTAAATTTCTTACTGCCGCTCTCAAGAAGTAAGGAAAAATTGTAAATCGTTCTTGGTGGATCGGACCTTTGTGTTGAATTATAACAAGGTCAATGATCTCGGATCGTCTCCAAAGTTTTCTGCCCACGGCTTTCGGATCACCATTACAACTTGAACTGACTCTGCTCGCTCTCTTTAGTAACGCCTTCTCTACTATTTTTAATTATTTTCGATAATTATTTATCGATTAAAGGGAAAATTAATTTTTTACTGGTGTCATGGGACCATTGAATTTTTTAATGTTTAACAAGCTTGGAACATGACTCTATATATTACAATTGTATTCAAAAATAGTTAAAATACAATCAATTGATTAATTAATAAGATTATTACAAATTTAAAAAATAAATTTGAAAGAATATTTCACTGATATTATTCTCAATTTAATTATCTAACAAACATTATCTTCCTAAAGATTCTTAACAAGAAAGACCTGTTAATTTCACTAGAATTCTGTATACTAAATTCGTTAGAATTTATGATCATATCAATATTCATTTAATCTTTAGGGCTTTAATTTCTATATAATAACGGTCACTAATTAAACTTCTGGACTTCAAGGGGGTTCGGTAACCAAATACTCAAGATACGAGGTTCACGATTGCATTACCAAAAAACACAACCAGTAGCTAAATCGTTACGTTGAAAAATTTTGCACATTCATTAATACAAAACTTGTTTATATCTATTTTTTTTATCACTATTTTCTAAAATGTAAGGAGTCATAAGAAACCATCTGAAAGTGAGCTTTTTTCAATGGAAGGCAGCCCAATTTATGATCATATCAATATTCATCTATTCGATTTTCATTTAATCTTTAGGGCTTTAATTTCTATACAATAACGGTCACTAATTAAACTGTGGTTCGTGGATTTCAAGGGGCTTCGGTAACCAAGTACTCAAGATACGAGGTTCACGATTGCATTATCAAAAAACACAACCAGTAGCTAAATCGTTACATTGAAAAATTTTGCACATTCATTAATACAAAACTTGGTTATATCTATTTTTTTTTTTACTTTATTTTATCACTATTTTCTAAAATGTAAGGAGTCGTAAGAAACCATCATCTGAAAGTGAGCTTTTTTCAATGGAAGGCAGCCCAGGGGTAGTGAGGAAAGAAAAATTAACACATATCCAATAAGGTGTAATTTATTGGATTCCTTCCTCCTTTCCTTTCAAACCGTCGTTTCGGAGGATTCTTCCCTTCTTCTTCAGGGTTTCAAGGGGTCAATTAAGGAAACAAAATGCTTCCTTCCTCTCCTCACCAGTGTTTAAAACTTTTTTCTTCCTTAGCAGAAGCATAGAAAAACAATTTTTCTCTTTTTTTCTTCTATAATTAAGAGAAGGAAGAGGAATTATAGAAGAAAAAAAGAGAAAAATTGTTTTTCTATGCTTCTGCTAAGGAAGAAAAAAGTTTAAAACACTGCTGTGGAGAAAGGAAGGAAGCATTATATTTGTTTCCTTCATTGACCTTGAAACCCTGAAGAAGTAGGGAAGAATCCTCCGAAACGTCGGTTTGAAAGGAAAGGGGGAAGAAATCCAATAAATTACTAATTACAGCTTATTGGATATGTGTTGATTTTTCTTTCCTCACTACCCCTGGGCTGCCTTTTATTACTTTCAATTAAAAGTTCTACCAGTCCTCCTCTCTCCAGAGAAAATTTCGTGCAAATAAAAAAAAAAAATTAATTTTTCATCAAGTTATCAGGGTTTGGAGAGTTAAAAAATGAGTAGAATTGGAGCTCCCTCCATTTTGTCTTGTAATTTTTTTTAATCATATCTAGTTATCAGTTCATTAAAGAATAAAAACAAAAAAAAATAGAAAATTACTAAAACTGTGTGTAAGTTATGAGTTTTGAAAAATGAGAAAATTTGAAAATTTCAAACAAAAAATTGTGATGTGATAGAATTATTTAGACACCAATTTCCACTGTATTTTTTTTTCGTAGGAATCAGATATTTATTACTCAATAATTTGAACAACTTTACCAAGTTAATTCCCAGACCTGTGGGATTATCAATCACTATTTAAAGAGAATAAAAAAAAAAAATTGTTTCTTTTATCCGATGCGCTCGTAAGCTTCGCCGTCGTTCGGGTATTCTCGACAAACCTCGCCGCCATTAGCCATCTATGCGCTGATTGTAAAGTAAATGCATCATTTCTTCCATGAAAAATACATAATTTTCATAATATATGCATAAAAAATATGTATTTAATTCAAAATAAAGATATATCTTTATAAAATCAAGAAGTATTTCCTTTTGTTTAGAGAGAATTCCCTTAAAATAAAGGATATGAAAGTTGTAAGCAAAATATGGCAGGCGGACTGTAGTTGGGCGTCCCAGCCTGGATAAATTTCCTCTCAAACCTCTTGATCAGTCAGTTGTTGATAGTGAGTAGGACATGCAGTCATCCATTTTGATTGTTTAATTTTTTTATTATTAAACCACAAAAACGTTTTTCATTCTTGAATTATTTAATAATCATAGATCAGTGTTCTTGTGTATGCATGTGTTTTTCGAGTGGCGTGTTATTTGAAATCTTAAGTTTTCAATATGGCTACTTTCTCATTATGATTGGCATATAATGTCATATATGTCGTGTGACGTGAAATCAAATCATATTTTTTTGAAATTTCTTGCCCCTGAGGTCAGCTGACATCTCATTCCCCCTTTAGAATACCAACAAACCAAAAGAATAGTAAGTGCTGGTTTTTTTTTCGAATAACCTTAAAATGTCCTTGGATAAATTTATATTTTATTATAATTAATACAAGTAGTTGTATAGTTATTATTTAAAAAACTAATTAGAAATAGTTTTTCATTATGCGATGATTTCTACACATATGAATATACAATAATAACTATATTCCAAACGATTATGAAACAACTTTCTTCTTTAAATCTATAATAGGATTTTAAAAGTTCCCTATTTGTCACAGTTATAAGAAATATGTTATTAAAATAATTAAGAATAGATTCCACATATTATATTTAAAAGTATTTTTATTATATAAAAAACTCCGAAATATTACAATTTTAATTTTGTTTTCTAATATATTTATTAATTTCTAAATATCTATATTTTAAAAGCCAATTAAAACAATATTTTTTTTTAATATTGTATTATAAAAATACTTTCTATTTTAGTGGTGTAGTAATAGGATTTATATAACATTTAAATTGCATTATATACCTAGTTCTTTCACTAAAAAAAAAATAATTATAATGAATTATTTTATTTAAATTTTGGGTGCTGAATAATTTTTGACGTGGTTTCTTTAATGACAACAACTGATCAAAGTTTGTTTAACTTTGTAATTCTATTTTTTATTAGATATCTTCTTAGAATGTTATTATTAGGAATTATATCTGACTTAGATCCCTGATGAACATCGAATTACAAAAAATAAAAATCCCTAATAGTATTTTTATTGCCTATTATACTACTTTTATAATACCGAAAGTCTCCGGTTACGAACGAGATAAGTTCCTGAGAATCTCTGTAGTTCGGAATTGTATGTAAATCATATCCCTGGTAAAAAGCGAATTACAAAAAAAGACTCCAATTTGCTCAATTAATAACACTGCTCGACAAAAATTTCTCCCCGTAAACCTAACAATAGATTTCAGTAGAGTTATATACGCTGATTATCATGCAATTTCCCGATTTTTTACAACACGTCAGAGTTTTGAGATATCGGTTAAAATGACGAAAAAGACCATTTTGACCTATTTCCGAGTCCCATTAGATTTTAAACGGCAATATTTGAAATCGAAATATTTTGTTGACATTTTAGAAAACAGCTTCCTCTTTGATTTTCAAATTACCACTTGTTTGTGGCTCAATTAGAACTCGAGTTATAACTAAAAAACTAAGACCTTATGTTTTTATCTATGTTTATTATCCTTCATTATCACGTAGTTTTAATTTTTTAGTTATAACTCGAGTTCTAATTGTGCTAAATACAAGTCGTAATTAAAGAGGAAGCTGTTTTCTATTAAGTCAATAAAATATTTTGATTTCAAATATTGTTGTTTCATATCTAATGCGACCTGAAAATAGGTCAAAATGGCATTTTTCGTCGTTTGACCGATAATATCTCAAAACTCTGACCTGTTGTAAAAAATCTGGAAATTCCTTGATAATCAGTGTATAAAACTCTACTGGAATCTATTGTTGGGTTTACGGGGAGAAATTTTTGTTGATCAGTGTAATTATTCTTATAAGCACCCCCTTCTTAAGTACGTAACGTCTTGTTAACTCAGTTTGTCAGCAATCAAAGCCTGAATATACATAATTGATAATAGAAAAACAAAACGCACATAGAAGAATAGACAAACCTAACCCCCCAATCACCAAAGTCCCTAAATCTAACCTCCATGATAATAAATGAACTTGATTTTCAACCGTTAGAATTTCTCAATTCCAAATGACTTATCATAACTTATTTTTTATAAGGAGGAAGTTTTATCACTCAGTCCACATTTATTAATCGCCTGCAGATAAACATTTACCATGGACCCATGCCAATAGGGTATTGCGCCTTAGGCCTCGTGACACTTGCCAAACGCGTTCTTGACAAGAATTTCGCATAAAAGAATTTATTTTTCCATTTCCCAACTATTATTTTTATTAAATTTTAATAAATATCTTGATGTATAAATCTTTTAATAAACTTAGGATATAGGCATGACCCTCGAAACTATACTCTCCAATGTAGAAGAGAATTTAATTATATTTAATTGCCCCTGTCGTACAGCAAACCAGCTTTCTCTCGTTACCTTATTAGTTACCAAAATGCATTAAAGTAAAGAAAATTTTTGAAGATTTAAAAATTTTAAATATAAAATACTAGGTAGGTTTCACATAAATATTCACATATTATTTATGTGAAACCTACCTAATATTTTAAATTTTAAAAAGTTTCTAAAAAAATTTTCTTTACTTTATTTAAAATGTTTCCCACACCATTCTCCCTTAACAAAATGCATTAATTGAACTTTTCTCCTGGGGGTCGGGTAGGCTAGGGGTTAGCATGTCAGCCTGCTAACCAAGTGGACCCGAGTTCGAATCCGACTCGAGACATCCGGCTAAAACCTGACCCCCGGGGGGTAGAGATAAATTAAAAAAAAAATATCGTAAATTGGCTTATGGCTAGAAAGGCCGAAAAGCCAAAATCTCCTAAATCATTTATTTTTTTAATAAACATTTGTTTATTTCAACATATTAGTTGAGAATAAAATTCCTATTTTTTCTCTATTAATCCCAATACATTCCTGCATCAAATAGAATTGAGAAGTAGTAGTAAAAGTATATATTCTAATTAATTTATCCGTTTATTGTTCTATTTTTCCATAAGACTACTTAAAACCTTTTTGTCTAAAGCAGTGGTTTTATTAAATGCGTACCACCAACAAAAACTATATTATAAAATAAATGACAGAATAAACATTAATTTCTGTACCGCTAGTGATATTTAGTGAAGGAGACAATAAAAGAGTGTGTCTTCTGCTGGAATTATAAGTTTTATTTATAACGATATATCGTTATAAATAAAATCTATAATTCCAGCAGAAGACACACTCTTTTATTGTATATCGTTATAAATAAAACTTATAATTCCAGCAGAAGACACACTCTTTTATTGTCTCCTTCATTATATAAAAATTCTGCTACCCTCGGCAAAAAAAAAACTTTCAATTTAAGAGATATTTAGCATACCACTGTTTTGTGAACCCTGGACTTTGGAAAAATAGAATAGAACAAAGATCGACATTAACAAAGAAATATAGGTACATTTATACAGCTTTTGAATGGAAAAGGACGAACCTTGCCAAATAAAGATTATAGGCGGGATTTTTCAAAAATATTTCTTTGTCCCTTTTTTTGGATAGCAAGATGGCCCTTTGGTAGAGCAATTTCCTTTTCGAAAACACGCTCATCTATTTCTCAGGTATCTCCGTTCAGGATGTTTCTTTGTCCCCCTCGTCCTTGATGAGCGTTCTCTCCAGCTGAACGAAAAGTGCAAGAGAGCCTCCTCCTGGGTACACTCTTGGCGAGCAGTGTTCTAGCCCGATGAAGCTGGACGGGCCCTAGTGCTTGGTTGGCTTTGTTGGCCGGGATGGAGGAGGCCTTGGGGCGGACAGCTGGCAGCTCCCCTGCTTCCAAGCAAGCCGCCAGCACACAAACACACTGCTTGCTACCCAGCTGGACTCCAGCATCCAGCAAGGTCGACCTGCAACTCCATTTCCTAGTCAGTCCTAAGAGCCATCCAATCCCGAGATCGTTTTCTAACAAGAGAAACATTTTTCCCCTCTTTCCATCTTTTCTTCGTAGTTGAAATTTTCTTTTACTTTTCTATTAAGCAACATGCCTTCTAAAATGGCTATTTTTATTTTCCTATAGATAGTATATGGGAAGTATGGTTAAGATGCAAAATTAAGCTAACCAAGAGAGACTCGGACTCGTAATTCCGAATACCTTATATTTTCCAAAATATTTAAGATATATTATATATATATTCGACCCCACAAAAAATTCGACAATTCACAAAATAATCATTCCATGAAAATCGAGGGGTGAACCGCGATTGGAATTAGGTGTACACCGTCTTTGGAATTACTTTAAAGTGGAAGTAGGTGTACACGATTTTAGGTCGCGGTTCACCCCCTCGATGAAAATCTTAAGGAGGTCTTTTCGCTCCAGTTGAGTCAAAAGAAGTGTCGTAATATTTAATAAAATAAGTTAAAATACAAATGAAAAATTTAATAGAATTAAAAAATAAATAGTATGAAAGCCGTAAATGTTTGAAATAAAAACAATTATAAAAAAAAATAAATAAATAAATACAAAAGTTAGTTTGATTTATTCAATTCAGCTGATAATAACTCTTGTTTGATTTGGCAATTTCGTTGTATTAATACGGTTTGTGTTTACATCCAAACATAGCATTTATATGATTTTTTAAAGTAAATTTCTCAGTAAATTCTTCGGTCAATGATATATTTTATTGCTAAAAAAAGAAACCGTCTGTTTCAAAAAGCTAATTTTTAGTTGTTGTTTTTTTAATTTAATTCAACTAATAGTAGTATAATTCAAGAGAAAGTGTCAAGATCTTAATTTTCCATAAGACTTAGAAAATGTTAACATTTTGAAATATTATATTTTCAAAAATTTGCACGGTATTGTGTGATCGAAACTTCACCAAAGCATAGATAGAGACTTAAACTATTATAAAAAATTAAGTTATAGTTATAATCTAATATTTTTTTTATTTAACATTGGCGTCGAAAGGACCTCCTAAATACGATTTTTGATTTTGAGGAAAATGAAGGCCTATAATTTGAAAATTTTAAGGTTTTATCTTATTTAGTTTATGCCCAATTTTTTCCTTATTTGCTGCATTTTTAACCCGGAAGGTCTGAATCTGGAAAGCTCAAATTTAATCAGCTCTTCGAATTGAAAATACAAACAATTCAGTCCCAGATTCAACTTTCTCCAAGCTTCCGTTAACCGTTATTGAGTTGGATGGGTATCGGAATCCAGAGAGATAAAAACAGCATGTTTAAAGTTTATTTTTCTTCAAATTTCAACCAATTATTACACGAATAAGCAAAACAAGAGTTGATTTAATACTCGGTACGCTAAGCGAACTACAGAGACAAGAAAGCAACAAGCAGATACAATAAAATATTCATCATCAAGTAAATATTCCTAAGACTATTTTGACGCAACCATCGGTCTCCACTCGACTATCCTTGCTAACTCATTCACTTCTCTAAAGTCTTTCATCCTCTATCTTTATTATCTGGAGAAAATAAAACAAATCTACATCAAAATTTATTGTAAGCTGAAAACAGATCAAAATTATAACACAGGAAATTTTTAAATATGTGCTCCAAATTGAGTGCCCTTTACCTCGAAATCCAATAAGTTTCTCAAAACGAAAATTTATTATTGAAATAGTTAAAATTGGATCACGGAAACTTGAGGTTTAGTTGTGACATTTATTTTTTAAATGATTAATTCTGTTAAAATATTTTTTACATCTTTATTAAATATGAATTTTTAGGAGGCATTAGAGCCCTGATTTAAATAAACATTTTAATTTAAATAATCCACCCGTTTTTAACAAATTTTTAAAAGTCATTTGCCGTAATTAAGCTCACCTGCTACAACACCTTGGCTGCGCCCCTCTATTTTAAAATATTTTTTGGCTGGTGCTGTGGGGGCATTATTTACGCCATTGAAATAACTAATAAAGTAGAAGTAAAATTCCAGCTACGTTGTTTATTTCGTATGATAAAGTCATGTGAAAGAACTCATATCTTAATCATTTTATAAATCGAAAACTCTTCATCGAATTGTCTTTTATTCTTTCTTAATTGTTAATTCTGTTGAGCAAGTAAATGAACCAGCTGTTGAAGTTAGTCAGGTCATTTCGCAAAGATATTCATATGTCTGGATATAAAATATCAAATCAGCTGGCAAAATCCATTTTCCCTGCCACGTGTCCAACCCATCCGTCCTTGGTTGGATTGGCCAATGCAAAATATGCGCAAGCTCTTGACGATAAAGTCTAGCAGGTAGCTGAGAATCGGCCTTGCTTAACACCCTACGCGATTTATATTTGCTTTGTCATTAACGTAATTTCATTACCTATCGATAACCCTTCACTGACTGAAAAAAATAACATTCACGTAACCAACATCTATCTATGTTAATATGCACATCAAATTGAGGACAGATAAAGAGGTTTATATTTGTCCTTTGAATTCATCTAATCATTAGATATACTTCGAGCAATTCTATTATGTAAATCATGGTTATTATTTATAATAAAAATAAATAAAAAAAAATTACAGGAAATTAAACCTTAAATATATTAATCAACAAATCTACAAAATCGTTTGTTTTTTTGAAGTCTAGACAAGTTTAAATACATTATCACTGTTTGGAGTCCAGACTTTGGACTTTTCCGTTGTAAGAGAAAAACAATAAGTATAATTTTGAATTAACTTAATATCAATGATGAATATATAAATAATATGAATCGTTCTACAAAAAATTGCTGGTACAAGCACACCCTATTCTGCATTATTACAGCTTTTAAGGTATTACATAATTTGATTAAAGGCTAATAAGATACATTATAACCAAGTTTATATAATATGGTTTTAAACTTTGGAACAATGAGCAAGTTATAGTTTATGTGTTGAATTATGTGAGATAAATAATGAGGGCGAAAGTAATAAATAATAGAGTAAGGTTATACTCATATATTATACTACTGGGGAAGGACATATAATTAAAAATATTCCATTCCATCGGATTTAATAGATGACACCATCTTATGATTTTCTACTAAATTTGAATCTATTACCATCGGCAAATTAATATCTTTCATATTATACTGTTGTTAATTCTTTTGGATTTGAAGAGCCCAAGCTCTAGTTATGATCTCTGAATCTAGAGAGTAATAATTATATGTATATTTTATGAATCAAGGGAAAAGTTTATGAAAATTTAATCTAATTTAAGTCCCCAAAAGATTTTCTTCTACTAGATAAAAGAAAATTCACAACTCTAGTTTTAATTTTGTTAAATATAATCAAAGTATCACGATAACCGTTAAAATTCAAATCAAGTGTTCCATTTCAATTTTTGAAGTACTTTGTTCGACCATTAGTTTATTTCTATCTATTTGTAGTAGCATTATCTCAAAGAAGATAAATGATAAGGGACCTCTATGATTGAAACTGAACATCTGCTATAGATGCGATAATATGACTTTAGCTATTCCGGAAGTGTAGTTTCATGTATTTTTTACATTTTTTTTATCCTGCAATTAGGATTTCCTTTAAATTTGCTCTGCTGATAATACATATTAAATTTTTCCCATCAATAACCTGCTCTTACAATATTTAGATTAATTTTGAAATTATTTCATATAAGCTGTTCTTTGGATTCCAAAAATATAAATTTTCTACTAATTGATGTAATAGATAATAAAAAAATAACATTTAAAAATATGTAACAGACTAAAGAGAAAATAAACATCATTAATCTTGACCTTCTCTAGTCACCATTATACGGGGGCGTCTAAATAAAAATTGTTTCGAATAATTATAATATATTTGTATTAAAATTTTTTTTTTTTATAAAATTCTTGAAATAAAAAAATATTATTTGTTATGAAAGAAAAGTTTGAGAGAAAGTTATATGGTGTGCAAATTAATATTATTAGATAACCTGGGTATATTCTATTATTATTAGTGACATGGAAAAACTACTATTGACCTTTCATAAAAGTAAGATGAACGACAGACATTGAACAAACTTTGAATATAAGGATTTGTCCAGAATAGAAAAAAAAAAAATGCCAATACTACAGATCCATTGAAGAAGAAAGAATACTTGACAGGTCGAGCAGCGACACAACAGAACAAAAGACTTGGCAAGAGCGAGATGTGAGAACATTATAGAAGGAAAATATCAATGAAAAACAGAGGATCTGAAAGGGAATTGGAGACTCCTTTGGATACAAATAGATGCCAAGAATTTTAAAAATTTAATAAAATTATAACTTTAAACAAGTATGAAAAATGAATGAACAGACTTAACAGAAAAACTAGAAAATTAGATACCATAAGAACCAAAACGGTTGATGTAAATGATTTTACTGCACCTGGAGTATTAAATTTAATCAAAATTTTTCAATATATATACATATATATTAGGGTGCTCCTTATTTTGGATATTTTCGAATATTTGCGCTGTCAGGGGCTCATATGGTTTAGAAATAAAAAAAAAAAAATATTCCCCAAGTTTCGAGTCTCTCTCTCAATTTTAACCTAGTGCTACACAGCGAATAAGTTTCCCATCTAAATAACATGGGGTTTTTGGCATTTAACTATCAATTTTATATTTCAGCCAAAGTAATCGTTCAAAAAAATTGAAACTCTCTAGACTTTATCATTATAATAGTAGCTATCCCTCAGAATTTTTACAGATTTTTAGCTATTATAATTTTGGAGTCTATAACTTACTAATACTAAGATATAGCAGTATTTTATCTAGATGTAACCCCAAAATTGTAATAGCTAAGAATCTGTAAAAATTCTGAGGGATAGCTACTATTATAAGGATAAAGTCTACAGAGTTTCAAATTTTTTGAACCATTACTTTGGCCGGAATAAAAAAATTGATCCTTCAATGCCAAAATCCCCATATTATTTGGATGGGAAACTTAATCACTGTGTAGCACTAGGTTAAAATTGAGATAGAGACTTGAAACTTGGGGAATATTTTTTTTATTTATTTCTAACCATATGAGCCCCTGTCAGCGTAAATATTCGAAAATATCCAAAATAAGGAGCACCCTAATATATATAGTATACATATATCATATTCATCATTACAAATGTCTGAAACTTGGAGAAAAATAATTTTCAAAGTTTTTTTTCAGAATTCAGATACCCACGGTAATGGTACCCCGAAAACCGACCACTGAAAGTGCCTGTCATCTGATTGGCCACCCCAGTCCCTCCATTTACCATCTACCCTTAGTCACTTGTAAAAAGCATTTACTTTGCGACATACAACCGGCCCTTAGAAAGTTCATTCTGACAAAAAAATTTATTTCTCTTCCTAAAAATTGATAATATTTTGCCTTTAATAGCTACACAAAATGCTGAAATTCAGAAAAAGTTATCGTTTTAGAGCGAGACTACAAATAATTGGGAGGTAAAAAGTTGAAATGTGACTAAATCTTTTTTTACAAATTCAAGTTTCATGTCTGAAATGAGCAGAAAAATTATTTTCAAACTTTATCTTCTGTCTGATTCCGAAGAAATTTCTTTAAAAAACGAAAATTAGAAAATCTTTAAACAAGCTTTAAAAGCTCTTTAAGGGTTTAAGATTTTCTCATTAAAAATGTGCATTCTAGCTAGTTTTAACCGAAATTTAGATTTCAATAAACTAGTCAATCACTAAAGACTCCATCTTCCCCAACACTTATAATCTTCAAACCTTCAAAACCCGAGTGCATAAACACCTACTACGTCTCCACCCTCTCACTTAATCAACTTTGCCTTCTCTTCGGTAATGCAAGGGTCTTTCGTTCGAGATCCATAGGGGCTGCACCTTTATTGGTCGCCCCTTCTTGCATTCGATTGCATTAAAAAAAAATAATAATAAAAAAACCTTAAATCTACAATCAATTCAACTTGTTTTTAAGCTCTAGAACATCGTTGCTGATACAATAATAAATTTATATATAAATGTAAAAAATAACATGACCATTAGGGACATAAAGATTTACACATCAACTATTGGACACTTTATTAAATTAAATGTTTTTAATATATTTTTAAAATGAGAGAACTTATCAAACATTTCTCTAATTAACGATCAAATGTAAAAAGAATTTTATCATTTTTCACCCACATCTTTTAGTTTTATCTCCTCTGTTTATTTTTCATCATGGCTCTTATCAACATTAATCATTGTTTAGATGAATGAATCAAATATAAGATAAGATATATTAGAAGTAATATTAGTATTAGCCAACCAAAAAATATATGAGAATATTTAAAACTTTTATATTGATATTAATTTTCAATATTTCCACTGTCACAATTAATGAATAATCTTCATTTTCTTTATGAACTGAAGATCTCGTTCAGGATGTACCACTCAACGTGAAATTAAAAAAAACTGTTAAAATTGTCTGATTCATTCACGGCGTTTTGCTTTCTAATAATAATTTCAATGATAGTAGATATAGAGATCGAGTCGCTCAGCCACATTGATCTGTTATCATCAATGTCTTTTCACGATGGAGGGGCCAACCCTGGCCTTTAGGTGTAACTCCTCATCAATTTCATTAAAAAAAAAATGTCGATATAAGCTCACTTCACTACTTATTTCTTGTTTGGACTTTGCTGGTCAGGATGATAATCTAAAAGTTGTTTTCCTATTTGACCATCTATGATGAAATTCGACATTTAAAATTTACAACTTATTCCCGACGCTTTGACTCCTGATTTAGATCATGACTGTTTTAACCCGAAAATATTTTCCCTAATGATCTTCATGTTTTGGGTTCTGCGTCTAACTCATACAATTTTCCAGCATTATTTCGAATTGTATATTAATAAAATGAATAGGTATATATATGTTGCAATAAAAACACGTTTTTAGTTCATACTAGTTAAAACACGTTTCGCTGAATACCTTTATTGCAACTAGAGTTTAGTGATGTTGGTTGAGTTTGGTTCAAATGTCTAGAATCTTCATTTTTGACCTTCCGCCTCATTTTGGGTGTTTATTTTCAAAAAATTTTAAACGAATTTGTCAAAAATTAGAAGCAAAGTTGTAGAGGATGTAATTTTTGACATTTTCGTATAAAATTTTTTGAAAATAAACACCCAAAATGAGGCGGAAGGTCAAAAATGAGGATTCTAGACCTTTGAACCAAACTCAACCAACATCAGTAAACCCGTTCTTACTAAAAAAACGGGTTTTTACCTCAACATATATACACATATATAGTAGATAAATTTCATTCATTAAAAGAAAATATAAATTGTATCTCAAATTAATCATATGGTTGAGTTTCTTTTAAAGTTTGTAGCGGCTATGTAGCCTATACGAAAAGAAATTTCCTCTTGGAATAAAGAGAAATTGAAACAGCCTTTTTCCTGTTTAATGAATGTTTGCTTTTCCAAAATACCTGATGAATGCCTGAGTGCAGTAATAAACTACAATGCAACATTACCTTTTGGACTATTGTTAAAACCTTTATATATTTTCTTTTATTCTTTACTTGAGCCTTGAACCCAAGCTAAAATGGAATTTAACTCAAAACAAAAACTGTTATCCTCCTCCTCAAACAGCTTAGAAAATAGGAAAATGATTATTTATGGAGCATAGCCATGTATTGATGTGAAACCTGGACGATTAGAGAAGCGGTGAGAAAGAGATAGGTGCCTTTCGAAATGTGTTGCTAGACAGAAGAATGCTGAAAATCAAATGGATAGATAGAATTACAAATGAAGAAGTTCTTGAAAGAATCGGAGAAAGAAGAATCTTGTGGAAAATAATTAAGGATATATGATGTGAGTCATTTAGAGAGGTCAAAGATGGCATGGGGCTGAGCCTAGTGGAAACGGGTGGTTGTGTCAAACCAGTCTTAGGACTGTTTACTGAATGATTATGATTTACTTGATTTATTTATTAATGTCGAAGATTGAATTTATTGAAGGACACACTCTTTTATTGTCTCCTTCAATTTATAAAAATGCTGCTACTCTCGGCAAAAAGAAACTTTCAATTGAATCTATGATCACATTTGGTTATTGGGAGATGGCTACTATTTATATATTCCTTTCAAAAGAATAAACATTTTAACCCTATCGGTTATTTAGAAAATAAAAAAAAATGTTGAAATAGTTTTTGTCTTCCTGTTTTATTATGTCAGAAGGGTTGTTTCACCCCTTCGCGAACCGAACCCAAATGTCATAAAATACAATCCGGGCACTTGGCTTGCCTACCGAGATGTAACCGGGTACGATTACCGAAGGGATGAAACAACCCTTCTGACATAATAAATCGAATAAACACCACACCTCGGATTTAGTAGATGACCATCTCTCCTGATTTTCGTTAGAAATTTTAACACTACGACTATCGGCATTTGTCTTTTATATATAATTCATTTTAGTTAATGCTTAATTTTATAAATAATCAGCAAGTATTATGATAAATTTATTTACAATTTTTCATTACAATTTTAGAATGATATTAGTGAATATTTAAAAAAAAAAAATTTACAAAAAAGTTTGTATATACACATGTATTATGAACCTGGGTATGTTCAGATGTTAGGACTGAAGTCCAATGTATTCTTGAACTTAGGTCTTGAAGGATTTATTTTTATAATACTTGGAGAAGATAAAGACAGGAAGAGAATCTCGGGACCTCAAGGATTTCTATTAAAATCGAGAGTTGGAAAATACTAAAGCAACTTTTGCGCTTTGAGATAGGAAAAGGTGTATAAATTTATTGTTTAAAATATATTTGATTTAATAAATCAGGAGAGTCTATATAAAATTGTGAAATCTATAGTAAAAAAGTAAATATTCTTTCTATTTTTATTTAGTCTAAAGATCGTCAACCAAGAATAAGTATGGTATTTATAAGAAATAAATCAGTGTCTTCTGTTTGATGGAATATAAATTTTTATTAATTTGAGATCTATATGTTTTTCACAAATTCCCTTATTCGTTATAAATTAAATAACTTCTACTCTATAGGCATTTTTTTTAAATATGGCACACTTTTATAGTTGTATCCAAATCTTATTGCTAATATTAATATCTAATGCATTTTAATTTATTTATTTTTTACTATTAATCCATTATAAATAATTATTTTACTGAAAATACACTTTCTGAAAATAATTATTAAGAAATTTTTCATTGAAATTCGAAGGTTATTTGTCCAAGGCTTTGTTCATCACTTAGGTATATCCTTAAAATAATTATTGTCCTTGACTCTGTGTTATTTGAACTCTGACCAAAATATTATATTCCTACCTGCAAAAAGTTAAAATATTATTTAATTGAAAAGATTTTGTTTTGCCAAGACTAGGAGAGTTCTTGATTCATAAAGAGAAATCAATGATGTTGTCCTCTGCTTGATGCAAATGAACATTGTTTATATAATCTATTTGTTTGAGACCGAGGGATGGATGAACGGCGATTGGAATTAGGTGTACACCGTCTTTGGAATCATGTGGAATTATTTTGGAATTCATTAGATAATGTCCCTTCATCTATTGTCTTCTACTTGAAAATGAAAGTGGAAGTAGGTGTACACCGAGGGGTGAACCGCGATTGGAATTAGGTGTACACCATATTTGGAATTACTTTGGAATTCATTAAATAATCTATTCTCTTCTACTTTGAAATGAAAGTGGAAGTGGAAGTAGGTGTACACGATTTTAGGTCGCGGTTCACCCCTCGGTGTACACGATATTACGTCGTGGTTCACCCATCCTTTGAGACTATTGTTTGAAGGTTTGATCTTCATCTTCAGTCTTTTTAATTAGAAATATTTTATCTCTTATTTCTCATGGGTTCAAATACCCGATTGGATTTATATGAATTCGTTTTGTCGTAATAGTAAACAGTTCACTGAATAAACGTTACCATTCATATTTGACCCCATGAGAAATAACTGATAAAATATTTCTAGTTATAAAGACTGATGATAAAGGTCAAACCTTCGAAACTATAGTCTCAAACAAATAATTATACCTACATATTTATATTTGATAGATATACCTACTTACCATATATATAAATATTTAAAATATGTTATTCTTATTTAATTTGATTCCTCAACGTTTCAAAAAAAAATTTATTAATGATTTCTCATTGAAAGAAAATTATTTAAAAAAAAAAAAAAAAAAAAAGAAATCTTTCTATTTATTTATTTTTACAATTTTTATTCTTTAAAACTATTGAAAAAAAAGTCTATTGAAATCTTGAACATAGAAAAGTTTCATCTGGCCCTCATGAAGTAAACACGCTTATGTTGTTAAGACGTTTTTAGATCGAGCATGAGCTCCGACCCCTGTTGGCAATGAGACAGCTGAGTTGGTTGCTTTCAGCATCAAAAATATACGTTTTCGTACACTCATCCATTTAGAATAAACATCACGAGAGTTGGAAAAACTGCACTCATTTCAAACCGTATATTTAATTAGAAATTTTCCGATTTCAAGACTATTTCTCTAATCAGAATAGTAAACTCCAGTGGATTCTTAAAAAGTCGAACTGTCCTTGGAAAAATAACTAATTCATAATTGAAATTATTAATTTAGATTTCCGTATCTTTTTATGGACTTGTAATTGACCTCACCAGTTAAGCAATCAGGAAATAGTCTTTTGAAATAAACGTAATGAAAATTCCAAAATAAACGATATATGGTATATACTCCAAAAACACATTTGTTATTTTTAAGACTTGTCTCACCAAAATTAAATAAAATTTTGAGGTTGTGAAGGACAAATTTTATTCCAGTAAAACGATTGTATAAAATAAATAGATTTTTCCCAAGAAAAATTAAGTTTTTGAAATAAGACTTGGGAAAAACTTATTCAAAGGTATACAAAAAGTCGTACGATATTAATTAAATAAAAAATAGGTGTTTGAATATCAAAAAACTAGTATGTTTTTAAGAGTGGATCCGATCTCATTTTCAATGAGATATCTCATCAGAATGCATAACGTTTCGCTTCCCTGTCGATTGACTCAATCAATAAATGCCATTGTGTGGAAAGACTTGACGTTGTGCATTCTGGTAAGAATACCTTATTAAAAATATCTAACTAATTTAGGTAGATTCAACCGAAATTTTTCCTCGGAGAATCAAATCATTCACTGAATTATAAAATCATTGATATATTTTCCTGTTACCCAGTAGTACATTAATGAATGTTTCTTTCAGAAAACGTGACTTCCTTTAAAAGAATATTAAAAGAATATTAAAAAATATAATTTTCTTTTAAGCTGATAAAATGTATAATTAGGTACCTTTAGAATACAATATTACTTGATTAAAATTTTTTTTTTGAAAACTTTCGGGCAAAAACCACTTAGCTTGCACATTTTGAATTAGAAAATCTTAACAGAATTCACGAGGTTTTGATACCTCTTTCTCAAGTCGTTTTTAAGTACTGTGAGAGAAGTCTGTTGATAGACCATTTATGGTACATTACAAAATCTTATATTATTTAACAGCTATATAGCTCTTTTAATAAAACTGGTATTGGATTCAGTAAACCTCAAAACGTGTTTTTCTGGTGTAATGTCAAATTCGAATTTTGGTGATGATTTTATCTTTTTGTAAAAAGTAATTAATTTGGCTGGCTTTCTCTTTTAAGAACATTTTCTTTGTAACAAAGCAATTTTTGAAAAACAAACTTTTACAATTTTTTAATGACATTGACATACCCTCCAAGAATGCTTCATTATCGCTCCCTGGGGCTTCCTTCTTCCATATCTGACCCTTGTACGATTGCAATGTGGTTTTCCATCTGCCTAACGGTACCCAGTCTACATACTTAAAGAAAAAAATTCGGAAAAATATGTCCGTTTATATCTATACATTTTCTGTATTCAAATTAATAGTAAGTAGTTTGAAGTTGAAGCTTTGTTGGTCATGATGATATTAAAAAAAAACTAATAATAAATAAATTAAGCCAGTGAAAACAAAGTTAATTAAAAACATATAAGACTTAATTTCTTTATTCAATTAAGTACTTCTATTTCTTCCTTTGTTATTTAAAATCAAATTTACTATCTAACTATAAAGCTTCTGCCTTAAGCAAAAGTTTCAATAATCTTATTAGGAATGTTGTTGGAGATCGTGGCTGTGATAAATTTGTAGTGGGTTGAAGGAGTTATTCAGCCAAAGCAAGGATGCACCGGGTACAATAATCTCTGAGTACAACACTAAATATATGCAGTTAAATTTCTTATTATTGACAAAACCAGGAACAATAACATGTACTTACAGTAATATGTGTATAATTCCCAATAAACTGAATTCAGGCAGAAACGTCTTTATTCTGGGAATTTTATTGTACCCGGTGCATCCTTGCTTTGGCTGAATAACTCCTTCAACCATCTTATTAGGAATAAGGTGATTAAAAATATACTCAAAACACATTGTAGTAAAGCTTTGGGCTTAATTTATAACTAACATTTAGGGAAAGCGGTGTTGGTTTATAGTGAAACATATTAAACACAGGAGTTTTTTAACGGGTTATAGTGGTGTTTCACAAGTAAAAATAAAAATTAAAAAAAAAAAAAATTTAAATTCTTTTAATTATATTTTTGGAGTTTTATTTTAAATACTCTATACATATTTTGGGTTTTTAGCCCATCATCAGGAGTCTATAAAAGACTAATTTATCACCTTCATCAATACCATGTCTAAGAAAATTTATGAAAGTTATTCCTCTATATTAAACAAAAGAAATTTTAAAAATAAATCATATAAGAAAATAAACTGCAACGGATCGTTGCTAGACTTAACCATAGACACAGACATTTGAAATATTAATATGCTTATTCCTTTATTATCAATCATTAATCACTGGCTTTTTGAAGTCACTGATTATAAAAAACTACTATTACAGATTTGATGCTTTGAAGGTTGAGTTGTTTACTAAAAAAGAATTTGGTCTTTTTGATTTCAAGTCGATTCATCTATGTCTTCAGCAATGGTTACCAATAATAATCGAAACGTTAAAAGTGCAATATAGTTATTTGAATGGGGCCTCATCAGGTGAACAACATTTCATATCACGAAACTCGAGCACTCATCGGTAATATACAAAAACAATAGAACCTTTATAGCCCTTAAAAGCATAATGCAACAAATGGCGCCAATTGAATAGACAAGCTTCCATATGCAATTTTTGAAAGAAATGTTGGTAAATCAGTTTTCATAGTTCAAAAGATAATTGTTACTAGATTAAATTAGTAAATTACAACAATGAAATGTTAAATTCAGAGAAGGCAAATATGATACCTTTGAATAATAAAATCACCCTTTTCTGAATGAAAGGTCTTTTGGGTTATTTTGATGGTCAAAGTATTAACTTTGAAAATAAGAGAAATTCCAGGGAATTCTAGGCCCGAGGGAACTTCTCTGAAAAATAACAACTTTTCACGTAGCAAATGTATTTTTATAATCTGGAGAGATTGAATTTTTCTTAAATTGAATGTAATTTCCGCATTAATTAAAATAAATTGTAAAATTGGGGAGATTTAGAAAAAATAACAATTATTTTGTGAAATATGACAATCGATAACGCTTCCTTCAAAAATGATACTGGGAATTTAAATAGTGGGAGGTGAAAATTATTTACATAAGAAACAACGGATGATTTTCTATTTTCAAGATTTTTTTTAATATGGCATTGTCTTCAAGAAAGCTAATTTAAAAATTAAAAAAACAAAATCAACTAAATCTGAATATCATTCATCATATTTCAAGAGGCTGAAAGTATAAGTAATTTGCTTTTTTATAGGATATAGGATGTGGTGTAATTAATTTAGCCATGGCCAAAACTGTTTTTGAGTATCATCAGGGTCATCAAAGCTTAAACATCAAAGAGGAGGGAGTTATTAAATATTCCATTTTATAAGTTTTTAATTTTAATGGAGATAAGACACAAATACACATTAGACTATTTTACACGCTTTATATTAGCTTCACCTCTATGTATGTATTTATCTATGTATCAATGTGACTTTTGTTCTGTTAAATTCTGCAAACATTTCTATATAAAAATAATTGTTTACCTACTCAATTTAAATGAAATTATATAAAAATATATACATTTCATTCTGTTAAATTCCGCAAACTTTTCTCTATAAAAATAATTAAGACTAAAAAGTAAAAAAATAAATTATATTTAAAAAAAACTAAAAAACACGCTTCTAAAAAGTACAAAATAATGTAATACTTAATCAAAAAATCGTGGGGCATTTTGCTGAAATTAATTAAAATTACATCTTTCTGCGCCCGACACTTTTTGATTAAGTATTACATTATTTTGTACTTTTTAGAAGCGTGCTTTTTAGTTTTTTAAAATATAATTTTATATTCAATTTTCATTTTTGTAAATTCTAAATTCATAAGAATACTTTTCATGAAAATTTAAAAAAATCTAATTATGCCACTAGTTCGAAATTTATATCAGAAAAATCTCGGATTTGATTTTGCATTCACGATGTTTTAAATGACGTAACTTGACTAGGTACCTATTTATTAAAGAAAAAAAAAATACAAAAAACAAATAAAAATAAATTTAGAAGAGGAAAAAATAAAATGTTAGGTCTCCTGTCTTGAGGCGATCATGACTATTTCGGAGGGAGCAATGTGCGCTGCTGTTATTCTTGTGCTGATTTTCGTGCAGTCATGGCAAAAGGGCCGAGGCCACTTGCGTAGAATGTTGCCAAAATAATCTCCTCAGAATTTTCGCGAATTGAAAACATTTTATATTGTGAGCCTTCAAGCAAAATAAATGCGGTATAAATGGAAGTGTCGTCAGAGATTTCAAAGAACCTTCATTCTCTTCCGGCTCCCTAAATTATCTTTTATTTATTTTTCAGGAAACAAAAGACCAAATAATAAATTTTCAAATTTAAATAAATAAAAATTAAAAAATGTGCAAAGCTAATGAGCATTTTTTCAATTTTATTAAGACGAAACAAAATATCGACTTTTCTCAAATATATAGCTGTTAAAGCTTATATTTTTGAGATTGAATTTTTTGAGGGTTAAATTTTTATCTAAATCCTAAAAAATAAATAAATAAATAATATTTATTAGTATTTTTTGAACCCAACAACAAATAGTACAATATAACTGCGTTCGGTCTCAGAATAAGTTGATTTAAACATCCAAGTTATATTGTATTTTTATTGTGCAATAAATTTAATTTACAATTCAAAATATCGAAATTTTAAAATACGAACAAATTAAAATTATTACAGCCACTTTTAAAATTTAAATAGTTGTAGGAAAAAGTGAAAAAAAAAATAAGATTCGATTTCATTCTACACATTTTGGTGATTTACTTAGTACTTAATTGTATTGTTAGCGAACGATTTGAGCTAGAAAGCTGAAACTTGGCAAAAAATGAAGTTATTAGTAAAAACTTAGCTACAAGAGTTTAATAGCTCCTATATAACAATTTGTTTTTTTTTTCTGCATTTTTCACCTGAAATTTCTGAAGCTCGAAAATTCAAAAGCTATCAGTTTTTCGTATGGGAAACCAGACAGACAAGACAGAAAATAGCCATGCTTGAAAATGATTTTTTTCATCGTTTCATGCAGACAATAATAATAAACAAAAAGAAAATAAATATATAAAACAAAAAAGTTGAAATTTTTTAAGTGTTTTCAAAACGGCCTGAATTGCGAAAACACAAATTGTACATCTTCATCTGTGGAAATGTGCTTGCCTAAATAAAAATAAAATAATGTTATTTGGTAATAGGATAGTTTGTGAATTAGTAATTGTTTATCAAATTTTATTTTCTATTAATTATTGAAGGTATATACCTTGAGATCGATCCACGTGTTCGAATGACGTACTTAGCATGACAATTAAATATTAGATTAAACAACAAACCTCATATGGACTTTGGGAAAATATATAGTATTTATTTGAAGAATTGAAAATGGTTTATTAACATATGATTTAAAAACAATCTGAACTTTCTTATCTTATCGAATTTTAATATTAGATATTTTCTCAAGAAAAATATTCATAACTAGACTAATATTTTAGAAATAATAATTATTCTCAATAACTATTAGAAATGTTCAATATTTTAAGTAAATATACATTTTTAGAAAGATCGTATAAGGTTTGCTATTAAATCTAACTTTATTAAGATAAATACGCACAAGGAAATCGATCATCTTATACATATATTATAGAAAATAAAATTTATTGAACAATAATTTTTTATTCCACTATCTATACTATTACAAATAACTTATATATAAAATGTAATTTTGAATATTATTAGTCATTTTTGTTAAAGGAAAGTAAAATATCATTTTGGGAACAGGAAGGTTCTTGAAATCTATGACTTCAATTTATAGTTCTAATTTAATTTAACACTTAATATTGAATATGAAGTTTAATGTTATAATTAGATATCACACATTTTCTTTATATATATATATTTACTTGAGCAATTCCCAGGGGCGTAGCCACGGGAGGGGGGGGGGGACAGAACCCCCCAAGCCAGGGCTCATGGGATGAATATCGGCAAGGACAAACTTTTTCTTATGGCAAACTAACCGTAATGAAATATATTTCATATGTTTAATGTTTAATCAAGAATTATGTTCTTTTTTAATTTCTTGAAGTACCTATTTGTTTTAATAAAAAAAAATTTCCGCTAAATATTTTGCTTTGTGGATTGACCCCCATGAAAATTCTCTGGCTAAGCCACTGGCAATACCTGCAATCTAAGATTATCGATAGAATTCTAGAAGGCTATGATTAGTATTTTATTTATTTATAACCGACTTTGGAATAGGTATAATACAATAGAAATTTAATATTTTTGTTTTTGTACATTGATCAATTCACTGATAGTCAATTGTCAAGTTTCATTACTATCTAAGCATGATATGATAATTGCATTGTTTTAGTATTTACTGAGGATGTTTTTTTTTCTTTATTGAATGAGTAAACAGATTAAAAAATGAAATGAAATTAGTCAATCATTTAATTATATCCCATAAATTAGTTAAAAGATTTAATAAATTTTCTATAAATGTTATATAATGTATAGTAAAAAAAAATCATTGCTTTTTAAATATTTAAACATGCTAATAAAATTTCATGAAGAACATGAAATATTATATATTTAATTTTTTAGAAATATGTCAACAAATTTTGCTCTAAGGTATATTATTGCTAAAAAGAGAAAACGCATGACCTAAAATTAAAAAATCAATTGCGCATGAGCATGATTATTATAAAAGACACTAAGACGCACTAGTATTTATTGATAAGGAAATCATTTGATTTAAAATTTAATCATTTCGTCGAATCAACTCATCGAATTAATTTAAACCGATTTCTCAATAATGTTATTCAAATTTTCGTGTTGACTTATTAATATATTATTCTTATTGTTTCGGAATTGAATTAAACCTTAGTTCATTAATTATTCAATAGATAAAATTGAAAGAAAATAGTCTTAAGACACTTTTAATTGAAAATTTTTTGTTTTGCCGAGAGTAGCAGAGTTGTTGATTCACAAAGAGAAACAAAGAGGTTGTCCTCTGCTTGATGCAAATAAACATACACATATATATATCGAGATGATAAATCTGTATATATATTATTTATTTGTTTGAGACTATAGTTTTGAAGACTTGATCTTCATCATCAGTCTTTCTTCAATTATAAATGTTTTTCATGGAGTCAATATCCATATGATATTGACTCCATGAAAAACATTTATAATTGAAGAAAGACTGATGATGAAGACCAAGTCTTCGAAACTATAGTCTCAAACAAATAAATAATATATATACAGATTTATCATCTCGATATATATGTGTGTATGTTTATTTGCATCAAGCAGAGGACAACCTCTTTGTTTCTCTTTGTTAAGACACTTTTCTTTAAAAATCCCCGTATTAGTTTCTTTAGATACAGTGGATCCTTAATCGGGAGAATAAGGTCCAGTTGTATGTCGGATGGTAAAGTCTTTGTAAAAGTTGACAAAGGTTAAAACCTTAGAACTCACCTTGTGCCCGGCCAGATTAAAGTGCGTGTCATCTGATTGGCTCTCCAAAACAAAGCGCTGAGAGCAATCTCTGATACCCCCAGAGGGGTACCAAACACGACTATACTAAAAGACAGAGAAACAACTTCCGTCAGACGAAATAAGTCAACACAGCCACAAGTGCCTAAACAAACTAACTCACCACCCAAATGAGTACGCTCAAGACATAATAAATACATTACCACCAACTAGATTAAAAAGACACAGACCAATCAACCTACCACAACGCTTCACGTGACCATGCCAAACCTTCTTGAAACCAATAAATCCCACCTTAATGATAAGTCAATGGAAATATCATTAAAATCATTGTAAATCATGTCATTTTTCATTAAACCTGTAAAGAAGCTTATTCCCCGCTAGGGTAGATTGCTGATGTACTCTTGGAAACAAATTAAAAAAAAATCTGATTGACCATCCGGCCGGGCACACGGTGGATTCTGAGGTTTTAACCTTTGTCAAATTTTACAAAGACTTTACCAACCGACATACAACCGGGCCTAAGAGTTTTGAAGAGTTCATAGATACCTCTACCCCCATGATAATTTTTTTTTTTTTATTTTAACCTCACAATAAATTTGATCCACTCCAAAATAATTATTCGATTAAAATTTTAATACGATTTTTTATTTTACTACAAATAACTTGTAAATTTCAAGTTTGTTTGTTATTTAGTTTACGAGCTACAATGCTCAGAGTCAGAAATTATAACAATACTAATAGGTTCTCGTTTTGCTTTTTAAACAGAACCCTAAAAATAAGAGGAAGAAAGAAATTATAATTAAGTCTTGTACAATTAACGCATTTTAACTATATTTGCTTCACTTTCTAACAATCGAATATCTATCCTGACTTTTTGATAACACTTATAGGTAATAATGAAATCTTTAAAATTAATATGTATTTTTAAAGTATAATAGATCATTTTTTTTCTTCATATTTATTTGAACAGAAAAACCTGTGGGGTTCATGAACGTTGAAGCTTCCGGCTAACATGTGTGTTATCTTAGCGGTTTCCGTCCGGTATAAAAGTTTAAAGAATACACCTGCAGATACTGGATTCATTAGGAATTTAATAATACTTATTATCCCAATTTGAATATACGTTGCTCTGGACTTATTATAATAATGTTTATCAGCATCTGATATAATATGAAAAAAATCAGAAATAACATATACCTACACATAATCCTGTTTTTTACACACTTAAAATTAAATTTGAAGCACAAGTTTTTTATTTTTTATCTAATATTTGTATATCTAGTTAATGTCTTTATGTTGTTTTAAAAGATTTTATTTGAGACGTAAGCAACCTGTTGTACCTCGGTCCTCTTTTTCTTTTGTTTGTAAAGCAATTTGACCAAATGAATTTAAACGTATTGGAGCATTAATCAAATATATTATTCAAAATACGGGAAAGTATTTAGTTAGGTTTTTCATGGATATAAAAATATAGGTTTCATCTCAAGGACTTGAAAAAGATTCCGTATCCTAATGAAAATATCTCATTAAAAATATCTAATCTAGGTGATTTCCGTCGAAAATTCAAAAATATTGTTGGCCATTGTACATTAGACTCGTTTTGACGGATAAAAACCACTTTCTTATGAATCATTTATAAATCTGAAATCTCTATATATTTTTTTTATCTAAAAGATCTAGCAATGTCATCTGATGCCAAGGTACATCACTTTTCTTTATAAGTATATCCTGTAAAAAAAAAATGGGTTGGGGGATAAGAATTATTTCTAGTATTTTAATATTATACTTGTAGGTAGGAAACGGGAAATCATAGTAAGTAAATTTCCCTATTAAGGAGAAATAATTGACGTTAGTAAACTATTAACCGCCAAAAGAACAAGCTATAATAAGAAATGTACTAAATTCTCAATGGTGTCATATAAGAAATTAATTAAATTCTCATTAAAATATAATAAATAATTAAAGGCAGGATATTATGCAGCAAAAATGGCTTAACTACATAAAATATGCAGAAAATGCCAAAATATGTAGTATAAAATGCAATAAAAAATTAGTAATTTTGACATTAGAAATGTTGGGTTTGACTAAATTTTTACAAAAAAAAAAATCATACTTGAAGATTGAACCACATGGTGATAGGGACATTAAAATTATCATCGAAATATTAATAAAAACCTTCTATTTTAAAATACATTAAACATAAAATGTATTTAGATTAACATAAAAAATTTGTCTATTATATTATTTTTAATTATTCTCAATTAAAAATTTAGAATTAAGAAAAAAAAAATTAGAATCATTCAGAATTGAACTTTTACAAGATGCATTTCAAAGTTATCTTCAGTGAAATTGAAACGTATGCCGTCCATTATGTGTTTATGAGAGGTGAACAGAGATTGGAATTAGGTGTACACCGTCTTTGGAATTATTTGGAATTACTTTGGAATTCATTAGATAACCTATTGTCTTCTGCTTGGAAATGAAAGTGGAAGTAGAAGTAGGTGTACACGATTGTAGGTCGCGGTTCACCCCTCGTGTGTTTATAAGTAGAAAAGACCTTTCTACGGTCACCAATGTTACTGGTGCATACTTAAATTTTGACTCTATTACAGAATCATTGATTTTCGTAAGTTGACTTACCATTTCCATTGTTTAAATTTTATTTAATTTTTCTTCAATATAAGACCTAAATTTGTTTTTTAACGTCCTGTAAATGAAACTGAGAAGAATGGACAGAGAAGAGGTTTGGTTCCAGAAATCGTTTGCCTACCTTTTTTATTATAATGATAGTGATCGAGGGGTGAACAGCGACCTAAAATCGTGTACACCTACTTCCACTTTCATTTTCAAGTGGAAACAATGGATTATCTAATGAATTCCATAGTAATTCCAAAGACGGTGTACACCTGATTCCAATCGCGGTTCACTCCTCGATAGTGATACATCATCGCTTGATATTGGTTTTATTATTTCCCCTAGTTTTTTCTTCTTATTTGAATTTTTTTTTCTTTGTGTTTTAAAAATAGTATTACCGATACAAAAATGTGAAATTTAAAAAAAAAATCTATTCTTATTTTTTTTTTTTTTTTTCCTACATAAGTTTGGAGGAAATGATTAAATATGCAATAACGTCCAAAAATGCAAAAATATGCAACATAAAATTGAAACCATAATGTCTACAGAATATGATTCGTAAAGTAATCTAAACTTGCAAGAAAAATATGTAATTGCATAGTAATCCTGTCTATATAATAATAATGGTGTCATATTTATTTCTAAGAATGATTCGTTCACAAAATTTAATAATTGCAGAATATTTCTATATTAATTTTTTAATTTAATGAGTAGGTACCTCCACTTTAGTGAAGTCGATTAAATATAAATGCATTCCTCTTTATTTAAACCCTGAGTAAGCTTCCGCACTTTCTTAGCTATATATAGAATATTTTACGTTTCATCTTATAACTATGTTTGTGTCCGTTGACCTTCTTCTTAATTAACTTTGTAAAATTAGAAAAGATTTATTCGATTAGATTGAAACAAACGTCTTCAGAAAAACATTATGACCTCCAGTCAACCAAATGAGATACTCATAAACCTAATTTTAATTTTATTTTAAGTGTCTTTGTCAATTCTCAAAGTCATAAAGTCGTATGACCTTCTTCATATATATATTATTTATCCATATACTGAAACATTGGCTAATTTTTTTCTTAGCGATTTCTTATGTTTTTGTTTTTTTATTTTATTTTATAATTTATTTATTTTGCTCCACCCTGGTTAATGAGACACCATAGTAAACCCGTTTCGTTGTTTGTATAAATACTCTAATTGTATGCATGATTTTCAAACCTCAAGAGAGAGAGGAAACCTGTTTAGCGAAGGAGACGTGGGCAAATACACATACAAAAGAGAAAAAAAATTTAATGCATGATATTTCCTTAACAAACTGACTAAATGAATCAAAATCAAGTCCACTAATAAAACTTGAATATTCAAATTCTTGTTATTTGATTAATTCTTACCTTGATTTTAAATTGATTCTATTAGAGAGGCCAGATTTTTACCTCAAATCTCCATCAAATTCCTATAATTTTTGTTTTAAAGACTATTCTAGAAAATTTTAACTTCGAGTACTTGGGTAGAGGTCAGTTATTCCCCAAAAATTAAAAACAGAGTTTTTATTGAATGGGCCAGACGTTTCGTCGATTAATTTCGACTTCCTCAGTGGCTTATTCTATCACTCTTTGTCAAAAGACAATTCCACTACGCGACGAAACATCCTTTAATCTTTTTTATTTAAACTATAATACATTGTTGGCTTATGCCTCCATTGCTTGTCTTTTGACAAAAAGTGATTGAATGAGCCACTGAGGAAGTCGAAATTAATCGACGAAACGTCTGACCCATTCAATAAAAACTCTGTTTTTAATTTTTATCCAATTCCCTGCTATTCCTGTTAATTAATGTTTATTATGGATACGAGTGATTTACCATTATTACTTATCTCTCAAGTTGAAAGTGTGATTTTTTTTGTTTAATTCGACAGAATCTGGAAACCCAAAGAGCATTTAAATTTAAAATTTAAAATGGTTTTTTAATTCTATTATCTGAACTATAGCTAATACAGTCATAATTGGCGGAAATCTTTCGGTATGTTAGCTCTGCGCAAATTTAAACATTTTTTTCATCAACTAATGGTTTGAACTAGAAAGTTGAAACTTAGCATCAAAGATCAGCGAATCCAAACCTGTATACCAAATTTCAGCTCAAGAGACTTCCATATAACACGATTCAATTCTTTTTTCTTCGGTTTTTCAATCGGAAATTTCGGAACTAAAGAGATTAAAATCTAATTAATTCTTCATTTATTTTGACCCTAAAAAGAACTTTCCGCTACCGTTCCTGCCTTATCGTGGGTATCAGAATCAAGACAATAAAAAAAAAAAAAAATTCATTTTGAATCAATGTTGAAAAAGTTTTATTAATTTTAATCTAATAAATTCAATAATTTTTTTAAGGGATTGGAGAAATTATACTGGCTGGATTATGTTTAAATATAAATTTTCTTCAAATTGTGCACCTAGTTGAACATGGCAGGTTGATAAAAATAATTTTCTTTTATTGTAAGTTAATATATTTTGGTTATTTTTAAATTCAAAGCTATGTATAAAACAAGAGGTTTGTTTGTCTGAATAAGAAGAAAATAAAAGAAAGGAACAATCTTTATATAGAATTCTATTTGCCATTCCGTTTGTCATTTGGAAGTATATTGGATTAAATTGAAGTTTTCCCTAATTATGGTGTGCAAAATACCCTAAAGTCAGGATTGACTCTTGCATTATTGAACTAATTAAGGGATTAAAGAACTTAAAATACTAGAGATATTTATGTACTGATGGCTGGCTCTTGAAGGAGTGTAGGTTGTAGACTTTAGAAAGCAGTAATTGGTTTAATTTTATATTGTTTTGAAAAATATCATTTTGATACAACATGTTAAATCATTTTATAAGTTAATGACGTTTGAATACAAAATTAAAATGGATGGAAAAGTGAAAACTTTATCAAATCTTGACGCTGCTTGAAAAGTTATGGTTGTACAGTGTTGAGCTTGAGTCCAAAAGTGGATTCGAAATTCTCTGCCCAATTTCAGCTCATTAACTACAACGATTCAAGAGCTTCTCATATAAGGATTCAATTTTGTTCTGAATTTCATCTGGATCTTTTCAAGTTATAAAGCATTATATATAATCACTTTTCTTGAAATTGTAATCATTTTGGCATCAGAACAAACTTTCAATTACCTTCTGAGCTCGCGTTATCGTGAGTATCGGAATCCAGAGCCGGGCTGAAAAAAACATATTTGAAATGATTTTCTTCCAAGTTTAATAAAAATTTCAGTAAATCAAAATACATACTTTACTCACTCGGCGGATCTAGTCATAATTTCTGGTGAATACTAAATATTTTTTCTATTACTAATCGTATATTATTATTATTATTTTCATAAAACAAAATTTTCTTTATTCACTTAGGGTTGGTTATTTGGCTCACTTAGATTTATTCTGATCTCTACAACGTCCAACAGTTGTTTTTCGTATTCATTCTTAATGTTGACCTTGATAAGCTATCAAATTGTTTTTCTGATCTGTTCCAAGATGCAGCCATGTTTTAATTAGAAAATTTTATAAACAACAAAACACCCCTACATTTTAAAACAATATTCAAAAGTGAATTTCCACATAGACACAAGCATATTACTGGAATGATTTGATGTGATCATCTCAATTGATGCAATTTGAATGCAAAATGAAATGTTGAGGTTTGCTGAATTCTTGGTACATCATTAATTTAATTTGATCTCCGAAATGAAGTGCTGGCCATCATCATCAATTTCTAGACTCTCATTCCTTGAGAAATTAACAAAAAAAAGCTTCAAACAACCACACAAATTTTAATATTAAAATGAGAAATAATATAGTTTTTGATCCTGTTAATTAATTCATACAAGTATAAATCGTTTAATTACAAGCAAGGGCTTTTAGGACTTGATTGCAGACTGAGAATATAACTGTTATAACTAATGAGTTATTGAGTTGAAATTTTACAGAAATGTTTGTTAACGAGAAATCCATCAGATTTCTGCTTGAAACATAAGATATAAGATTATGTACTATACAAGTGAATATAATATATATATATGATTATATGTACTCATGGGCGTAGGTATGGTCAGGGGGCAGCTGCCCCCTCCCCCTATACAAAAAGTGATTCTTAAAAACTTTAATTTAAATGAAAAATATTTAAATACTGCAAATTAACTAAAAAAAATATATATATTAATTTTCTTTCTTATAGTGGCATTAGTTTTTCTAAATTTCTTTAGTTAATTTATTATTATCTTGGTCCCCCCCCCCCTAAGTAAAAAGCCGGGTACGCTCTTGTATTATATTACTTTATCCAAATCTTTATTCCTAAACAGATCTAAACCAAATTTCCTATAGTTATATTTTAGGACTCAGTGTTGATAATAGTGCAAACATCGACTTCCAGAAATGTTCGGATGGGGATCAAGAGGAGAGGTGTCTCCTATCTCCGCTCTGATAAATAGGGAAATTCTAACTTATTTCAACATAAGTCCTTGAGGCCTTCCTGTGTTCTGAAGACAGCTAAGATAGAAATCAGTTTTATGGAAATTCGAAATTAGTACAGACCACTGGGAGCATCACTTTCATTAAAAAAAAAACATAAATGTTCCCCAAAGACTGGTGGAGGTCCAGGGGCCGAGGCTATATAGCCTCTTGGCTATAGCGCCTTGCAGCTAATATATATCTATATATTAACCTTCATCATCAGTCTTTTTAATCAGAAATATTCTATCACTTGTTTAAATTTCCGATTGGATATGGTAAATTTGTTTTGTTAGTAAGCTGGTCACTTCCCAAGCGAATTATAATGAAAAATTATTTGTGTTGCCAAGCCTCAACTTTCTAGCTTAAACCATTCGCTGACGAAAAATTGCAATTTCCCTAAAATTTTGGACAGCGTAGTCCTAAAAAAGTTTTCACTTTTTTTTCCATTCCACATTATTATATTCATCTAGTAGAATACTTTATAATTTAAAATCGTGACCATCGACTGAATCACTCTCTTCCCAAGTCCATATTTATACATCAAAGTCCTCATTTGTGAGTTTTTAATAATGGATTTCTTTTAATTTTTTCTTAATCTTAATTAATTGACTCAAAAAAAATTTCGTCGGTTTTTATGTAAATGTATAAAAGCGCATAGGAAGTGGCTCGGAAGGCATCCATCGACCTCAGCCGGAAAAGCTGAAACTGTTCTTGTGGCATCTCACATTCCGCACAAACAGGTTTTAAAAAGCATTTAGAATTCTCTACTTGACGATGTGGTCTTCGATATCACTGGCCTCGATTGTCATCTAACCCTTGTGACTTTTCCAAGATTGCTTTCAAATTATTGATACTAATGAAGGCTGTAGCTTTTCTCCCTATTGGTTTTCAATCATACGGTCAGCTTTTGAATCCAAACCAGGATGCCGCCTGGGGCATGTTCCTTGGCTCTCTAGTCGGTTCTTAATTCCTGAGCAGAGCAATTGTGTAAAGTCAATTAGCCTCGAGTTAAATTGGTTCCTCCGGCCGGCAGAGAATGCGTGCGTCCCGGCGGCACTTGCCAAACTCGATTAGCGACGACGACGTCCGAGGCTCTTCACGAACGCAATTAACCAGGAAACTTAAGTCCCATAACCCCACGAAAACTATTTTTATTTTAATCCTTCACATGACAATCAAATCAAAATTGAATTTGTTTTTCATTAATTTTATTCACTCTTTTTAGGGTTCCTTACAAAAGTAAAACGGAACCCTATTAGGCTCGATACAATGTCTATATGTAGCTCGTAAACTAAATAAGATACCAAATACAAACTTGAAATTTACAAGTATATATAATCATTTTTACCCAATTCAAAAATTTTAACCGACCAATTATTTTGGGGTCAAAAATGAGATTGACTGAGAGTGTGGCCTAAAAACAAAATAAAACAATATGGTGTGACTTAGGGCCGGTTGTATGTCGCAAAGTAAATGCTTTTTTACAAGTAACAAAGGGTAGATGGTAAATGGAGGGACTGGGATGACCAATCAGATGAAAGTGCCTGTCATCTGATTGGTCATTACACCCGGCACAAGGTGAATTTTAAGGTTTTACCCTTTGCCAACGTTTAAAAAGAGTTTACCAACCGACATACAACCGGCCCTAAAAGACACACCTTGAATTTACCCACACCTGTCTTTCTCGTATATTTATTTAAATTACAAATTTTGAGTAATATTGGAATTGCCTTTTACTTTACCATACAGAGTATGGTCAAGTATTGTATTTTTATAGTGTTCAACTTTTAACAAAATCTAACTAGGTAGTTTTTTCGCGACAATACTAGCAAAATGCTAGAGCATATAGAACAGACAATAAGGATTCATAATTCATAAGCCCAAAATTTTACAAGTTATATACCTATAATCATTTTTACCCAATTCAAAAATCGTATTAAAATTTTAACCGACTAATTATTTTGGGGATGTTAAAATTTGTTGTGGGGTCAAAAATGAGATTGGGTGAGAGTGTGACCTTGTCGCTTCCCAAGACGGGGGAGTAGGACTCTATTTGGAGTTACTCGCAGACTAATTACGAATTTAACCGGCTATAATCTGGCTTATTCATTCACAGACAGAAAAACTACATTGATTCTGTCAAAAATAGATAAGAATCAGGCCATTAAATAAAACAAAAAAATATATGGCGTGACTTAGGGCTAGTTGTATGTCGGTTGGTAAAGTCTTTCTAAAAGTTGACAAAGGGTAAAGCCTTAGAATTCACCTTGTGCCCGGCGGGATGGCCAATCAGATGAAAGTGTATGTCAACTTTTTCAAATATTTTACTAACCGACATACAACTGGCTCTTAAAGACATGCCTTGAGTTTACCCACACCTGGCTTTCTCGTATATCTATTTAAATTACAAATTTTGAGTAATATTGGAATTGCCTTTTTTATAGTGTTCAGCTTTTAACAAAATCTAACTAGCTTTTAATCTCAAAGTAAAAAAAATAAAAATTACTTCTTTTTTTTTATATCTTATTGGTTTTTGAGGTAAATCAGATATTGTTCTCAAACAGCAAACTTACAGATTTTTCTTAAAATAAATTATCATGATTTTAAATCCAAAGAACTATAGAAAAGATATAAAGAATTTATAATACCCATATATGTCGTTTATAAAAAATTAAATAATGAATGTGATATTTCTTTGATTGTGAGAATTCGAATTACAAATAGAAATAAATTTAAATTTTCTAAGAAAATTACAAGGTGTCTTTTATTAGATTCGAGATGGAATGTATTCTTTTTAATTATATGTCAGAAGGGTTGTTTTTTACTCCCTCGGGTTCGATTTTCGAGGAAGTAAAAAACAACCATTCTGACATAATTAAAAATAATCCATTCTAATCCGGATCTATAGATGCCACCCTCTTGTGATTTTCTTCATATTTTTTCTTCTTACTTTTATAGTTCCTCGTACCTACTTGAATCAAGAATATCTCACAATTGTTCAAATATATGTAAATGTATTTTTTATTTAAACTCATGGAAATTTAATATTAATCAGTATTTTCCAAATCCCTGTCTTAACATAATAACTGTCTTAACAGATAACTATTTAAGCCCTGAAGAAGTCAACAAAGTTGATGAAACGTTGGCAATAAAATATAAATTATCTGCATTAAAAATATAGTCCTTATTTCCCGATAACAACTTTAATAATTTAATCGATGGACATAACTAATCAAAATACTACTATGTTTATTAAAAAATAAATAAATAAAGGGTGACTGGAGTTTAAATTTGTATGTTTTATTTATAAATGAATTTTTGAAGAAAAATAAAATTTTAAAAAATAGTAATTTCAATAATATATTATATATTTAAAAAAAAATAAAAGTGAAATCTCGTCGCGGTTAAATTTTTCGCTCCCCATTATTGCGGACTTTGATCAATTAGCTCAAACATAGAGCAGTACAAAATGACATGAATAAATCAGATTTTTAATAATTCTAAAACAATATAAACTGACTTTGTGACATCATCTGTACCAACCTGCTAATGGAGGGGATCTTTCCTCCCCTCTTTGCTAACCCCACCGTTCAGCCTTGACTCCCCTCTTTACGTGTCAGTGACGTCACAAGTCACGGGACACGCAACGGAACAGTGTGACGTCATATCTTTTGCCTTTCCCGCTGACGCATCAATGTTGCCCACCATATTTCTTGCTCTAGGTATCATCTGAAAAGCCAGCTTCATGGAAAAGCATTCCTCCACTTTTTCCATTTTTCCTCCAATGAATGAGTCACTAATTTAATGACCCCCGTATTGGTGCGTCATTTGCTCTTGCCAGCGAGGATGGTCTCGCTGGGTGTAAGCCAACGAAATGTATTTTCCCGAAATAACCAATTTCAACTTGTTTGTTTTCTATCTTCAGGGTCGTATTTATTCTAGATCGTACCCTAATCTTCCAGTAGATCTGTCAAAAGAAACTTGTCTAATGATGCAATATCTCTTAGAAAACCATAATTTACATTGTATAATGGTGTAATTTTATGATAATTTTTTTTCTTTTTTTTTTTTTTTTTTATCTTTCTAGGACGTGAGATTAGAACCAGAACAAAGAAACGATTTAATTAATTTCAATATTATAAGTAGAAACTACGTAGAAAAAATTATTCGCATTTTTTTTGCATTGTTTATCTATTAGATATTTTTAATAACAAAAAACAGTATGAATAATTAATAGCTGCAACGGATATTCTGCGAGTATTAGGCCAAATTTGGACTATTCACCGAAAAAACCAATTCTAGGGAAAAAGGAATGTTTAACCATAGTAGCCGGAGTTTGAATTTTTAGGGGGGTGGGGGGCACTGAGGGGAAAAAATGATGGAGGAAATGTTTCAAATTTTTGTCAAAATATAACAACAAAGTAGAACCGAAAAACATTAAGAACTGGAACTTGCTCCCAGCCACCGTCTTCCCCGCGACTTACAACCTTCAGCTGTTTAAGGCCCATATTCACAGATACCTTCGACCCCTATCCAGCCCATAAAATCTCCTCTTCTTCTTTTCACGATGGAGGGACCAACCCAGGCCTTTAGGGGATGCACCTATTTGGTGTAACTCCTCCGCTCATCATTTCCATTAAAAAAAGAAAATAATAAATAAAAATAAAATGAATATATTTTCAAATATTATTTTAAATATGAGATTTGTCATTTGTGTATCAAATCATGTAATTTAATTGTCTAAAATTATACATTAAAGTGCCTAGATGGCCCTACTGATCTATGTTTTAATAGATAAATAAAATAATATTACATAATAATAGAATATTTTTAAATATTAAAAAAAAAAAGTTAAAATAGTGATCTTAACATTTATTCTTAATATACTTTAGAATTTTTTTTTAAGAAAATACTTTACAAAAAAGGCAGAGATTGTCCCCTAGCCCCCACCGCGATCCGGCACCTATGTTTTGGACTGTTTAATGTGTAATTTTTGTTAAAAGTAAATCATATTATGCTTTATGCTTGAATAAATTTCCCTAGTAATCACAAAGTGTATATGAAAAAAAAAACATCAATTGGCTATTTTTATAATTTGCTGATAGTAGTAGTAGAGTTCTATTTTATTGAGAAAACCACTAGAGTGTCCTTCTGTTATTTTTATAAATTTTTATGTGATGTTTTTAATTATTTATTGATAAAATACCTTTCGACAAAACTATAATTACTTTTTAATCAAACTATAAAAAGAAAAAATGTATTAATTATGTTCTTCTTCGTGAAACTTACAGTAAGTTAGGTGGAAACTGTTTATTATCTAAAGGTAAAGTGTGCTGTAAAAATGCCAACTATTGGCGCCAAAACTGCTGAATATGCGATTCTGCCAAGAATACATTATTAGTCGAAAATGAAAAATTTTCAGGACTCGAAGCTCTCTGCACATTTTAGTGATTTGAAAAGATTTTCTCATAGAATAGTTTATAGAAATCGGAACTTGTAGAAAGAAAGGTGCAGCTTACTATTACCAGCTATTTTACCAAAATTCGACATTTCCTTGAATTTTTTAACCTCTGCATTTTTCATTTAACCCGAAGACATAATCTTGCCAGTTCTTATTTTTTGAAATACAAACATTTTACTAAAAAATGAAATTTTTGCATTCCGTTTTTGAGATATCGTGAGTATCAAAATCCGACAGACAGAAAAAAATAGTTATTATTCTCCACGTTTCAGACATAACTGAGGGGTGAACCGCCATTGGAATTAGGTGTACACGTCTGTGGAATTATTTTGGAATTCATTAGATAATGCCCCTTCATCTATTTAATTGAAAAGTTTTTGTTTTGCCGAGAGTAGCAGAGTTGTTGATGCGCAAAGAGAAACAAAGAGGTTGTCCTCTGCTTGATTCAAATAAACATACACACATACTATATATATCGAAATATATTATTTATTTGTTTGATTTCTTCTCCTTCATCTATTGTCTTCTACTTGGAAGTGGAAGTAGGTGTACACGATATTAGGTCGCGATTCACCCCTCGGACATAACTAAACACAAATAAACAAAAAAAAAAATGTTATTCAATCAGTGATTTATGGATTGATCTATTCTTCACTCACATTTTAAAAGACTAAATTATGTACAGAGTGAATTATATAAGCTTCTGATTAGAATATTCATACATCTAGGAGAAGATTTTTTTTTTCAAGATGTCATAGCTCAATTAAAATACCAAGAACCTAATTATATCATGTTAACTAAATTCCTGTTGTAATATACCATTGAATTGATAGGAAGGAGGCTTTACCGGGACAATAATATTCTGCTTTAGCTATTTTTGTTTGCTGGTTAGATTGACAATCCGGGGCTACTTCTCGCACTTTGCACGCACTCTAATCGTGTTTTCTGTCCCCCCCCCTTTTTTCTTCCGTCATCATCGAATCGCGTAGTTTTGTATCAATTATGTCAATCTGCAAAAATGTTTCTCTTTAACAAAATATGTTTCAATATACATATATATATTTTTTAAATATATTACATCCATATCTATGTATTATATAATTGTGTTTAAAAACTTCCCTTATTTTATTACTGTTTGATTTTTAGAATTGAATTACTGATTGCTTACATTTATAATAGTTTATCATTGGAGTTAGATAATTTATATATTTTTTTAGATATAGAATATTTTATTCTTATTAAAAGAATTAGAAATTGTAGTGCTCAGGTTTTGAATAAACTTCCCCACAATACTTAAAACGACTCTGGAACTAGGTTTCAAAATATCGTGTTCTCTGATCAGATTTTTTTTTAATATGCACTCTATGTTGTTTCAGGCGAAACTTTTTTTTCGGAAAAACAATTAGAAATTATTTTAAAAAATTCATGGGAATATTAAAGATAATTTATTTATATCTATATTCAGGGGCGTTTGCAGAAAAATTTTCAAGGTGGTCAAAGTTTGGAGACGAATAATTACATTATTAAATTTTGATTTAAATATTTAATTTTTTGAGTTTTTTTTTTCAAGTTGAATACACTAAATACACTTGTGCTTAAATACAAAAATATACGGTACATTAAACATGGTTTAGTGAGGCCGGACCGGAAGTCAGGGCTGTTACAGACAGTGCCGGATGTAGGATTCTTTGGGCCCCGGCTGGTATATATATATTTTGGCTCCCCTAAAGAAAAATTTTTAAACACTTTTTTACTAATTTTTATTATTATTATTATTTTATTTTGTACATTTACAGTTAATTTATTATTTTTTTTGTTAGGTTAGTATTGAAACATTGAATATATTGCAAAATTTTTGTCAAAAGAAGAGCAAATTGGGAAAAAATAATAAGAAATTTGATATTGGTAAATAAATGAAACACATGTTCTAATATTTAAATCTACAAATAGTAACAATAATAATATTAAAAAAAATAAACTTTACTAGAGAAAAAATAAGAAAATAGATAAATAATATATAAAATTATCAACATATTACATATTAAAAACTTAGAGAAAAAAATATTATTCATTATTAAGTAAAAAAATTTTCCAAGATTTTGCTAAAGCAAAATCTTGTATTAAATCGTTGCAATCCAATTTTTCAAATCCTTCATTTTCTATATAAAGTATAGATAACCCATCTAGTCCCAGTCTAGGTCCCATACTTGATCTTAAATAATTTTTTATTCTCTTTAGTACAGAGAAAGATCTCTCTCCAGAAGCATTTGATACTGGAATTGTCATATATATTTCTAGTAATGTTGAAATGTTTGGGAATGTCGCTTTAACATCTTGAACAGTTTCTTTACTCATATTTTTTTTTATCTCCGGCTGACCGGGCCCCGGGCGAGCGCCCGGTGTGCCCGTATTATAATCCGGCACTGGTTACAGAAGTTTTTATTCGATCCCGGGTGGAGGGGGGGGGGGTGCAGGTGCACCTTCTTGCCTCTCCACCCTACAGAGACCTATGTCTATATTAACTTGTTATTTTTCTTTTTAATATGATTTTATTGAAAAAAAAAATTTCATTTCAATTAATTTCAGTCATTATCTAAAATCTATAAATATGTATGGCCACCTTAGTATTAGTGCCAACATTAATATTCAACAAGTATTCAAAATATCCTAAAGGCACTTTTAAAAACATAATTTCCTTAAAATTCTATATTTAACTATTATATAAATTATTATTATTTACTTATCTAGGAGCGACAAAAAGAACAGATTTTGAGCTCAGACATATATTTAAATTCAGCCCTACTTTTATAACAATTTAATTTACGAATTTATCTATATATATATTTATTTTAATTGTATTGTAGCCAGTATTAATTTAGTTTTGTATCCTTCTCTATGTAGTTAAATAAGTGAGTTAGTGAGTAGTTAGATTATAACTAGTTAAATTATAAAGGTATACACGGAACTAACCTAGAGTCCCCGCTGTGGAAATCTGCAACAACGCGCTCGACCCCTTTACATGTTTAATACTTTGGCATTTTTATGATAAATCTATCTATATATTATTTATATATTTATATGTAATATATAAAATTGGAATCATGTTTGTTTGCCTCGCTTTAACTTAAATATCCCGTGACGGATCCTAACAAAATTAGGCACACACATTTCTTGGATCCATAGAAATGCATGTCTAAAAATATTAGGTCTCTAGCCCCCCCCCTTTAAAAGGGAGTTATATTCATTATTAATTAATTAAGATTTTCGCCTTCTACGGGGGAAAATTTAAGACTATATGCCATGAACATAGCCATTCCTTAGAAATATTTATACATTATTTTTTTATACATTTACTATATATATTTTTTCAGTTTATATTTTATATATTTTTTTATATTATTTTTAATATTTTTATATATTTTTGGAATGCATTATTCAATCAGCGCTATCTTCATGATAGTAAGGTTCGCCAATTTATGGATTTTCGCGCCAAATTAATGGGTAAAAAAATTGCACAATTTTTTTAGGGAGAAAAATGTTTAGGGGTTATTTAAAAATGTTTTGGGTTTTTTTAGTAGTTAATTTTTTTTTTTTGAAAGACTGAAAAAAATGGATAATGTTCATTATCGTACGCGGCTCTAGGCTTTCTGTTTTGTGGGCGGGGCTCAAGACTCAAGGAGTAGAAGGGATAATGTCTTTTGAGCAGATTTTGGGTCATAGTGGGGGAGGGAGAAAATATTTTCTTTAGCTCAAGTTGAGTTCAATTTCTGCATTCGTTGAAATAACGTATATCCGTCACTTAATTGTTTTTCTTCACCAAGAGGTAAGTGTTTTATATATATATATATATACATACATATAAATGAGCTCAGATAGTTATAGTAGATTATAGAATAATCTAGAAAAGTTTATTAAAAAAAAAAACAGGTTTTAATTATCCCTTTAACATTTCAAAATTTTGAAATCTTACAGATGTTTATTCAAATATTAAAATTTGAATAAAGGAGAAATTTCTTGTAACACATGGGTTCTTAATAAATGTTTTAATATTTATATATTATATAACAATAAAAGAACGCAAAAAATTAAGCTGTGGCCGTCCACATGACTACTATACATATGTATATCTAATATTTAATAAAATAATTATTAATTATTTATGAATAATCCACCTCTTTATTTTGGGCCCATTAGCAATTAATAATATCTCCTTTTAATTATGAGACTATTCTATTAGAAATTCAGGTTGTTTGGAATTTTTTATAAACATTAGAAAAACAGTCTATATCTGATCTTTGGTTAATTGAATTTTTATTATTTAAAATTTCGATCATTTCTAAAATGAATCTTTTTTCTAAGTTCGGTTCTTTATCTAAAATGTTTAGATTAGAAAAATCAAAATTATGTTTAAGGTTATAGAGAAAAATAATTTGGATGAAGTTCACTAATGCACCCAGGTCTAGGCTTTCTGTTTTGTGGGCGAGACTAGTTTCGAAGGCTTGGCTTTCATCATCAGTCTTTTTAATTATAAATATTATTTTCTCATGGAGTTAGTATCAGATGGATATTGAAAATTTTATTACGAAATAAGGTTGCCAGATAAACACTTTTATCTTTATCTGGCAAGCCTGCTTTGTAAACACATTTTCAATACCCACATGGTACTAACCTCATTATTATATAAATAACAAAAGATCAGATATGAATAGTTTTCTAATATTTATAAAAAAAAAATTCTAGGGAAATAAGTTTTCTTAAATATTTATGTTTTTTATTTGAATTAAAGGTAATTTGGTCACCAAGACAATTTGTATAATTGTCTATACTATTCAAAATATTTAATTTCCTAGTGTTGCATTTTAAATCTTAAAAAAAGAAACATTTTCTCTTTTTTAACTAGAAAAATTGGCTAAACTGAAGATAAGATGCCCTCTTTCAAAAAACAACTTGAACTTTTCATAGATTCGGTTATCTTCATGATCTCGGTAGATTAGATAGAAAAAAATGCCTTCCCGAACAAACATTCTAAGGTTCGTAAAGAGAAACAAAGAGGTTGTCCTCTGCTTGATGCAAATAAACATACACACATATATATATCGAAATTATATATATATGTATATATTTTATTTATTTAGCGACTCAACCTGGCCCACAAGCTGAGAAAGAAGGAAAAAAAATTCAATATCCACGCGATACTGATGCATGAAAAATAATATTTCTAATTAACAAGTCTGATGATGAGGACCAAGCCTTCGAAACTATAGTCTCAAACAAATAAATAATATATATACAGATATATAATTTCGATATATATGTGTGTATGTTTATTTGTATCAAGCAGAGGATAGCCTCTTTGTTTCTCTTTGTGAATCAACAACTCTGCTATTTTCGGCAAAATAAAAACTTCAATTCTAAGCTTCGGTTAAGATATATTCAGTTCGGCTCGGTTCTTCGGTTGGTATACCTACATTTCGGGATGGTTTTTAGGTTAGCGTTAGGGTTATTTTTTCGCAATTAAGCTTTCTTTTTTAGTAAAATAATTATTTTTAATATTTTCTGTAATTAATATATATATATATTATCTATTTGAAGGTTTTTGGATGATTCTTTATTACTTTTATAGTAATTTTCTTAAAAACAATAAAATAAAAAATTTTTAATCGTTTTATCTTATTAATACGAAATTGATATAATTATTATTATTTTTTGCGTTTAAACAATTTACAAACTTTCTCTGTGAGATTCAAAAAAAATTACATAATTTTTAACCGACTTCAAAAAAGGAGGTTCTCTATTCGACTGAATTTTTTTTTTTTTTTGTGCCTATGTTACCTCCTTATCTCCGCCAATTGTCAACCGATTTTGAAAATTTTTTTGCATTGGGTTCAGTCTATCTTCCGATTGGTCCCAATTTTTTTTCGTTTTTTTCATAGGTATTGAACCTTTTTTATTAGGTTTGTTTGAACCTAACCTCTTTATTTATGAACCATTCAATGGTTCTTTTTTTATCCGAAAGGGGTGTCTTAGGGATGGTGTCATATTAATTTGGTCAAGTTCTGATGATATGATCACTATTAATAACATCACTAAAAGAGAAAAATAAAAAAATAATTTAAGAAAAAAATAAAAACCGACTTCAAAAAAATTAAATGCAACAAATAAAATACGCACTAAATGGTATAAAATAATTATTATCTTATTTAGTTACAACTAAACGACGAAATATTAACATGAAATTACTTTTTGAAGTTGGTGCCAAACATATACGCTTTTATGAATCGCACTCGACGGATCTTACTTAGTACGTTTGCCGGGTACGCTCGCTTATAGGTATAGTTGTTTGGCACCGCTTCAAAAATATTCGTGTTAATATTTCGTCGTTTGTAACTAAATAAGATAATAATTATTTTTATACCTTTAAAGCCGGTTGCATGTCGCAAAGTAAATGCTTTTTTTACCACTAACCAAGGTAGATGGTAAATGGAGGGGCTGGGATGGCCAATCAGATGATAAGGTACTCGTGGTCTCTGTCATCGGTTGGCTATCTGTATCCGTACCATCTACGTTTAGTGGTAACTCTGGTACTTTGTCAACATTAGTCGATTTTATTTCATAGTGTACTGCAACGATATCTACTATTTAAAAATCGTAATATGTATCTAAATTTTATTCTCTATCGCTTTGCAATCATTTTACCGTCCAGAGACCGAATATATTCTCAAGCTGATCGATAAAATGTTGCTGATTTTTAAAATTTTAATTCAACCTAAAAATATGGTATATCTTCAAATAAAAATTGATGTTTTTCGCTGCTGCTATCATTTAGATAATAATCGCATTACTACAGTTGCTATATAAAAAATATTACGTTCTATGGCAACGTGTTGATTCGTTCGCTATGTTATGCATTAGCAGTACGCAACCAACAATAACAAACAATTATTTGATCCGTTTAATAAATATCGTCAACATGTTATTTGCGAAATGTTTCATTCTTAATGACAATGATCATTTATTTTTCTGAAATAATCAAATACTAATTTCATGATAAATTTGAACAAAAATAAACTTAAGTATCTATAAACATAATAGCCTGATATTTTCTTGCTTATTTTTCATATTTTATAATAGAAATAATTCAGTATTATTATATTTTCCAAAATATTTGCAATATTTGCTAATGTAATTTGGCGCGTTTTGATTTCATTTCGGTATTCTATGATCTTTATATTAATATATAATAAAACTGGTTATTATAAAAAAATAAAGTTGAATATCAATTTGTAGTTGATTTATTTCT